>CM052896.1:1513733-1541726 GCA_028534135.1 Potos flavus | reverse complement strand
CTCCCTTCCTCTCCCTTCCTTTCCCTCCCTCCCTCCTTTCTTCCTTCCTTCCTTCCTTCTTTCCTTCCTTCCTTCTTTCCTTCCTTCCTTCCTTCTCCTTCCTTCCTCTATTTCTTTCTTCCTTTCTTTTTTCTTTCTTCCTTTCTTCCTCTCCCTTCCTCTCCCTTCCTTTCCCTCCCTCCCTCCTTTCTTTCTTCCTTCCTTCTTTCTTTCCTTCTTTCCTTCCTTCTTTTCTTTCTTGCTTGCTTGCTTGCTTGCTTTCCTTTTTTGCACAACTCTTGGTTTTGGAGAAGATAAACCTTCCTGACTTTTTAGAAAATATATATTTTCAGTTTCAAGAAACAAAAGCAAATTGTACTATTAAAAAAATAGAGCGAGGTTTCTCATTTCAACTCCATATGCTGTGCCGTTGGTGTCCAATTTCTCCCAGATAGCAGTGAGGAGCCACAGAAGGCAGCCCTGGGGCTGACAATCCAGAGGGCATTCTGAATTGTCGAATCCGGCTCTGGCTTACCAGACTGCCCCTTCTCCACATGTGCTGCTCTCTCTTTCTGGATTCCTCCTTTATGGACACTGATCTTTCACGTTAAATTCCACATGTCTTATCTTCTGGTTATTTTCACCTCTTTATATCCCCCCCTTCCCTGAGTTCTGCAGAATTTAATATTGATGTGTTTTAATTCATTGATTTATTTATTTGGCTTTCACAAAGTAGCATATTGCCCAGGGCGAACATTAAAAACGATTGCACCTATTCCGGTCCTCTTAGGAACTTTTCGGTCCCACGGAGTGCCAGTAGGCTGTGAATTATGGTACCAAACTCCAATCCCAGACCCAGGAACGTGCATTTGACAATCACAGTATTGCATCCCAATGGACTTAGTGATATTTTCAGATAGGGGTATGTGACATTTTCCCAGGCCAGAGTTTTCTCTGGGATATTTTGGGGGAACTTGAGTTTTTTCTTCTCTTTCAGGATTATGAGCTGAAAGTATATAGGCCTGGGACTTCTGAAGAAGATCTTGCCAGATACTTTGAAAGTCTGTACAGAGGAAGACAGATCTGGGGCCCAAGCAAAAGAAAAGCAGAGAAAGGAAAGCTGCAGAATAGATAAAGTGGATGACGTCATCTGTGTGTCAGAAACAGACCACACCTGAAATGAAACTCGTTCCACGGGAATATCCAGTTACACAAGCCAATAAATGCTTCAGGTTAATGTGCTCTGTTTCATGAAATCAAGAATGTCAATTATTACATTTAATTTGCCATCATTGCCTGTTATAGTCAATTTAATGATACGTTTTCCATTTGTACCATGAGCTCTGTTCTGGTCCTAGAGTCTTCCTTCTCCACGACTCCGTGCTACAGTTCCGTAAATGAAATGAGAGATTCTTGAGTGCTTTCTTTCAGATTATAGTCTTTCAAAGAAAAAGTATATCCCTGAGATATCAGATGGTCTTTTCTCTATTACTGAATCTTTTCAAATGTCTGTTCATAAATAGGTTTTGTTGTGACTGCTCCTTCAAAAATAGTGAATATTGGGGCGCCTCAGTCGGGTGAGCATCTGTCTTCAGCTCAGCTCATGATCCCAGGGTCCTGGGATCCAGCCCCACATCGAGCTCCTTGCCCAGTGGGGAGCCCGCTTCTCGCTCTGCCTGCCGCTCCACGTGCTTGCGCTCTCTCTGTCAAATAAAATCTTAAAAAACAAAAACGAAACCGAAAACAAATAGTGAATATTGTTTACCAGGATTAATGCAAGGTGTTGTGTGTGGGTTTTTTGTTTTCTTTTGTTTATTTATTTATTTATTTATTTATTGCAGTTTTTAACATTCCTATTTTGTTCTTTTAAGGATCGATGAGAGAAATTTTGGGGGAATCAATCTGATGAAACTTCTGGTTTGTAAGATCAGGGATCCAGTGGCTAGTAGAATCAAGAAGAGAGTTCCTACCACAGGAGTCATGTTTTGATTATCTTCTCCAGTTTTTACTTTGATGTGTTTATTTCGGTAGCCCAAAGTTACCAGAGTCGCTATTCTGACTCCTCAAGCTGTCGAAATCCCTGCCCAGTGACTGATGATTCTCCAGCCTTATTCAGCATGTTTTCTATACAAACTTTTAGCAAAAACTTAGTACTATCAACGTATTCCTATTTTGATGGAGTTCGGTTCTAGGAATCAGATCTGTGTTCTCTCCATGCACCTGTTTAGAGGCTGTCATTGTCACCAGTCCCGGCCACCCTACAAAAGGCATATTAGTGGGGAGCTACTGAGAGTTGCCATTTATCCATAGTTCATACCTGTAAGATTGTAAATGTTCTTGGCTGGCCCTCCTTGAGTCCATTCTTGGTAGCATTGCATGTAGGATGATTTTTTTTTTCTGATTTATACATTGTAGCTGCTCTTAGAATTGAGTATTATTATAGATGGTTTCCTATTTCTTCATCATCATTAGGAGAAGAAGGAGAAGAGAAAGAAGAAGGAGGACATGGAAGAAGAAGAGGAGGAGGAAGGGGAAGAGGAGAGGGGAGGAGGAGGGGGAGGAGGAGAAGGGGAGAAACACCTCCATTGAAAGTCTGAAAACAGTAGTAGCTAAATATATTTGCATAGATTGCTGTCTTAATCCTGAAGTACTGTGATCAGATTTCTCATGGGTGGTATGGCCAAAATTATAACATACGGGAACAGTTCACTCGGTGGATTGCTGTGAATCACCTTCCCTTTCCATAATCTCAGGCTTGCATTTAAAAAAATGGGTCTTCTGGCCGTTTAGATAAAATCATTTTTCTTCTCTATCTTCCCGGTTATTATTGTACTTTTCGAAAGCAAGTATTTGTATATTAGTCATAAGGGCTTCATCACAAAAGGTGATATAATTGGCAACTCATTGAAGACATGGGAACTTTCTCTTGTGTGCAGAGTAATCGTTTCTTATAACAAGAAACACATGTGAGAGTTTTTTTTAAACTATGTCTAGACTTGGGATCTTTCCCAAGAGAGTTTCCAGGTGTTTATCTAAGCATAAAGGGCCAAACGACTACATTTCAGAGGCTGGGAAATAGGAATGGCATAACAGAAGTCTAAATGTGACTGGACAGCCTCATAATTCTAACATTAATTTGGAAATTGGAGAACCTTGAATGAAATTAATATCCTGGAATGGGGGGGGGTTGAATTTCATGTGAATTTCTATTTGTTAATCTCCGTCGATGCTGTTGCTCTCGGTCCCTTTACATTTGGCTCTGCTTTGTCACTTGCGAAATGTAAACTACCCTAACTTAGTGCAAATGTTCACCGTAGGTCTGTGTTTGCAGATCTCCAATCATGTACTATAATTGCACTAGTTCAGTGCTAAACTCAACTTCATAATACCCACTGAGATCCTAATTCAGAAAAACCCAAACAGTCCCCAAGAGACTTCACTGCAGAAAGCTTATTCATAAATTTCTCTTTTCCTCCTTGAATGAATAAATTAAATTCTTCAAGATTCTCCAAAAAAAAAAAAAAAAAAAATGGCCGTGGCAGACATTTACCTATTGTCTTTTGCCCAAATTCACCTTTCTTTGCGGTATCTTGAGATGGGAGTGTGGGGGTCTCTTTGCCAAGTGACTTCGTGTTAGGTCCTGCCAGGAGGGGGCACTGGGGAGTCTGGGAAGGCCAGAGGAAGGAGAGAGCATCTTTGTTCTTTCCCACAGGCTGTCCCCGGTCACCTCGGCAGTGGCACTTCTCCCCAGTGGCAGAAATTAGTTCTAGATTCCAACTCAGTTCAATACTCCCAAACCTTTATCATCATGGACCTTCAGAGTTATTTCAGCTACAGCAAAAAGAATCCTCTTCTCGGGGGTTTAAGTTCAAGTTCAATGGGGTCCTGCCTCCAAAGTTATATATTCTGATAACCTCAAATGATTTCTTTCCTTTTCTACCCCACACTTATGGGTGATAACTACTTCTTCTGTGTGTGTTTGTGTGTGTGTTTATTTTCTAGGCTCACTACCTGTTTCTCCTCTCTTCTTTCAAGCACAGTTACACCAGTTGTGGTGTAACGAATTCCTGTGTTAAATCCCTTCAGCTGAAATACCTATTATGGTTTTGACTTACATGACTGAACCCTGAAAAGATACAATACTAGGAAAAGTCCTAGGAAACAGATCTTCAAGGGTGAAACACTGGTTTGCAGCTACTGTTCTGGAGAATAATTTCCATCCAATGCCAATCTGTAAGAACTACCAGAATTTTTCTTTCATCTGGTAGGAATGAGAATATATATTCACAGCCTCGCCACAGATGGATCTCAAATCTCCCAAAGCTGTCAAATAAGTCCTCAGAGATCCTAATCCTCTTCCAGTCCCACAATTATGACCCTGGCCCCCGCTACGATGACACCACACTGATTGTGCATGATGAACAACAATTAGCAATGCTTTAGATGTCTTACGAAGACGCATGCCAGCCAGAGGGTGGGGAAGAGGAAACCGTAAATATTCAGATGCCTATGACCTCAGTGAAGTTACTCAAAGTACCTCAAGCAAAAAATGAGTGTCCTTTGGAGTCTCTTGCAAGCGTCACTAGGAGAATCACAGTGAAGGTTGTTACCAGTTTGGTTTAAAGCCATGCCCTTGTTTGTAGCCTCAAGAACTAGAATTCTATTTCCACTTCTATGCTTAGGCAGCCTTGAAGTTCTAGAAGGTGTCTTACTGAATGGGAGTCTTTCCCCTTCCTTCTCACAAAAGGAGGAGTTTCTCTGATAGGCACTTTCTTAACAACTCAAATGAGTACGCATCCCTTGCTGTAGACTTGTAAGATGGAACTTCTCTTGATTGAGGAGCGGTCATCTGACAGTCTCGGCAAATGCACACATCCCTTTAGAGCCACGCAATTTCACCATCAGGACATGGTCAATACAAAATATACATCCTGACTTCCTTCCGGTTCCTACAGATGTTTTTACCCCAACAGTTTCTGGTGTTTTTGCAGGGCTTTGCCTGTTTGGTATTTTTCTGGGAAAAAATGGAACGGAAACTTTAAATGGAAACTTTAAAATGGAATCTGAACCGTTTTCATTCAAACTGGTAACTTCTCCAAAGCTTCTCCAAAGTATGTGTGTTTTAATGAAAGGAAAGTCATAGTTTAAGATAGCGATGCGTTAGCTCTGCCAATGAGGCTTTTATTGGATTAGGTAAAATTGCAAATAATTAGTACAATAGAGACAAATCTAAGATAAGACAAAAGCTGTTTTTGAAGCAAATATATAAAGTCCCAAGGTGTAGGCATAAACTTGTCTATTTCTGGAGAAGGTAATAAACACTGAAAATATTACTTTTTTTTACTTTTTAAAAGATAATTACCAATTACTACTAATAATTATCAATCGGCATGCAAATACAAAAACCGACCATTCTACTACTGCCTATGATCTGCCTAGAAATGGTAAGGATGAAACATCTGGTTTTCTATCTCTACTTCCCTTGGGTGACCTTAAACAAATCCCTGTGGGTCTCTATGCCAATGGTTGCATTGTTAAAATAAAATAATTTTATTTGGATGGATTTCATTCGGATTTATTTCTGTAGATCAAGAACTATCCCTGGGGGTTTGTTCCATTTGGGGGCACTCGTTACAAGCAAGGAATGAATAAATCATGGGTGCAGCGGCTCTGCCTGGTCAGTCTCTTCTCGGAACTGATAACCATCCTTAGGTTGTGGAGGGGATGGATAAACCTTTGTTTCTCCTAAAGTCAATGTGTCAATAAATCAATAAGCCCTCAACTAGCACCTGTGTGCCCTCATCCATGTTTTAGGTACTTTAAAGAGCACAGATGTTTGTAAGAGACCACTCTACTCTCAAGAAGGTCCCAATCAAGCCAGGAAGAAATAGCCCGCAGCTACGAACAAATATGGCGCACGCCTTTTAGAGCCACAGAACAGGACGCTCATTGTCAAGTTCGCCAGTCTTATTTCCTGCAGGTTCCTGCTGCTGTAGCTCTCATTCCCACCCAAAAAGGCATTCAGATTCAACAAGTCTTCTCGATATCTCCAGGCCTCTCCTAAGCGCTTGGAGACAGTTCTGCTCTTCCAACAGCTCTTTGAGAATCAGAGAACCCTCTGACACTCTTGAGGAGTACTCTGCCACGGATTTCTCAGTACTGGTCCAGGGCACTCATCGCAGACCAACCAGACACAGGATTTCCTTCTCTGAAATGCACCAGAATCCAAGCCCTAAGTCCTCTAGAAACTCTGCTCTCACCACTGCAGTGTGAAGACTGTCTTCTGGTCTCAGCAACGGCAAGTTACGCTGTGACCCATCAAATATTCCCAATTTACAGTAATTTTTCAATTACTTTTTACATGGACACGAACACTCACCAACCAAAGGCACGCCCTGCCAAAATACGTATATTCTTCACACTCCCACCGCCGTTACTGGTTGTGATCACAAGGAACTATACATATTCAGCGTGAGGTTTATTGTTCATGGCGATGGGCTTAAATCTGTATTTCTAATTGTTTTAATAATTTCCAAATCATTCTGCTTTTTTTTTTTCCAGGTCAGATTACATTATCATTTTTAAATTCATGAGGTGGCTGACAACTCATTTTGGGAGTAGAAGATGTGTCAGCTCTGGTATTTTGTTTCTGTCTTGTGCATATATTATGATACTATTTTGGAATCAAAGTTTCTTCCAAAAGTCTTTTAAAGCCACCTGTCCATTTTTTTGAAGGTTGATTCGGTTAAATTGAAGACGTAGAATTTAAATGACCGCTAGACCGGGAGCGCAGAAATGATAATGCAGATATAGGGTGAAAGAGAGTGAGGTTGTCAGACCGCCTCCCTGCAGGTGACCCCACGCACCGATCATGAGCTCGTCAACGTCGGTCCCTTCATAGGGGCAAAGCTAGTATTTTCTTCTCAGGGTCTGCTTTGTACGCCCTTCCTTAGAGATCACTGTTCTCCACCATGAGAACCCTTTAAGGCCTAAGCTTTTGAAAGGCAATAGCCTCTTCTCTGCAGGAGTAGCCTTTCCATGACGTGACGGATATGCTGACCACGTAGGAGAAAGGTCACAAGACAAAAGGAAGCTGTGAGAAGAGAAGGGAAAACACATCCTTGTATATAAACATGCTTTCTCACCTGCGCCGCATGGCGATGGGCGACCAGAGGGCGAGGCTTTCCAGACGGGGGGACGTGCGGACACAGGTGCGGGACTGGGCGTTATTAGGTCGTAGAAGAGGATGGGGTTTCTAGGCGGGGGCATCCGGGGGTTGCTGGAAGTAAGACCCTGGGAATAAGGAAGTGCCACACTGGAAATCAGACGGAGGAACTAGCATGTGGTACGTTTGTGTAAGACGGGATTTATGCGTGATCTCCCCGCCTCCTTTACCCCATCCGTTAATAATGTAACACTAGGGACGATCTCTGAATTTTTCCCAGATAGGTCTTCAATCCATCCACTTCCCTGTGTCTCCATACTGTCCCCAGACTCCTGCCCCCTCCAGCCCGCACCATCCCCGTAGTTAGTCCCCTAACCAGTCTTCCAACACAAACCTTTGCCTCAAAGAGTCCCCTGTCCCCATCCTTTTGCTGGCTCGCCTCCCACTCCAGCCTCCCCAGTCAGTCCAGTTCCCAGAGCGGCCCACGCTTTCCCTGCCAGCACCCCAGGGACTCGGTCTCTTCTGGCTGGAGTGTGCCGGGAACACGCCCTGCCCTGAGCCCCGCTGTGTCCCCCAGATCCAAACTCAACACTGTTTCCTTTGGGACACAATCCCTCCATCCCTTAACGGAGCCAAACCCCCTATTATGTCATTCCTGCCCACCTACATGAAGCTTCTGTCAGAGAAAGAGTCACGATCTTCAATGCCTTTATTAATAAATGAAGAACGTTTATATTAAAATGTGATTTAAGCATCCAATTCAAGAGGTTAGGAAAGGAGGAATATGGCCAATGGTATTGTGATAGTGTTGCATGGTGACAGGCGGTAGTGTCACTTGTGGGGAGCTCAGTGTAACGTATACAGCCGTCACACTGCTGTGTTGTATGCCTGAAAGTATGTGACACTGTGTGTAACTGTACACACGTATGTACATACATACATTCGTGCATACAAAAGAGATGATAAAATAAACCCAAAAAAGGCAGAAGGAAGGAAAGATACAGCATGTAAAAAAAAAAAAAATGAAAGAACCTATTCGTAATTCCGTTCAAGGAAACAAGAATCCCCATGGTGATTTCCTAATAAAATCCAAATGATAAAAACCTACCCTAAGAGAGAAATTACACCACAATCAGGGAGCTTGGGTGGCTCAGTTGGTTAAGCATCTGCCTTTGACTCTGATCATGATCGTGGGGTCCTGGGATCGAGTCCCGCCTCAGGCTTCCTGCTCGGTGGGGAGTCTGCTCCTTCCTCTTCTTCTGCCTGCTGCTCCCCCGCTCATGCTCTCTGTCCCTCAAGAAAGAAAGAAAGAAAGGGAAGGAAGGAAGGAAGGAAGGAAGGAAGGAAGGAAGGAAGGAAGGAAGGAAGGAAAGAAATTACACCACGATCAATCACCAGTGAAGAAGTAGAAAAAGCTTCCTAAGAAATAGCCCCCAATACAAATATCCGCAGGAGAATGGCGCGGGTGTCAGAATGCCTCCTCTACCCCTCGCAGAGGTGGTGGTTGGCGGTAAGAACAGCTCCCCGGCCCCGACAGCCACCTGTCCCCCGACAGCCACCTGTCCCACACAAACATCCCTCTGAGAATCAGGTTGCTGTATTGCGGGACTCTTTGAACTCCAACGCAATACCTGTCTTCTAAATCAAGTGACCATGTATTCTGAGTTTCTAAAATAGGTCTTTGTTTCAAAGTTTTCTAGACACAGTTAGATTTTGATAGATCATAATTAAAAGTAGCTCAATTTTAATGTATATATACATGTAGTAATTATATGCATAAAGTCACTAGACATTGGGACTCATTAATAAGTGATAATTCATAAGTTAAGGTGACTACGTGATTACTAAAATTAATATATGCTATTTCTAGTTTTTTAAGATTTTATTTTATTTATTTGTCAGAGAGAGAAAGAGAGAGAGTATAAGCAGGTGGAGGAGCAGAGGCAGAGGGAGAGGGAAGCAGGCTCCCCACTGAGCAAGGAGCCTGACTCAGGACTCAATCCCAGGACCCTGGGATCATGACCTGAGCTGAAGGCAGACGCTTAACCAACTGAGTCACGCAGACATCCCTCGATATGCTATTTCAATAGCTAAATTCCACAAGACTTACCAGTTGGTACGTGGATCCAAGACATCGTGGCTTTAGGGCAGGAAAGATGTGGGCACCAGGTGATAGCAACAAGGAAATTTCCGCACGCTGTATTACAACATTACTTTGCCGGCGCTCAAAAGTATTCGAAAGGTTTGAAAATACATCACTACATATTCCATTTTCATGTCAAAATGACTATAAGTGATAACTTTAAAAAAAGATTTACTTTTTAAACGCTTTGCCAAAAGAACTACATTTGTTAGAAGAGACATGACAATTCATCTTTTCGCTGGTGGGGAAGCCTGACTCAAGGCAGGAGAAATGACAACATATTCAATCCAAGAGGCTGGGGTCACGGCTGATTCCGTTGTGTCTAGTGCTTCAGTGGATACATTTCTTAAGATCAAACACATGCAAAACGAGATTTGTTACAAACAAGGGGGGTAATTGTCCATCAGCCTGCAAGACCCATTGCCATCACAGACCTTACTATTGTATTCAGGGCCGTATTGGTAAATGTGTGTCAACTAGCTTTCCAAAAAGAAAGTCTTGACTTATAGAATGTGCCAATGTGCCCGGTGTAAATACACTAAAGCTAGTTGATTCTAAGTGACCAGCTTGAGGTCACAGGAAGAGACAGGTGCACAGGTGGCTTTTGTGACCGGGAGGGGCTCCAACACATCACTAATCCTGGAGACATTTTCACATTGCGGTGTGACAAACGAAACCCTGAAATATTGTGAAATACGTTCTTGCTCAATAAGATTAGGATATTTTATATTAAGGAACTGGATGACATTTCATCTTTAACAATTACGAAACATCTACCTAGCCACAGAAGTCAATATGTTAGTTTAAAATGTTCATACGGAAGATCTTAAATACTGATAGGTTAACTGTGTGTCAATGACACATCGGACTTTGTAAAATTTAATGTAGGTGTAATTTTGATAACATTAATTTTTTTATAATTTTAATAGTTCTAGGTTAAATTAAATTTATTACTCAATGTTGCCATGTTCTTTTTTCACCAGATGGAGGGGCACAACTTATTAGTCCCAATGCCTTGTATAAATACTTATGCTTGCTCCAATATTTAGGGTCTAGACCAAAAAAAAAATCTATGCTTTCCTGACTTGGTGTTCTCCAAATAGGGAAGAAAATTGGGGGGAAAAAATTGCATTTAGGATCAGCTTCAGCAGGTAAATGAAAGTTAGATTTTTGAGTCTTCTGGAATCCATCCTAAGGCCACACATCCCTGAGGGGCCAAGGTGTTCTGTTTGAGAAGCTGTATGCACGTCTCAGAATGTTTTTTATCATTGGAAGTTGGATTGGACATTGGAAGTTCTTTCCTACGTTATTAGTATTGATATATTATGTAAAAAATGGTCTTTCTTATTCAAGCTTGAATATGCTTTCTAATACACTGCTGTGGTACTTAAAGGTAAATTTGATAAACCTCCTTCATTTTTTTTTTTTTTTTTTTTTAGGATTCAGTTCAAAATAAGACCTTGAGGGGCACCTGGGGGGCTCACGAAGCGACTGCCTTCGGCTCAGGTCATGATCCCAGGGTCCTGGGATCGAGCCCCACGTCGGGCTCCCTGCTCAGTGGAGGGCCTGCTTCTGCCTCTGCCTCAGCTCATGCTCTCTGTCTCTCTCCCTCTCTCTCTCTCAAGTAAGTAAATAAAATCTTTTTAAAAAAGAAAGACTTTGAGTAGACTTTGCCTGAGGAAAAAAGGAATTTTAAAAATGTGCCTCCTATCTGCCGTTTATTTACTCATTCATCCATAAATACACTTGTGACTCCCCCGTCCTTCTGCATTCAGTGTGTGGTCACCGAGCCACTCCCGGGTGCCGGGCCAGGAGCCGGGGCTGGGGACACAGCTGACACCAGCTTCTCTGAAAGGGGCCTGCAGGGTCCCCAAGCTGTGAGAGTCCAGGCTGGGTCCTCCTGACGCGGGAGGACGGCCCCGCCGGAGGAGGCCTGTGTAAGCGCGGTACCTCTCCCTCAGCCCTGTTTCCGTTCGAGCCGCCCAGGGAAACGGGCAAGGGCGGGTGAGCGTTGGAGACTGAAGGAAGGCCCTCCAGTTTCCACGATGACGACATCAATCTGCTAGAAATACGGGCTGGCGCAATTCCCCCACCTCTCAGAGAACAAGGTCTGGGCCTGGCAACTGATTCGTGTTGGTTAACGACTCTCGGAAGTCTAAGGGTCCCCCGTCAGTGACCATCGGGACGATTTTGTAAAACCTCCCTTGACAATTCAAATAAATTGCTCACAGTCACTTAAAAGGATGTTTAGAGAAATTGAGATGAATGAAGATTAGTTGAACAAGATGCATTTTCCCAACAACGTTGTCATAAAGTTCAGAAATAGGTCAAGGTGGTAAATGTAATGAACTTTCTCCTTGTTACCAAAGCCACGTTTTAATTAAAAAAAAAAAAATCGAGAATGCAAATAAACAGAAAGAAGAAAACGAAACTCTCCCAACGTTCGACACTAAGAGATAAGCCCCGTTTCAGCTGGTCAAGCTCTCCGGATTTGTGCATCTGTGGTTGCTAAAGGCGGAAGAACGGCGTCCCCGAGGACAGGGTTCTCCCCACTGCCCTCCAGGCTTATGCATCTGTCCCAGGGGTTTTACCTTTCTCTGCCACACTTACTTTCTCTATAAAAGGGGGATAAATCATAACTGCACAATAGAGTTGCTGCCAAACTAACCATTTTAATTCATGCCTAGTGCTTAGAACACTATGCTTCCGGCGTGGCCGAGCACTCGGACGTGCTCCGTTTCTGTCTCTATCAGTGGCTCTCCAGCTGCAGGTTTTGAGCCGTCTTAACTAGACATGACCATGATTTAGGTGTTGTGACCGGCATTGAAAGGGAAGAGATGAGACAAGATAGTAGGGATTTCGTAAAGCTCTCGGTTCAAGGGAGAAATAGGAAATGATAGGAGACAGAGCTTTACAAAATTGTTCCTGCCAATGTGTTTGTGTTTGGGATGGGGGGCTGTGCGCCGCGTCACCAGTGTATTTCTCAGGGTGGGTCCCCGCCAGCCAAGTTCGAGAAACGCTGCTCTCGTCCATCACATGACCTCTGCCTTGAAGGTGCTTCTGCTCTCTCGGCCGTCAGCACACCGTGGACATCCCTCCACGTCCTCCTTCTACTCAATCTTAAGGGCTGTGTAGTATTTACGTATATGAATAGAGCTTAAACCGTTTAATCAATACCCTAATATTTTGGCTCAAATAGGGATCTATTTTTTAATACAGAAGATCTCAAATAATTTATAGATTCTGTAGTCTTTAAAAAAGACGATTTGCCAAGTGCATCACTATACCAGATTTAAAGATTTAAAGCGTATACTCTGGAGGGTACTCTGTTCAAATAACTTTGCAGATCAGAAAAAAATTAAAAAATTAAAAAAAAAAATATATATATATATAACCATTTATTTTTCAATCGAGACTCCAGAGACTCAGAATAAATAGGGTGTTTAAGATAGAAAAAAGAAAAGGTTGGGCAAGCTTTGTTTAGCTACTGCACTCAGCATAGTTGAGAAAAAACTCAGGGTACAATGTTTCATTTTGGAACGCAGAGACGTCTTATAGCCTTGAGGTCATACATTTGGATGTCTCTTCTGCAATGGGTAGATGATGTAGTTACAAAGCCAGCCAACTTTGCTTCGATGTGCTTTTCTTTTCCCCCTTCCTCCCCCTCCTCCTTCTCCCTTTCTCTCTTTCTCCCTCTCTCCCTACCCCCCACTTTAAAAGTGTATTTACAGAGGCACAGTCCTTTCTCTACCCCTAGATGAACATTCCAGCAATCTCAAGACTTTTCTGCTCACACCAAGATAAACATCAAACAGTAAAAGAGGACAAAATCTTTTGATTCCTTACCATCCCAAATATAATCTCAGTTTCGTAGTTACAATGTCTATTCTTATGCAAGAATCAAATCTCCAAACTTGAACCAGAGGGGAACCTTCTCTGACCGCCTCCCACCGACCCACTGGCTTTGCACTGGCCGGTCACAGTGGGGGGTAGGGTAGAGTTATCCCCTCTTTACCCACAGCCCTCCCTAGATCCTCACTTCAAGCTTCAGGCCCTCAGAGCTGGGGAGAGCCTACCGCGCCCTACATCCCGGGCCTGGTGGCTGGATGGCCTCATCCGAGAGTCTGCCTCCCCGGGGCACACCGTGGATTCGACTGAGACAGCTTTGCACATTCTTTTTGTTTGTTTGTTCACTTGTTTGTCTATGTTCAGTTAGCCAACATATAGTTTCACTCCTATGTAGAACATAAGGAATAGCGTGGAGGACCTTTGCTCATTCTTGATGTGGTTGGATCATGGTGCCATTTTCCTCCATGCTCCTTGACTCTGCCTATAGTGTGAGGTTATGGGCATTGATGTGGGAAATAAGGCAGAAGGAAAAGTTATTGAATTTCCTAACTACCTACAGCCCATTGACAAGTCCTTGAAATAGGCAGAGTGACCTTCCCCTAGAGACTCAACTGCCTCGATATTAATACTTTGTAAGGGCAAAAGGCAATCTTAGCCTGACCCCCAGGGTCCTATAAGCTTACTTTAACATATAAAAATTCCTTTAAAATTTCCTTTGTCACTAAATCCTCCAAGATGTGTGTTGGCCATCATCCCCCAAGCATATGGCCCACTGATAGACATCTGAAGGGTCTCGTGACCAAGGTTTTATTAGACGGTAATAAATGACCTTTTCCCAACAATAGCTAGCCCCCCCTCAAGGTCCTGGAAACCTTGCTTCCAAAATCCCTTAGAGACTTAGGCTCTCCCTAACCCCCTTCCAACTTGAAAGTATATAATGGGCCCCTCCTCGTGACCCCAGTGCAGCTCTTTCTGCCCACGGGTCCTGTCCCTGTACTTTAATAAAATCACTTTTTTGCACCAAAGACATCTCAAGAATTCTTTCTTGGCCATCGGCTTCGAACCGTAACGTTCTTTCCTACATCGGGCGTGTGTCTCACATTCACTTTGGTGGTGGCCAACGTATCACCTCGTCTAAAAATGAGAGGGGAGAAACCTCATCTCAACACACTTACAAGGCCAGGAAGAAATAAATGACGGTGAATGGAGAGTGTGGGCGGGGACAGGCTGCTGTTTTGTATGGGGTCAGAGGAATCCTCCCTGAGAAGAGGAGAATGGAACCGAGTAGACTCTAGCGGAAGTGAGGCTTGTGGATATCTCTGGGGAGAACACTGTAGACACGGGGGAACTGTATGTGCAAAGGCCCTGAGGCAAGGGGGGTCTGGAAGACCCCAAGAGAAGAGTCCGCAGGCCGGGAGGCGGGCCCCAAGCGAGAAGGGGGTGCGAGGTGGTGAACGAATCGCAGAAAGCGGTAGACAGCTAGCTCAGCGATGGCTTCGTCCTCCATGTAATGTTCCTTAGACTGTGTCTGAGGGATGAGAGAAGCCTTTTTTCTTTACTTCAAATAGCAGGAAACCCCAAGAGAGGAATTCTACCACTGGGACTGAGTGTAAAGCTTAGGAAAACGTGCTCTGAGCTGGGCCATCAGCCCAGTCCATGAGCTGGCCGCTTGGAATCGGTGCCAGCAAGCTTACTAGCACAAAAAAGAAACTCTTGACACACTAAATAGGTGCTGCCGGGCCCAGGTGATGTCCTCTGCGGGTTTCCCTTTAGTGCAAGCAGATCCGGTAGGGAGACTCCTAATTCTGACTTTATATGTTCTCTTCCCTAAAAACGGGCTACTGTTCTCTCGTGCCTGGCCCGTCTCCCTCTCCTGAGCATCTGAGTCCAGGTGAAATGAACTGTAAGTGATCAAAAGCAACGTGGCGTGACCCTGGTCGTGAGGGAGGGGACCCAGCGGCGGGCCGCGGTGGCCAGCTCGTATGGTCTGCACAGAGGGTGTGGCGGGGTGCGGGGTGAGGGGGTGTGGGCAGGGACACTGGGAGGGGTATCCGGCCCCAGCCCGCATGGGGAGCTGCCGCCCAGCTACCTACAGAGCCCACGACCCTCCGCCGCTGGCCTCCCCGTGCCCGGCTCTGAGGACCGGCAGCCGCGTGAGGGCAGGTTCAAGGGCGTCCATCAGCCGGTGCAGCAGCGGAGGACCCCACGCCCTACGGCTGGAAGAAGAGAACACCAGCATGGGAGATTGCCTCCAGGACAGGGGGGAACCCCATTTCAGCTGTCGGATTATGGGAGTCTGTGCGTTAATCTAAACATGCATCCTCCGGTGTGGGGAGGACACGAGCCCCTCTTCTGTATTCCCGTGAGGGGGCCACGCGCAGAAGAGGAGGGACCCAGGACTTGCACGTGGGGTTCTTGACTGTGTCCCACCCTGTCATGGCCTGCGAGCGGGGACCAGCCGGTGCGCGGTCTCCAGCCCCAGAAATTCTAACTTCACTAGTCTGGGCGCACGCTGACGTCGGGAGCCTTCTGAAGCCCCCGGGCTCATCCTCAGCCTCGGTCAAGGTTGGGACCCACAGCTCCAGAGTCTGCCGGTTGATTCTAGGGTCGTTTCCCAGCTGTGTGCTTGAAGACGCCAGCTGAACGCTCAGGGCCGACTTCTCGGTTAGACTCCGCGGGCGCAGTGCTTTCACCCCACGACCGTCTTAAGGGGCCCGCAAAATGTTATAACTTTTTTTTAAATCAGAAGAAGAAAAAGTGAGTAGGGTTATATTCACCTTTATACCCACGTAGTTGTAAACTATAATTTTTAGTATTTTTCTAATGGAGGAAGGGGCCCGTGCAGGGGAAAGGCCCGAGAGCTCTCCGAAGTCGTGATGCAGCCGGTGCTGGACCTCACCCGGCAGGTCTGTGAAATGGGTTAGCACGGAACCACCGGCCCCACAGTCAGCTACCAGAACACACGGCGTGCTTCTTCCCTCTTTCCTTCCCTGGCACAGGAATCCGTCTAAAACTGACCTCGCCCGTTACAGCTGCTCCCTTCCACTCTTTCCCCCCAAGATCGCCTTGAAGGCATACAAAAATATTTTATTCTTACAGAATCTTTTATCTTGTATGAATCTGCGGGAGGCCGAAAGCAAATTCCATGCAGAAAAGCCAACCACAGTGCTCTATGCCCTGCAGATGTTCAAGCAGCTTTGGTCCTTCTGAACTGGGGGGGCGGGGGGGGGGTGGCGGCGCTTAGGAAATTTAGGCTCATTGTGTAAAATTCCTCCCAAGATTCCTTTAGGATTTTGAATGGGATTATGCAGAATTAACGGATTAAGTTGGGGCAGAACTGAAGAGAACGGGACGTGTTTACATGCTGTCTGTGAGCACGGAACTTGCAGAAGTTTCTGGAATTATCCCCAGCATTAGGCTCGACCTGGCTGCCCGGCCTCACCGGTGTGATGGGAGCAAACCGGGCAGCAGAAGGTGGCAGACCTGAGGCCCGGCTCAGTCCTCACTGTCCCTCCCCTTCCGCGGGGCCAGCTCGCCCGCAGCGGGCACAAGACCTGAGCGGCACCGTCAGTCGAGTTGGCAGACTCGAGCAAGGGCCTCGACCCGTTTTTGAGGAGAAAAGACTAATTGAAAAGTGAGCTTCTGGAAATTTCGAGTTTGATATTGACCCTCAGTTCCAACCCTGTCCTCCCCCCGCCACCAGACATGACCTTGACCTCTTTCCTCCAGCCTGCTGAGCCCGGCGAGCGGACCCAGGAGTCACATGGGTCCTGTTCAGAGACCCGGCCGGCTTGGGATGGGGTCCCTTCCGCCCTCGGTGACCCCCGGGGCGGCTGTCCTGGGAAGCTTGGGAAGTGGCCAGAGAGACGGGCTCCTGCTCGTCACCTCCTGCGGCGTGCGGATGCCCCGTTCCCGTGACACACTCGGCCGTGAATGTGGCCCCTCTCCTTGACCATGGCGTGGGTTTCCGAAGGGCGGGGTCCAGGCCGTGCGCCTCCCCAGCGTCTCTGTGCCTGCAGACCGCTTGCTTGGAGAGCCGAGTCCTTGCCAGTCGGAGGAAGGGGCTCTGCCGCCAGACTTCCCGGTGTGATGCCCCCTCTGCCACGTCCTAGCCGCCTGCTCCTGAGCGCTGTGCTTACCTACTCCGAGCCTCGCTTCCCCATCTGTAAAATGGGCTGAGAAGCCAGGGCTGTGTCGCGTGCTTCTTTATATTAGCGTTTGTTCAACAAATGCTCCCTTCTTATAAAGACTGATAATGTAGCTTTTCTGAGGTCGGTGAGAGTGTGCATTTGCTACTGCCTCATAAATAACAAAGGGCTAGCAGGTCATTTCCAATGTAGAGAGGCTTCGATGAGATTTATTATGTAAAGTGTAAAAGACAGACCTACGACCAAGGCACTGAAATTTGTTCACTCATTGATGACTCAGCGGGTATTCATGGAGAGCCCCTGGACCAGCCTCTGGGGTTAGGATGCCGAAGAAGCAAACGAAAGCCCCTGCCTTCAGGAAGGCGTCGTGTGGAGGGGTTTGGGGGGGGTTTGGAAGGAGACAGTGAACAGGTAAGATAAGCACCCACACTGTGTTAGATGGATGTACGTGCAAACAAGATAAATGTCAGGGAAGGGGAAGAATGTTGCAAATTGAAAGGGGGGCCGACCGTGGAAAGGTCTGCTTGGAGAGGCAGAGCTCTGGGCAGGTTGTACGCAAACCTTCCCAGCGGCTCAGGCAGCCCATTATTGCAAATTCAAGTTCACTGGCTCCCTGCGCCTCCTGACCTCAGGTGACACGTCGTGAGTGAGTCTCAGCTTTTGCACACACCCGAGCTGTACATGTGACTTGGAAATTCTTAGAAGAACATGGCTTCTGGATCAGGGTGGGCAAACCGAAGGGACCCAGTCTACAAATCCCCTTTGGAGAGGAGATCTTCATCTGAAGTTCGAAGACTGAAGGTTCTCCGCACCGGGGGGCCGCTGACTGAACACCGCAGGAGGAAGGGAGAAGAGGGCCGGAGCGGAGGCTGCCCATGACCTCCCCGCTGTGCTCGCCGTGTGCAAAGGCCCAGGTGCACGGAAAGAGGGAGACTCCGGGCGCACGGAGCACAGCCCTCCCCCCCAGAGTGCGCTCAGCTTCCGAGACTAAGAGGACCACCCCTGCCACAGTGGCTGGCTAGCTTGGGTTTATTTATCATTATTTTTACAACTCACACTTGGATCCCAGCTTGAGAACCTCTGCCGGTTGTGGCTGAGACTCAGAGCTTGTGGGAGGGGAGCCTGGCTGCAGAGGAAGGGCTCGAAGAAAGCCCGGCTTGCGCTGGGCACACGGCGTTCCCCCCGGGCTCTGCTTTAATCAGCACACACCCCGGCCAGTAGGAGGGGGGCAGGACCGAGGGGCTCCCTCTGCCATCGTACCAGGAATACTTCACACCGTGTCCCCAAAGCACAAGGAGCCCCTGGAGCCCCATGCCCTAGCTGGTGTCGCTGCATGGAAAGCTTCAGGCTGAGGCCCACCCAGGAGACACACACGGGACCACGGATGCCACGGAGGGAAAGGCTGGGCCCCTCTTCAGAAGGCTGCAGAGGAAAGACAGCAGCAGGACCCGAGCGGAGGACGGGGGGCTCCCCTCCGCAGAGGTGAGCACAGCGGCCCCCCAGGTTGACAGAAATAAACACCGGGTCTATGTCACCTAAACCAGCAATTGTGTCCTCCTTTTTGAGAAAGCACAAAATTATCTTTGAACACAGGGAGCGTATTTGCATCTTGGACCTTTAAAACCCGTGAGGAGCCCCAGCTTCTAGCCAGGCGTGTTGGTGGCAGGGAAGGACGTGCGGGGCTGCCTGGAAGGACCCGGAGACTGGGACATCACGGCAGCTGATCACACCTGCCTCGGAGACTCAGGAGGTTTCTTGCTGTTTTCCTGGCCGGTCTGCCACTGTCCACGAAAGCTCGAATTCTGTCCAAGGTAGGAAGAGAACTCACATTCCTCAGTTTTCTTTATAGCTTTTTCTTCGATTCAGGAACTCTGTATGGGATTCCAATTTTCTCTCGCCAGCCAAGTAAAACAAAGCCCGCGTCGCACCTGCCCCTACTTGTGACCCCTCCACGTCCCCCACACCCTATGTCATGAGCATCTCCTGGAAGGATCCTTTGGAAACTCTCAGGGAGCCCACAACCAGCCCAACACCAGTGTATCCTGGGCACTGGCTGGGATGATTAACTTTATGTGTCGAGTTGGCCAGGCCACAGTGCCAGGCACTTGGCCCACTATTATTCTGCCTGTTTCTGTGCAAGGGTTCTTTGGATGAGATTAACATTTGAATTTAGCAGACTTTGAGTAAAAGCAGATTGCCCTCCTGAGTGTGGGTGGGCCACACCCAATCAGTTGAAGGTCTGAATAACACAAACACCCGCATTGTCTGGGGAAGAAGGAATTCTGCCAGCAGACGGCCGCTGGGCTTATTCTGTAACATTGGCTCTTCCCTGGGCCGCCAGCCGGCTGGTTTCCTCTGCAGATTCTAGATCTGTGCTTCTACAATCATGTCAAGCAAGTCTCTAAATTCCCCTTTCTCTCACTGTCCGCCAGTATTCGGTTGGTTCCGTTTCTCTGCAAAGTTTTATAAAAAGAACATGCACACTGAGTCAAGACGACACGTGAAGGATGCGGGAAAACATCACATATATGGGTTAGTTTAGGGTGAGTGCTTTCATAGACCAATCCGCATGGGTTTCTGCTCTCGCTCACACACGCCCGGACCACACCTTGCAAAAGGTCTCACTATGTATTTGCTGTTGCAGAAGCTGATGCGTTGAACAACGTACGAGCCCCTCGCCGTGATACATAGTACTTTTCCTAGATGCTTCTCGTATATCATTATTTATTCAAGTTCCATTTTAAAGAACACACAGATTTTTTTTTTCTAATTTTTAACCATGAAAACCCAATTCTGTGATGACCGGCTTTTCACATACACCTCTCACGTTGGTGTGCTTATCTGCTGAGGGCAAATTCCCTGACATAGCTCGAGGGTCACATCACAAGTGTATACATTTTTTTTTTTATTTCAATGCATGGTGCCAAACCGCCCAGGGGGAAAAGGAAAAGAAAAGCGATGGTTTACACATCCACAAAGAGTGCGGAACGCCTAGTTGTCCACATACTTTCTAACACTGGATAACTTTGATAAACCAAGAAAAGCCCGTGACTTGTCCCGATATCGTTACACGGTCCCAGTCCCCTCCCTGCCCGCCAGCGCGCACACGCATCCTTGCTTTGGGCTGTGGCCACTCTGCCTCATTCCCTGTTGACCACGCGTCACCCCAAATGTGACTGGTCGTTCCCCTTGGCCTGTCTTTGCTGTTCTCCCCTCTTCAAAATCTTCTCCCCGCTTCCAGGCCCCCCGGGTCAAGAGACGCTCACGGGACATCCCCTGGCTGCCTCGGCGTGGGCGTGTTCTCTCCTGGGTCCTCCAGCTCACTCTCTCTTCGTTTCCTAGTATTTGAGTCCTGGGTTTGCAGCCTTGTCCGGAAAACTCCCCAAGGGCGGAAACCCGTCTCCTGGACCCAGAGGCCCGGCAGCAGCTCCTCCCAGGGCCGGGGGACCAATACATATTCAACGATTCATCTTGATGGACGCCTGTCCCCGGCAGCCCCTGCAGGCATTGGAGGGGTTCTCGGCTGCGTGAGCGGCATTTTGGGTGGGAAGAGAGGGCAGGCTGGGGCTGGGGAGGTACAGCTAAGCACACTCTTGGGAGAGTAGAGCTCTGCTCTGACCTTCTTCCCTTTGCCACCACCACATAAATAACTCGCCGAATCCCCGGAGTCTCTGGGTCCTCCGTGCGACCCGAAGATTTGGTTTGGGCTTGGTCTGTGGTGTGCCCAGGGGTTCTAGAGCCACCTGACGGAGAGCACTGAGTCTGGGATGACTTCCCAGTCGCGGGGCTTGGCAAGTGCCCCCCGGCGCAGCACCTACTGGATTTCCAGGCATCTTTTTTGGAAAACCGCCAATGAAGACAATCACTCCGGTGCGGAGGTAAATTCTTGCAGACGTCTCTGCCCCTATTTAAGGGACGGGAAAAGAAAACCGATTAGTGAATGAGGCAAAACATGCAACGTCCTTACATCAAACTGCAGTCGGGAAACGTTCAGCAATCAAGACAGATCTGATACTTCGAAGGACCCTGGCAAGCAAACGCCACGGTCAGAGGTGGCCGCTCTGGCTGGAGGCTCCAGCCGCGGGGCAGGTGTCCCCTCCAGGGCAGCCGTGGGCCCAGGGACCAGCCCCTCCTCGCAGGCCACTGTCTCCACCTGCTGACACCGTCGTCCTCTGCAGAGACGGATTCAGGCTTCCAATGACAAATGTTGCAAGTCTGGGCCAGTTCCGCATGTGGCCGAGTTTCCATTTGACTATGCAAATGCTGTCCCCTAGTGGGGATTTACGACAACACAGGACGCAGGGCAATCTCTGAAACCTCCCACCTTTGTGTTTATTCTTCGGATCCTGTCCCACCCTCTCACTGCACCGCCGCCCAGAGAAGAAGAGCGACCGTCCCAGGCTCATACACTAGGTGGCAAATTGGGGACAAAAGCAGAGAGCTTGATTGCCACCTTGTGATCTACACCGCCCTTGGTCACAATGAACGAAAATGCTCTTCTGAGGAAACGGCACATGTCTTGGAAGAAAACACTCTAGAAAAGGCCGGGATCCTTCGTTGTGCTCAGTCTCAGAGGGAAGGCTCTGGGGTTTATCGCCTTTGTCTTGTCTGTGCATTTGGGTGTGTGCGTATCTTTAGGTACAAATTCTGTATGTGAGTGTCACGGTGTTTTTGCTGGGTTCTTCATCTACACGCTCAATTTTTCACAATGCTTATTTCTATCTTTACAGAAGCCATGAACAGTTTTCAAAAAATAAGTCATAGCAAGCAAAAGAAAACCGTATCACTGAAAACACTTAATTCGTGAAAATCACCGTCGTTTAGGGTCTAAAGTTCGAGATTCGGCCAGCGTCATCTGAAGCAGGAAAAACAAAAGTCAGTATCACGTGGACTCTTGTCATTCACTTTTCTCCTTTATTTCCCATCACATGTAAAGAAAAACGGAGACAAGGCCAATTCTGTTGTTGTCACTTACCCTTCGTGCTGCTCTGCGGAGGTCCTGGGAGCAGAGGGAGCCTGCCTGGGCTGGGGCCAGTGGGTTCCAGAGAAGGAAGGAGGGAGCTGGCCCGGTCTCTGTCCCACTCGCCCCAGGCTGGAGGGGCCCAGTCCCGGCTCCGGTTCCCCCTCCCCAGCTTGGCAGAACTTCAATCTCCAGCTTCCAATCATTCGGCGAAGGAAATAAATCCCTGTCCTAAGCCTTCTCCCCAGATCTTGCCAGCGTGGTCGATCCTCTGCCCTCCATCTTGCTCTTCAAAATTTTCTCTTCCCCCTTCTTCCCGCACTAAACCACACCTCGGCTTCAGGATTAACAAATCCCTCGATAAATAAATGCAGAAAAGCGGAAAATCTAGATCCAGTTGATTTCACTTCAGAAAACCAAGGAAAACTCGTCTACACCCTTAGGAAATTGTAGAGCCAGGTGAGCGCGTAATAATAATGTCAGTATCATTTGCCAGTTACTGTTTCCCGGGTTTGATGAGTAGGTTGGAGTTTACAAAATACCTTCGCAGGAGACGGGCCATCGGCTCCTTCTACAGGGCACCGGGGGCTAGGGGGTGGCCAAAGCCACTTCGTAAGCATGTGGGAGGCCTGGGACCCGGCCAGCCCCCTCTGCCCCCCTTCCTTCTGCTCCCCCAGCTCTGAGCCTGCCCGGAGGCCGAGGTTCGGAGCGCCCTGGGAAGGATGTCAGCATTTCTGTTCCACGCGCTGGGAAATGGATGTGTTTAGAGCAGGTAGAATTCATACCGCAGTGAAAAGCTAAGTGTGATATTGCCGTATGTACCCTTCTGGTGTTGTCTCCGTTAATGTAAAAACAGTCGCATTTCCATGAACAGTAACAGGTGGGAAAAGATTCTACTCTATATATGGCTACATAATTTAGTTTACTTACGTATACTTCTACATGTAGCAATTGCTCTACAAATTATTCAACATATTTGTTATGTTTGAATAATTTGCTTTTGCTTTTGATTATTGTCTCCCTCACAACGTACAGAAGACTTTGTGTACAAGAGCCTTATGGGTAACTCTTGACTTAAGGATCTTTTGTGGGAGGCAAAAAGTCCCAGAGGAATAATCGCTAGATCAAAGAAAATTCGAAAGTTTAAGGCTGTTGGCATACATTGAGAAACGGAACTGGAGACAATTCACAGCTATTTGCATTGCCTCTGGGAATGAACACGATTGCCCATTTCCCTTAGTGCCGTGGAAACATCGAATTATTCTCAGCGTGATGGGGGTAAATGTTTTATTTCATATTTTAGTTTCCTTGATTTTTGTTCAGGTGAAGTAACATTTATTTATATGTTTATTTGTATGTCTTCTGAGAAATTTCTTTTTAAAATCTTTGGCTATTGTGTTTTTATATGGTTATTTATTTGGAAGAGCTCTTTACATGTCCAAGATAGTAGCCTCTTGTTTTCAAATGTTTTCCCCAGTTTGTCATTTCCCTTTAATTTCTATTCATGATGTTTCTTAACAACAAAGTAAATTTTTTGTGCAGTTAACCTAACCTGCTTTTATCATGATCTCCTTTGATGTCATTTGTAGAAAGAACATTCCTAAGTAGACTTTATTTTCACCTAATATTTTCATTATAACTTTACTTTCTATTTGAATATTATATAAAAAAAGGACTCAGTACTCTTCTAATTTGGGCTTTTTTCAACCATTTGTTATTTGAGATAAGGTTTTGTTTTCCTTTATTTTCAATTTCTGAAGTAATTCTATTAAATTGTTAAAATTTTATTTATTTGTTTGTTTGTTTGTTTATTTATTTATTTATTATGTAGTGAGAGTGAGTGTGTGAACGGGGTTGGGGGAGAGGGGAGGGGCAGAGGGAGAAAGAGAGAGAGAATCTTAAGCAGGAGCCTGACGTGGGGCCCAATTCCATGACCTTGAGATGATGACCTGAGTGGAAGTCAAGAGGCAGGCATTTAACCAACTGAGCCACCCAGACATCCCTGAAATTCTATTTAAATTATAGATTACTTTGGAGTGGATTGAGACCATTATATAATCTTTTCAGGCAAAATTTCCATTTATTCTGATCTTTCACATTCCTCAGTGAATTTTTTTTTCATGAAAGCCCTACAGTTTTCTGTCAATGTGACTACAAGATGAGATTTTTTTTGTGTGTGTGATTCCGTGAATGGAATCGTTATTCCATTATACTTTTCAGTTACACATTGCTGATACATAGCAAGTATATTGTTTTCGTACATTTCTTTTTGTTTTTTTTACAACTTTCCCTTTATTGAAATTTTTCATCAGTCTCAATTTTATAGTAATTATTTTTAGTTTTCTATGCCAATAATAACACCATCTACAAAAATGTAATTTTTCATTTATTAAACATTTTATATTATTCATTTTCCTTGTCTGATCATGAGGGACTGAAATTCCAATCCAGTGTTAAGTGATAATATCAATAGGAGATATTTATACCTTGTTCCTAATTTCAGTGGTAACCCCTTATGGTTCTTACCATTAAATAGGGAGCTGACTCAATTTAAGACAGACCTCATTGATGCTCTAATGGGAATTTCCTTCCATTTCTACTTTAGCAAGAGCTTTTAATCAAAAGGAATGCTGAATTTTATCCAGTGTTTTGGGGGGAGAGGTGGTATGCCTATCAGGTTAATTGTATTGTTGTATATCTATGACCTTCTAATCTGAACCACGTGAAGCATGTTTAAATGTTCCTATCCTGGGGCACCTGGGTGGCACAGTTCATTAAGCATCAGACTGTGGTTTTGGTGCAGGTCATGATCCCAGGGTTGTGAGATCAATCCTCCCATCAAGATCCATGCTCAGCAGCGAGTCTGCTTAAGACTCTCTCTCCCCCTTCCTCTACCCCTCCCTCTCTCTCTCAAATAAATAAATAAATCTTTTAAAAAAATGATCCTATCTTCATAAAATAAAACCTACTTTATCATGATTTCTTTTTTTTTTTAATGAACTCTGAATTCTATGTGATAATATTTTATTTAGGATATTCCTACATTACTTTTTTTTTTACACATTTCCATCTTTAATCCATTTGGAATTTGGTGTAAGATATTCAGTAGAAGAAAACTTTGTGTTTTTTTTAATAAAAATATTTAGCCAACTGTCCAAATACCAGGTACTGAATAATCCAAACTTTTGAAATGCCAAATGTTCATGGAGTAAGAATGTGATTGTCTTAGTCAGTTTGGGCCGCCATAATAAAGTACCGTGACTTGGGGGCTGAGACAACAGAGATTTATTTGCTCCTAGTTTTGGAGAGCAGAAATCTGGGATGAAGGTGCCAACATGATTGGGTTCCGGCGAGAGCCCTCTCCCTGGCTGTAGAGGGCCACCTTCTCACTACGTCCTTACACGGCCAAGAGATCTCTCCTCTTCTTCTTACAAGGCCACAGTCCTCTTAGATTAGGGCTTCATCCTTATGACCTCGTTTAACCCCAATTCCAATCTCCAGATAGTCACAGTGGGGGCTGGAACTTCAACAGAGGAATTTTGAGGGGACACAACTCGGTCCATAGGGATGAGGCGATAACGATATTTGGATCCAAGGTGCGGAGAACTGAGTTAACCAGACTCGTCCGTTCATGACACACTGTCATCGCTCTGTGCCTGGTGACTCTGATCTTCGTCTTTTCTTACTTTTGATGCCCCGGTCCTAAAGACACGCGAGCTAATGTGATTGACTAATCTCTCCGATGTGTGTTCTTTTTTAATACAAATATCTCTTACTATCATTATTTAACATTGGCTTGGAATTTCCTTGTGATTAGACAAGGAAAATGAGTAAGAGATAAAATATTTAAGAGATGGAAACATTAAGTTTTGCAGACATTATCGTCTACATGTTTGTTGTGTATCAAAGATATGCAAACATGTACGTATCAAAGACACTACACATCTCTAGGATACATGTGTATGTTTACCAAAGACACTATATATCCTTATAAAATGTTAGATTAATTACATATAAATGTGCTTCTAATTAATTTACATAATGGTATTAACTTGTAGATCTTATTGCGTTCCTTATTTTTTTCTTTTTTTTTTTTGTTCCTTATTTTTAAAATCGACATTAGGTGATCAAGAGCTTTCCATTTCAGAACTCCTGGGTGGCTCAGTTGGTTGGGCGTCTGCCTTCAGCTCAGGTCACAGTCCCACGGTCCTAGGATCAAGTCCCACATCGGGTTCCTTGCTCAGTGGGGAGCCTGCTTCTTCCTCTGCGTGCCTCTCCCCTTGCTTGTGCTCTCTCTCTCTCTGACAAATAAATAAAATCTTTAAAAAAAAAAGAGTGATTTCCATTTCAATAAATCTAAGACGTTACTATAGGAGACATAAGGAATAAGTTTGAACATAAAGCATCATAATGTTTATTGCTATCTAAAAAAAAAATGGTGAAGGAAAAAGAAAACAAGGAGAAGTACATCCATATTAACTTGGAATGGAAATGAACTATGCAGCATGGTAGCCATTAACCAGATAGTTATTTAAATTTAAATAAAATTTTAAATTCCCAAAACGTTACATTTTAAATGCAATTCCTCAGTCGCACCAGGCACATCCCAAGTGCTCGCGAATCACACGAGGCCAGTAGCTACTGTGCCAGGCAGCTCAGAGCTATGACATCCCTTCACCACGAGGCATCGTACTGGAGAATTAGGGAGCCCTCTACCTAGACGGCGTCAGTGCCATGGAGATGGCCACCGGAGCCCATGACGATGGCCCCCAAGTTCAGTGAGGTTTGCGCTGGCTACACAACCCGACCCAAGGCAAGAAGGAGGACGCAACACTCCTTCTCGAGGTCACAATGGCTACTCCAGCCTGCTGTCGGGGCTGTCTGCAGACTACAGGCCCAGCTCTGAATAATCTTCTACTTCTCGTCAGCACTGAGCATTTCGCTGAGGCTCTGGAAGATTCTCCCTTGCCCAGCCCCCCTCGGTGGCCGACTGCCTCCTCCACTCCCCGGCTAAGCTGCCCGGAGGACAAGGTGGTGGCTTCTCCTCTCAACCCGATCCTCTGTGTGTCGGTTCTACGGAATTTCCCTACGGTCTCTGGCACCTGGATGACAGTTCCCCCTTTTAAGTACTTAGACGGATTTTTCCCCTTATTTTCATATTTCTTTGGTCATTTCAATGGAAATTTGGAAGGGAGAGGTCTTACTTGGGCAGACCGAATTACCTCTCTTGAAATTCTATGCGTTGTCTTTCCCCAGTATCATCTTAACTTCACTGTTTGTAAAAAGAGTTTGAAGTTTCTGGAATTTCAATGATGCTACAGACCTTTCCTCGTGGTCATTTTACGAGGAATGTGGGAGAAGAATATATGTATGCGTGTAGGACCAAAGGTTGCCATGTTTTTACCAGATCAACAGATTTTTTTTTTTTTTTTAATTCCAGCTCCAAGTTAACAATGTGCAAAATCTCTGTTCTAGGAATATTTCTGCTGTTTTAGGCATAGGTCATGGATGCTCTGTGGGGGATTTTGACATAAGAAGGAGGAAGGAAAGAAGGAAGGAAGGAAGGAAGGAAGGAAGGAAGGAAGGAAGGAAGGAAGGAAAGAAAGAGAGAGAGAAGAAAGAAGAAAGAAGAAAGAAAGAAAGAAAGAAAGAAAGAAAGAAAGAAAGAAAGAAGAAAGAGAGGGAGGGAGGGAGGAGAAAGAAAGAAGAAAGAGAGGGAGGGAGGGAGGAGAAAGAAAGAAAGAGAAGA
>CM052896.1:1475096-1513233 GCA_028534135.1 Potos flavus | reverse complement strand
CCCCCTTCAGTTCTTTAATTTTCTTTATTGGCAGTTTACATGAAAGAAATTGTAGAGAGTTAAGAATGCACTTTAGGATCTTTTCCTCTGCCAAATTTGCTTGCAAATGCTGCTCCCGCTGGAGGATAAAATGGAACACTCTTGACATTGCCAATATTCCTGACTGTAAGATCACTTAAGATATTACTTTCCGCCTTAGCAATCCCTGAAAGTCGTTCTCCTCTGGGATTTGATACAGACCATTGCCAATTTGCTCTCTTTTTTTCACTTTGCACATATTTCCATGCAATCTACAAATGCCATGTGCAACCCATCCAGGATTATTCGCATCCTAAAATAAAATTCCTCCCCCACCCCTCTCGCCGTGAGATTGTAAAGCTGAACGCAAAGTTGAAGAGAAACAGAAAAAGACCCCAAACGCAGACAGATTGTTTTCATTTGTCTCCAGTGGCTCTGTGGTCCCGCTGGGGATCTCACGGCGTGCCCTGCCAAGCACGCCGACCAGCGCCCTGGGTGGGGCAAGCGGGCTGACCCTGAGCAGGACATTCCGACGAGCCCTTGGAAATGTTGGATGAGAGGCTGAGATGCCACGGGGGCCCGCTCCTGAGTTCAGTTCAGGGCCGGGGTTCTTTCCTACACCCTGACGAGAAGAGACCCCAGAGGAGGCTAAAGAGACCCTTAGTGGGCTTGAGGGGTTGGGGAACTGGGAATCTAAATAGGGCTGACCGCCATTTTGGGGGTGTGGAGGCTGGGGACACTGGGCAGGGCCTCATGTCCGCCTCTGAGTGTCTCAGAAGCTGGGGCAGACCCCAGAGGCCCAAACCTGGAAAAACTCCCAGGCAAGAGAGCAAGAGGTCAGAGGTTATGACCCTCCCACTGGGGTCAGCCCTCCGCCCCCCAGGAGCCCCACCCATCCTAGGTCGGCTCAGCCGCAGACTTGACAGAACCCTTGGCTGCCTTCCCGTAGACTCGTTTTCTTTCCTCAGTCCGATAGTCTCCAAAATTCATTCCTTTGGGCTTATTTTAGGGGCACTTAGCTATTGTTAAGGGCTGACCTCAGTCAGACGCTGGGCTGATTGCCTCCATTCATGATCTCATTGGATTCTCCCCAAGCCCCCACCCCCAGGAACCTTCCGGATTCCCGTTTGACAAATGGGGACCGTGGGAGGCAGGACTGGGGGGGCTGGGGGGCCGCACCTGGGAGGGGACAGCACGGCCTCCACCCCTCACCCCGAGGCCTCCCCACTTCTCCGCGTGGGACTCAGATGCTGCTTGGAAGGCGGCTTAAGTGGTTTTCTCTCATATTAACCTCTTACGCTCTCAGGATTCCAACTCCTTTTTCTCTCTCATCTTCACAATCATTTAAAATTTGTGTCTATTTGTTCCTTAAATAGTTTATATCTGCGATAATTGAACACGGACACGATTTTTCCGTCCTTTAATGTCTGAACTTTAATGGCCGGTAGCAAGCACTTTTCCTGCCACACGGAAAGATCGAGATTCCCCCTTTTTAGAATAACGAGTGACCTTCCAGCTTTCATTGTTTTGATTCCTTAATCCGCTTTATAAGAGACCTTTTAATTATTTATCTTCTTTTCATTCTTATTAGTCACCCTTTTTGTGGTTGAACTTTGACCTAATGAGATCACAGCAAGTTCTGAGCTAGTGCGTTGATCTATCATGATTGTTTTAATGTTTCTATTGATTGTTAATAAGGTTAAATTTTTTTTTATTTTACTTTTCCAAAGGCAGATTGATATTTCTTCTGCTCTCTTTAATCTCCTTAGACCGAACCCCTAAATTCTTAGACTTCCGGTTTTCTTAAACTTTCAGTTTCTTTATTTTTCCAGGTTGTCCTACTTACGTCTCATCTTTTTATTTATTCATCTTTCACTGAGACTTTTAATTGTTTCACTCCGCAGACGGCCTTAAAGCCTATAATTTTACGGAGAATGGAAGACGAAATGTAGTCTTTGTGCTCTTTTTTGTAGATTCTCTCTGTCCGCTGAATTCTACTGGTGGAAAGAAAGAAAGAAGGAGAGAGGAAGGAAGAAAGAAAGGAAGGAAGGGGGAGAGAGGGAGAAAGAAAGAGAGAGAGAAAGGGAGAGTGAGAAAGGGAGAAAGAAGGGAGAGGGGAGAGAGGGAGGGAGAGAGGGAGGGAAGAAGGAAGGGAAGTTGTAATAGCAAAAGAATAACTAGACGACAAATACATACATAATATATACATATCAGGATGAATATTAAACTCCTTAACGTTCAGGCTAGACTCAGGCACCAGGCTGTCCGCTGCCCACCACCTGCCAGGCTGCCCCGGGCGGGACCGACAGCCATTTACGGACGTGAAATCCGACTCTGTTGGCCACATGCGTGTGCATTCTTAAACAATATATAATTTAGCTTTTCCACTTTAAAAACAGCTCATTATAAATAGAGTTATAGTCCCTGCTTTGGTTTATGATGACCTTTGACCAAGACTAAGTGTCCTCCCTGTTCCTGTCCACGGCCGTGGTTCATCCGTGTTTTTTGCTGCAGCCTATCCCACTGTGCTCATACTCTACAATATATTTATCCAGCCTGTTTGTAAAGTAGATATGGATTTTCCTCAGTTGTTGTTTTTTGGGTTTTGTTTGTTTTTTGCTAAGCTATGGACGTGCTGATTCTTGGGTCCCGATGTCCATTTCCAAGAGCGTCTAATTGTAACTAAACAACTAGAAATGGAAACAGAATGCCAAATTGGATTCACGTTGTGTTTCAACCATTTACAATTCCTCCAGCCCACGTGTGAGTTCCTATTTTTCCACGGCCTTGTCAACATTTGATCTTACACGTTTAAGTATTTTTGCCGATGTGATGGGTGAGAAAGGAGGTATCATCGTAGTTTTGCTTTGCTTTTTCTGAATCACAAATGACATCACACAACTTTTCATGTGATTTGTTGTTCATTCATTTCTTCTTCTATGTGACGCCTGTTGAAGAATTTTGCCATTTTTCTGTTGAGCCATTTTCTTTTTCTAATTCATGAGTTAAAATCATTTAGATATTCGGGATATTATACATTGTCTCATTTTACTTATGGGCCTTTGGTTAAACATCCGCTCTTAATTTAACGCAGTGAACTTTATCAGTTTTATTCTCTGGAGTATACTGTATGTGTCTTGCTTAAGTATTCCCCCCAGATGCCAAAGCCACAGCATATTCTCCTATATTTTCCTCCAAAAGTTTTATAGTTTTGTCTTCCACATTTAAGGTTTCGTCTATGAAAGATCTAACTTTTGACCTTGCTCATCCCCTCTATTATATGCTTTATTTCTACTACATTTATCTCTCCCCTTATATAAACACTGATAATCCTAATCATATTTAGAGAAAATGAGCATATGAATAAATAGAATTTTTTTTTTCAAATTTCACAGTAGTGATCTGTTAGAGGACATAAAAGGGTGTGTCTTAATATCCATACATGTGTAGGTGATAGATCTCTCTTAATTCTTCAGACCTCGGAGACCTATCAAAACCCATCAAAGCTTTTGATTGTCAGAACTCTGGCAGAAGTAGGTGAGATCGTGGAATTCTGAACAATGTCATTGACAATGGGAATTCAAGAAGAGGGGTTAGCTAGGTCTTATAGGGTGTGAGGGATCCCAGAGGACGGGTTTAGGATCAGTGTTCAGTTTTAGTCTTAGAGTGCGTGGTTAGCGACTATTAACTGAGATAGGGAGTATCACAGACGGACAGTTTATGGCGCCTCCAAAATCCACATATTGAAACCTAATCCCAGTGGGAAGGTATTTGGAAGTGGGGCCTTTGGGGGTGATTAAGTCGTGAGGACAAATGGGCTTCACGCCTTATGAAAGAGACCCCAGAGAGCTCCCTTGCCCGCTCTGCCCTGTGGGGACACAGTGAGAAGTCAGCAGTCTATCTCATCGGAAACCAAATCCGCCAGCGCTTTGATTTTGGACTTCCCAGCCTTCAGAGTGTGGGAGATAAATTTCTGATGATAGTACTTTTATGACAGCAACCAGAAGGGACTGATAGACGGATGTATGGAAATAAAGACAGGCTCAGCGGCTGGGAGTGGGGGTGGGCCAGTCAGGATGCCAGGAAGAAAAGAGGACACACAGACCGGATAATTTGGTAAATCCAGGGGGAGCTGTGCGTGGTGAAGGCCACCTTACAGCAGCTGGAACTTTGGTGACGGGATGTGGCCAACCCACTGGGACCCAACAGATGCACGGAGGGAAATCAATTTCCAACCTCACTCTTCTCCCCTCCTTCCTGTCTCTTGCTAATGCTCCCCATTTGCCAAACCCAGTCGGAAGTCGGAGAGAAGGGCACCTTTGATACAGACTAATAAACTCCGTCTCCCCGGACACCGCAAAGAGCCGGAGCTTAGCAGTGCCCTTGAAGAACCAGTCAGATGCTCTGCGGCGCTCCAGGCCAAAGGCAGTGGAAGGAAACACAATGGAAACATAAATGAAACAGTCTGGCAAGATTGTTTAAGGCCATGGGATGAGGTCTTCCCCAGGGCTGGTCATATTCCTTCTCTGCACTTTTGTGTACGTTGGGAATTTTTAGAACTAAAGAAGTAAAGGCAGAAGAAAAAGAGGAGGAGGAGGAGGAGGGGCTGTAATTCTAGCAAGTGCCATTAAAAGTGAAGCCCCAACGTAAATTAAACTCGATATGTGTTTTGCTTTCTCGTTGTGGGAGGCGCCTCTTACTTAGCACCACGAGAGGACTGTAATAGCGGGAGAGAGGGCAGGGAGGCTCAGGACAAGGTGTGGGGAAGCAGAGACACCCCGGAAGCTCGCCCAGGAGGCTGCCCGGGAGCAGACGGGGAGGAGATGCCCCGCAGAAGCGAGGACGACCAGCAGCCCCGCTGAGCAGTGCGCCACCCGCACACCAGTGCATGGGAAGCAGAGTGACCGCCAGGACCACGGACCGGAGAAGAGCAGCAGCCACAAAAGATGCCATCCAGAGCTCCCAGGTAAGAGGTCCCGCAACGCCGGAGTGACAATCCTCTGGTAAGACTCCCCCGTGTTGTCTCCCTCCGGCCGCTCACACCCGCCCTCCCCTCACGGGCGAAGCCTGGAGGGTCCTGCACTCTCTCATTATTGGTGTTTGGCTTTGAACTTTCCAAAAGCTTTGCTCTCTCCTTGAGAAACGGGATGCAGAAGCCAGGGTTGGCGCGACATCAGTGAGGGGTCGGACTGTGCTGAGATTGTGTTCTGAGCTCTGCGGGCTACCGTGGGTCCCTGAGAGCCCGGCCAGCCTCACGAGGTGTCCAGGCTTGCCCCGGCTGCACGTCAGTGCAAACAGCGGGCTCGTTCCGCAGCTCGGTCGCTGTGCCCGCAGGACTCGGGGTCACACACACTTGGTCGTGGGTTCCAAAGGCTGACTAACCATGGGCAAGTTCTTCAATCACCCCGGAAAAGAAAGGGCATCACAAATATATGCCTACTTTCTCGAGCTGTTGAGATTAAATGCACACAAAGATGCAGGACATAGTTAAGACCTCAGTGAATATTAGCTATGATTCTGTCTGCCAATATCTTTGATGCCAACCACCCAAGTACCGCGCCGGGCATTGAACCCCCGTTTTTTGTTAGTCTTCACAACAGTGACCGAATTATGCTAAATCCCATTAACATTCAGGGGATGGAGCTCAATTTGTGAACTAATCTCTTTAATGATCATCCAGTTAATAAATGCGGGGACCGTCGTTTAAGTCTGGCTTTATTTGGTTCAGAAACGAAGGGGAATTTTCACGTCTTGAGGCTGAATTGCGCTTCGGATGATCTTGCCTCCAAATAAAGCAGTGCCTAGAAAGGGACTAATTGATTAGGTATTAAGTTCAATTTCTGTCTGCATATTGGCTTTGCCGCTTGGTCCTTTAATAAAGACACGTGTTTTTAAAGTAAAAGCGGGTAATTGGGCGGTGGAGTGAACAAATCTCGAGGATTAATACACAAGCCAAGTGAATACAAACTTATTCTTTAAAATATATTTTTGAAAAAAAAATAAAAAATAAAATATAAAATATATTTTTGTTAGAAAATAGTTCAAACATTCAAAAGATACAGAGAAGAATATGCTCAAGATTCGATGCATGTCAACGATTTTCCGTATTTTTTCTTTTTTCTCCCCCCACATTTTTTTAAGAAGCAAGTATTTCCGATGGAGTTGAAGCCCTACTCCCATTGTCTGTCCCACCGTTCTTCCCCAGTTCAACCCCATCCTGAGCTCAGTACAGATCCTTGTGATCCAGCTTTCTCTTCGCAGAAATAGACAATACATAATATTGTTTCCTTGATTTTAAATTTCATATAAACTCTACCAAACCGTACATATTCTGTAGCTTGCCTTCATTTGCTCACTAAGATTTTATAGTTAACGTATGTTCTTCTATGTAATTCTAATTGTATTCCTTCTGTAACCTAAGGAATTTTTTATTTTTTTATAAAAAAATTGATTTTTATAATATTCGTATGAAAACATAGTATATTCAGACATTATGCTACAAGTTAATTTATCCATTGTATTATTGTTACCCTTTGAGGCTGTTTCCAATTTTTGCTGTTAAGAGCAGTTGCGGTGAACCCTTGGCCACATTCCCCTTGAGCCCATGCCTCCAAGTGTGGGATTCTAGAGCGTTGCCACCTGCAGGCTAATGGAGCCTCTCCTGGATGTTGCAACTCTGTTCCAATTTTCACCCTTACGCCGAGAATTGGTGACCTATGTTTCCATGCATCTTTTCAACGATTTTAATTTGTTCACTTCTTTTTCTCCCTACCTCCTAACTCTTCCCAACTGTAGATCTGACTTACTCCTTATATTAACTAATATCCCGTGTTCCATTTGTACCACAGTTAATTCAACCGTCCTCCCTTGGATGAGAAGTTATCTCTGTTTTGTATTTGACTGTGACACATAACTTTTCAATGACGTTCTCATTCCTATACCCTAGTCTGCTGGTACTGTTGATCTCCAGGCTGGGTCATTAGGTCAGAGGCTAAATGGACTTTTTACGTTTTGATACAATTACCTCTCAGGAAGGCTGTAGCAATTTTCCTTTTCCAAGAAATCCCATTTGGTATTCTGTCTCTCTCTGCTTATTTATCTTCTTTACTCAGTTTTCCATTGGACTTTTTCACTTACCAATTTGAAGAAGCTTTTTTGTATTAAGAATATGTACTCTTTATTTCAGCAAACATGGTAGTTGTCATACTTAACGAATTATGTCCCCCACTCACCTTGCTCCCCTCTAGTAACAGAACCCTGGGGACGCCTGGGTGGCTCAGTGGGTTAAGCCTCTGCCTTCGGCTCAGGTCATGATCTCAGGGTCCTGGGATCGAGCCCCACATCGGGCTCTCTGCTCAGCGGGGAGCCTGCTTCCCCCTCTCTCTCTGCCTGCCTCTCTGCCTACTTGTGATCTCTCTGTGTCAAATAAATAAATAAAATCTTTAAAAAATAAATAAATAAAATAACAGAACCCTGAATTGCTTAGATATCAACTGAGAATGTGCTTGGGCCCAGGAAAGGACTTAGTAGAGGCCCATCACTCAGTTGCGGAAATTCGACTATCACTTTCCAGCGACTGGGGCTATGGTGGGCTTCCGTCCTACCGTGGCCATGAGTCACGAGTGAGAGTTCACGGGAGTGGACGCCTTCCGTGCAAGATGGGCTATGTACCCAGGGGTGCATGAACCCAACTTGGGGGCGGGGGAAGCCTGCTGTTTGCAGCTGGAAACGTCCTAGCTGATACGTCAGTTACACTCAGGGCCCACATCTCCCGGGCTCTCGGTGAATGCTGGTTTTCTTTCTATCTTTTGTTGTGCCAAAAAATTGTTTTTTGGATTTTCAAATAGGGTTATATTTCTCGTTAAAGATGTTGAGCTTTCTGTATTAATTAGATGATTTCTCCAATATCTAGGTTGTAGAACAGTTGCTGTTTTTTTACACTTAGGTTTTTACAATGTTTGGAATTAATCTTTTATGAGATGTGAGATAGGGATTCGATTCTTTTTATTCCCAGATGAACAGCAAATCGTGCCAACGTTACTGAATATTAAATAAGCTTTCCTTTCCCATGGTATGCAGGATGAAGCCACTCCATTGAGTTTTTATCATAATACTCAATACATATGTAAATCATTTTGTTATCATGTAGTCTAACTAAATAAGGGAAGAGCACGGAACATTGACCAGGGAATCCATTGTCCCTTTAAGAGATCCTGGGCAGCATCTTTCCTGGGAGGGACACGCTGTCCTGCAAATTTAGAAAAATGACCATGCTTAATTCCGCTGACATAATTAATCTTCAAATAGTGGTATGGGATTTCATTTGAGGAAATCAGAATGTGTCACAGGCTCACTTTTTCCTACACTTGTGCCATCTGTGTGTCGTCGAACTTGTTCTAGATTGGGGCAAAGTAAACCGGAGACTCCCCAGCGTGAATTTGCCGCCCCCCCCCCCGCCCCCCGGCAGCCTGACTGCTCGATGCCTGCTCAGCTCAATCTTCTGGTTTCTTCTGGAGCCAGCCAACCTTCCATCCTGTTAGTATGTACTTTCAACTTTATTAACAAGGGTGGCTTACCAAACAAGAGCCTTTCGAAAGCAGTCAAATCAATGGCTTTCCCTTCACTCTGACTCCTAAAGGCTGCCGAAAATGGACCCTGATTAATTATGTCCCTACCACGTGTATTTCTTGGAAACTCCGGCAAGGGGTGTGTCAGATTGATAATGGCTATTAAGGAGAGCGAGGGCGCGTTTTCATCTGCATACATAATTGATGCTAATGGATGCATTTTCTACAAGCAGGTTGAATTGTATTCGTGGGATGGATACAATCAGGACATCACTATGGGGCATTTTCCTCTCCGGCCATTTCAAGTTTGTCATCTAAAGCGCCGAACTACTTAACGGTGACGGAATGCACCCCATGTTGCAAAGATAATTGCTTTTACGTTTCATCTGTTATTTGCTAGCATAAAACTTCTTTATGGGTGGCTTTCTTACCAAATGACTTCCAAATGGCACCGTTTGCAATGAACTCTGAGTCCCCACTTTGATGCGGTCGGGGGATACGAGAACCCGTGTGTCTCCTTCAATCTCCTCAGTCTGTCACTCACTGATTGTTTTCGGAAAATCTAACAAAAGTCAAAAATTATAGAAATGAAACTTTAAAAGTACAAAATATCATCCCTAGGGTTGTTTAACATTTTTAGGTTAAACAAACAGAAACTTGCTCCCTTGGTCAGATCGCTACAAAAGTTCGAATTCTGGATTCTGATGAGATGTCCTCGCAGACCAGTGACAAATAGCTCAGGAGGGACACTCTTCCCGGACGCATCCCGGGTCTGCGCCGCCGCCCTGGATCATAACTCCTAACCGAACACGTGCAACTTCCAAGCTTCTACTTTGTTCGAAAGTGTCTTTCCAACAAAAACCTGTCTTCGTCTAAACTGCAGGGGGTCATGGGAACTGAGGATGGGCGTTGGATTCTATTTCTGAAGAGCTAGTCCAGAGGAGAGAACCCAGAAGTCCAGGATTTTCTCTTCAATCGCATCTGGTTAGCCCCCTGAGCATGTGAATAAATCCCTTTAAGACCCTGTTGAGGAACCAGAATTTGGGAAATAGCTTCCTGAGGACGGGTGCTCGCGGGGTCCCCGAGGAGCATGTCCCCAGGCAGCCTGCGTCTCTCCCTCCCAGCTGCCGTCGCTGGTCTAAACAAGCGCCATCCCGCCCCTCATCTGAACTTCTGCAAAATCCGTCCCCCGTTCCCCTCGGCAATGTATTTAAATCCACGAGTTCACGGTAATACTTTAAAGATGCACGGGTCATCTTCGGAGGGTCCTAGGGAGCAACTCCTTATTCGGAGAATCAGCGAGTAAAGGAAAGACCAGCATTTGTCCTCCCTTTGCTATCCACAGCTGTACCTCAGGACAATCAAATCGTTGATGAGAGAGTTTTTCCTTATAGAATTATTGCAGCTGATAGATGAAGGAAGAATACCGGCAGTTGGCCACTCCCGATCTAGGGAATAATCAGCAGTAGGAGTACCCTTGCTAAAACATTTAATCCGAATCTGAGCAAACTTCTAGATTCAACTACGCGTTTCAGGAAATACGTGAGGGAGTGAATTAGACTCTGCATATGCCACAAGGAGGTGGCTGGGAAAACCCAGACTGTGGGGACCCGGCAGGACGAACAGCCCAGTTTCTCCAGCAGATAACTGGCAGGGGAAAGACGGAGACAGGGAGCTGGCAATTCATAGGGCGAAGGGCACAAAAATGGCGGATCAACCGAATGGCTCGGCTTTTGACTTGAGTCCACCAAACCTACCCATCTACACGTGAGATAACTGAGAAAATTTGAGTCTTTAATACGGATGTTAAGGGGACTGACAATTCCCTGAATTTGATAGCAGTAGAGGGACTAGCTTTTTAAGACCCTCTACCTCTTAGGGATGCATAATGAAATGTTACAAATGAAATTATGCAATGTCTATGTTTACTTCAAAATACACCATTTGGGGGGCGCCTGGGTGGCTCAGTGGGTTAAAGCCTCTGCCTTCAGTTCAGGTCATGATCTCAGGGTCCTGGGATCGAGCCCCGCATCGGGCTCTCTGCTCAGCGGGGAGCCTGCTTCCCCCTCTCTCTCTGCCTGCCTCTCTGTCTACTTGTGATCTCTCTGTCAAATAAATAAATAAAATCTTAAAAAAAAAAAAATACACCAGTTGGGGGAGAGGGCTTGTATGAGAATATAGATGAAACTAGAGCTAATAATTGAAACTTGAAGGTGGGTCTATAGGGGTCCATTATTCTATTCCTTATAATATTATGCTTGAATTTTCATAATAAAGTATTTTTTATTAAATCATCTATCATTTCAAGATCCAGAGGCATCACCACTGGTAACTTTTTAACCAGTACTTTTCTATGAGTATGTACAAATATATACATATATTCATGTCTAATTTTATTTTAAAAAGAGACAATTCTATACCTAGGTTTCTCATTCTGCCATTGGTACATAAATAGTACCTCATAATAATTTTACATATCATTAAAGAGTCCTCTACAATATTATTTTAACGAGTTCGGAGCGTCCTATTATATATAGTAATTTTTACTACATCTACTTTCTATATTTTGGATCATTTCTCATTCTACTACATTGCTATTATAAGTAATGCCACATAGAACTTCCTCATATGTTGATTTTTTAAATTCTCATTTCCTTAGGAAGGACTTCAGGTAGACGGAAATAAAAGATACGAAAGTCCAATAGTCCGCACACTTGTCCACACGCGGCCTCTGTGCCCCCTCGCACGCGCCCATGCCGAGGCAGCAAGCACGCTCACCTCGTCTCTCCTCCTTCGGCAGGAAGTACTACCAACTTCAAACAAATAAAGTAAACCTTTTTTACACTTAATGTTTACTTTAATCCGGTCCAGAACATGATCAGTGGACAAGCTTCATTCTAGAAGGGACTTTGGAGGAGGGAAGCCAATTATCCCCAAAGCCAACCTTGTCACGCAGCAGCTTTGGGCCATACCATCTCTGGCGCACTCAGAAGTGGAAGAAGCTTCCAGATGAACTGGAACATGCCACAGACTGTGAAATGCGTCTTGATTTCCAAGACCAAAAAATGTGGACATTTTTGCACCTTACCCTTAATGAGGTCTGGTGTTCACTTCCTACCATGAACGTATTTGCTTACCCATTTACTTGGTATATAATTGCCTCATTCGGAAGTATTTTTCCAAGCCCCTAACATTCGAGGTACTGTTTAGAACAAACGTGCAAGGATAAGATAGGAATGGATTCTGCCTTCGGGAAGGCTGGGGCGTGCATCTGTGTAACTCATTACGATGCACTATTCCCACGCTAGACCAGAGGTAATCAGGAGATATTATAGGGACAGAGAAATTCACACAATTAGTATTTTTCTGGGGAGACTGGAAAGCATTACCAGATAGCATGTGTGACACCTGCCCTTGAAGAAGGAGCCATCTGTCCAGCCAGACCCAGGCAGACACACGTACCTGGTCCCAGTGCTCCGGTCCCAGCTCCCGGCACCCGCCCCCTGCAGAAATGTCTGCCGCGGTTAGGCGGGGTAGTAAGGACTGCATTTCAGTCTTGGCTCCAAAAACTGCAGAAGCAGGTTTTTTGTTCTTGTTTTTGTTTTTTTTTAAAAAAGCTTCTGAGGAATTCAGGACTACAACACGTTGCCTCTGATGCCGGAGTGAGAATCTAAAATCAGGACAAAGGTTTGAAAAAGAAAAGGTGTGTAGCTAAATCTGCCCTGGGGAAAAAAAATGAAGTCTCTTTTTAAATTACCTGGACTTGGGCCCTTGAAATTCCGAAGATGTGGGTTTTTTTCCTTCATTGTTCTCTATGTTTAAAGTGATGGCTTTTTTTTTCCCTCCTGGCATTTGAGGAAAAGTCCTTGGGAAGGGCAAATGAGATAAAAAGCCTGTCTCTCTCTCTCTGCTTCTGTCTCTTTCTGTCTCTCCTTCTTTATCTCTGTGCGTCTCTCTCTCTCTCTCTGTGTCTCCAGTCTCATAGCTGACTTTGCCTGAGCGAGAGGCTCAAACCTGATTCCACTCCGATCACCTACAGAATAAGGCAAGTAATACTTGAGAACAGTTAAAGAATAGAAAGCAAGTAAGCATTGGAGAAGACAAATAAAATAAAAGCCACAGAGCAGAAAGCAAGCCAACAGTGGACGATGGTCATAAACCAGGAGCAAGGCGTTGGAAACAAATAAAGAAACAAGATAAAATCTTAAACCAAGCCTTTGTTTGAAGTAATTATTTAACACGAAGATGTAAGCAGTGCTTTGACAATACTCAGATGCCTACTGTTAGATTCAGGTCCAAGGCCCACACCCCCTCCGGCTTCTGTCCCGTAGAGACAAGGGCTGTGAACCAGTGGGCATAAATACGTCGGCCTTTTGTTTCCCCACATGAAAGTGCACCACATACGTGATCGCATCCTGCCCTATTTCCTCCTCGGTGACGCCCGCCTTCCTGGGGGAGGACCAGGACTCTCAGGGAGGGAGCAAGGAGGAGGAACCACAGGCAGAGTCGGGATCCGGGGTCCGCAGCAAGATAGAGGTTTTGCAAGCTCGCGTCCGTCGTTGAGAGAAAGTATCTTCGAGACTTTGCAATGTCATCAACATCCCCGATCTGACCTTATCGCTCTGGAGATAACGGTTCCAGGGCCGACGGGGCCGGACTGAGGCCTCATTCCCCCAGGCCGCACTCCTTCACGAGTGTCCTTTGGCTCGGAGTCGCATCAGCACGGACGGCTGGGCGCGTGGTCAGCAGAGCTGGGAGCAGGCCCGTGCACGCGCTGGGCAGAGCTCGCGGCTTCCCGGCTCCCCGGTTTGCAGGTTCTGCAAAGGGGACAAAGAAGCTACAGGGTTAGGGTTTTCACCGCAGATCTGAGTGTGAGTAATTGTGAGACCCAATACACACACATGTATACAGAGCCAGTCTTTTAAAAAATAACAGAATAACAAATGTAAACAGATTACATGGTTTTTATAAAAGACAAAACCTCATGGAACGGGGAAAAAAACCCACCTAAGTTCATGCTATTTAAAAAAGAATATTTAAAATCAAGTAAAACAAATCAATTTAAGCTAGACACATGGGTCTTCCATTTGCAAATAAATGTGAAAAATGATATAAAATGAAGTCACACATTGAAAAAAGGGGCAATTGACATGAGGAACTATCGTCACAATCCTTTATTAATGAATGATATGTTCCCAAAAAAAGCAAAAAAAAATTTTCATTTTATAAAACATTCACACAAAAAATGTGATGTCTTGATTTTACTCTTCCTCGAAAAAAAAAAAAAATTCCCGAAGTATGTTTCTTTCCTGACATTGGCATGTTGTGTGTATGTATATGCCCTGGGATGTTTCTGGGATGTCATTTCCATGTTCTGTTCTTAAATGCGTTCGGCTTTAGCTCCAGGCCCCATGTTTTCTCGAGAAACAGGTGCATCACATAAGCACAGGGGGTGAGCTCCAGGCCCCGTGCCCTTTGGGCAGCACAAGGGGAGCACATTGAGCTGGGCCACAGGGAGATGTCGGAGATGATCTTGAAAGTTCTTATCATGAGAAGAAATTTTTTATAATGATCTATAGTGGCGAATGTTAACTGGATTTACTGTGGTGATCGTTTCGCAATATAGACAAATATTGAATCATGATGCCGTATGCCCAACACTAATATAATGCTGTATGTTAACTGTGTCTTAATCTTAAAAGTAATAAAATAAAATACAAAGAATCCCAGTCCCAGCCATTCCGATTCAAGAGGGAGCTGAAGATGCTGCATTTTTGATAACCAACCCGGGGTTTAAGAGTTTCGGATCTTGGTTCTCAGCCTGAGCAACACGTTGGAATCGGCTGGGAAAATCTGGGGGGATTTTTTTCACTGCCTGCGTCCTTCTCCCAGAGCTGCTGATGTATTGGTGCATCAGCATCACTGGGAGCTTGTCAGAAATTTAAAAAACAACAACAACAAACCCAAGAGTCTCCTTGGAAACCATTCTCAAGAACCATTGCTGCGGCTTCCCCCAGGTCCGTGCTCTCAGCGCCGCGTCCTCTGACCCAGCTCAAGTCCCAGCTCAACGTGAATGATCAAAGGTTACGTGCAAAACGCAGAACTTCATAGAATTGAAGAATCATACAAGATTTAAGGGGAGCAAAATTAAGCCTTTTCCTGGAAGACCTAAGAAAAAAATTGGGGAGAAAAAAGAAAGATTTTCGATAAGGATATAGAATGGTATACCATAATCCTATGGGAGGCTAAGTCAATGTTTTTAATCAATTCCCATTTTCAAAAATCTATCAATTAATGGAACTCCAGTCATATTCTCAGGCATTATTTCTTTGAGGGGTGGGGAGGGGAATAAAGGAGAGAATGTAGGGAGGTCAAATACAACTGTTTTTACAAAAAACGAAATAATCATAGAATTGCTTACAAGGCAACAGAAAGAGTGTAGAAATTTTAAATGAAAGGAATTGAGAAAGCTATGACAAGGAAATACAAAGAAAAGAAAACAATAAGGCTAGGACTACGTAGAAAAGATTTCAAGAGAATTTAATTTCCTAAGATAAACTCGAAGGTGAAGATGGGATATTTATAAATCTTTGAATTAAATGGACTCACTTTCAAGTGCTCCCTCCTTGAGATTGCTCCCCAATCATGGTGATTGCGGTTGTGGGTGTCTTGCAAATTTCAGACACATGGTCAAGGGCACTGTTTGGTTTGATTCCCCAGCTGACTAGCAATGTCCAGTGTATGCGTGTGTGGCTTTCAGCAGTCCGTACCCAAATGTTGGAGAGGAACCCCCTTTTCACCTGCAGTTACTGATAACGGTGTAAAGTTTATTAGTTTTTTCCAGAATGACGTTGCCCTCGTGGAATGGATCGATCGATCAATCAATCTTTGGAGAGCATTGACCCAGGCTGCACGGCCACTCTATGATTTCTTCTGAGTCGGGAGAAAGGAAACCATGAGGAAGGCTGGCAGGATCTGCAAATCAGTTCAGCGGCTAGGCGGTGATGCTGTTGGTCAGGACAGCGCTGAGAGGGGCCAGAGGGAGTCACAGGAAGAAAGGACAGAGTTATCTGGGATTCCTGGGGAGGGGGCGGTTTGCAGGCAGCTGGATCGTCTCTGTAGGGGACACACACAGTGCCTTCAGCAATTGCCACCAACCTAGCCCTCTTTTGCATTATTGAAACCTGCTCGGACAGTTGTTACTGCTGAAGTATTTGACAATGGCGGACGAAATTGCTGCAGGAAATACAAGAATGAAAAGGGAACAAAACCCCCCATATCTAGGTTAGGTGATCACTTAGTTTTCAGCACACAGAAAAATGGAGAGCAGCAAAAGAAACATGCTGGTCTTTTCATCCTTATTCTGCCTTCTGTGGATTCAGCCATCTCTAAGAGTTATTTCAAGAACTGTTTTCACACATCCACGGATTTTGTTTCTTTTTTTAAGCTTTCTGGAAACAAAACCCAAGCTGTCGATTGCAGCTATGGAGATAAACAGAGATCTGAAAGCCATAATTTTTTGAAGTCTTCTTCTCTTTTAACTATTCTTAACCGGACGGAGCTACTGTGACTGTGTGAGACATCACCTGGGGAGCTTTTCAGAAACTCCAGGTGCCCGGGATACATCCAAGGCCAATTAAATGTGAACCTTTCGAGGTGTGCACTAGGCACGCTGAAACGGCTGCCTCCTGGAAGCAGCATTGTCTTGGGACCCAGATTCGCGGCTTTTTTTTAGGTCATCGGAATAAGCCTTCATGTTGAAACAGCTTTCGCTTCTCTCGCGAGTATTATCTCAATTAATCCTCACCACAAGCTGCACACTGGGTTTCCTTCTCCCCGTTTTACCAATGAGGAAATTGACGTTCCAGTGCACCTGTAAATGGCAGACCCGAGTGCGTAACCCAATGACCTGAATCCAAGGACTTGTATGGGAAATTGTATAGGAAACATATAGACTCACACAATCCTGTGAGATAATAGAAAATGCATGTTGATTTTTGCCCTTGGCTCCTGATACGGCGCTCCTGAAACCCTTGTTGTCCCTGGGTGATAGGAACATCTTTTATTCCAACGAGGGAACTCTGGGTGGCTCCCAGGTGGCTCCTGGGTAGGGACTAGCCATGGGAAAGACCCAGCCGTGATCAGAAGCTTGGAATGTTCAGCTCCACTCCCCATTCTCTTTAGAAGGGAGAGGGTCTGAAATGAAGTTCATGACGAATCATGGCTACGTAGAAATCCAACATCAAGCCTCCTTAAAAATCCCCAAAGTACAGTGCACCCCTCCCCACGCATCTCTTCTATCTGGTGATCATCTGTATCCTTTATCAAATGCTTTAATAAGCTAGCAAATGTAATCGAGTGTTTCCCTGAGTTCTGGGCCGCCCCAGCAAATTCAGCAAACGGAGGGACCCATTGGAGCCACTCATCTCTCTGAGCTGGTTGCTCAGGACAGGTGACAACCAGGGCTCGTGGCTGGCGTCTGAACTGGGGAGTGCAGTCGTGGGACTGAGCCCCGAACCTATGGGAAAATTTTTCCTTAACAAACTGATAATTTGGGGAAAGAAAAATACACACAATTGAGAGGTCTTCAAATCGTCGTGCGGTCAGACAGGGTCTCAGTGATGTATACCGTTATCTCTTGCGATAAGACAATACAAGCCTGAAAGTGTTTGGTCTATTTTAGTAGCCATAAAGCACTGTTAACTTTATTATGATTATAGATGTGGAAGTGACCTTAAAAAAATATCTACTATCTCTTTCATCGTCGGCATTGATTCAGTGATTGGCCAGACAGGTAGAACTTTCCTGCCTAACCAAGTGCTTGGTAGCCTGATAGAGAAGTATGCTCTGGATAGAGGAGGAGGATTCACTGGGCAAGAATATTAACATTGAAACCCATCAAAAACATGGATGACTTTTAGAATTACGATATGAAGTCACAAGTGGGAATGGTGAACTAAAGACCTCTGAAAACCCTCGCCATTGAAGCAATGATAACATTGAAAAAAATGGCAAAACCGCTTCTTCAAAACTCTAGAAATTAACCAGAGGCTTGCCGTAGTAGACTCTTTACTGAAGAAAAATGGTGGATGTTACCCTGTATGTTAATTAACTGGAATTTAAATAAAAACTTAAAAAGAAAAAAAAATGGTGGAATTATGGTTAAAAATAGTGAGCTTTGTGACATTTTAACTTGCCCTATTTACCATGACCTTCTCTTAAACTCCATGGTGCCCTTGAAAACCAGCAGCCCACAATCGCAGTAAAACCAGCAGCCTAATCAGGCACAGACAGGGTCGATTCTCTTTCAAAACACCATTCTCAAAGAATTATCACTTTTTGGCCCATCTGGAAAATAGCACACACAAGGCTTGTCTTTATTTGACTTGGCTCTGAGGTCACCTAGGGCTAATATCCTCATGCCCAGGGGCATTTATTTATTTTTTTAAAAAAGCAACAATTGTTTCACATTTGCTGCTGATTGTTTAACATCGGTACTGCCCACGGTGGTACTAAAAACTGAAGCAAGCAATAAGCAGGCCAAAAATTTGAAAGGAAAAATTAGGGAGTGAGAGAATTTCCTAGGATGCTTTGAAAAGCTGTGCTGCATTCCTGGGAATCTGGAAAGCCTTTCCTACACGTAGGGCTGTGCCCAGGCCCGCAGCGCACCTGCTCAGGAAAGACAGAAGAAGCTTTAAGCTCTCACATGTGGCCACCATCGAGGCTCTGGGCAGAGAGGGAAAGAAGGTTGAGGTGGAATTGTGAGGTGTGTGGCTTCCCTACCACGCATGCAGAGCTCTCAGTGAAGGCGGGGAGACTTACTAACTCAGGGAATTGAAGGAAATCTGTGTCCAATCACTAGCTGGACACTAAACTAACCAAGCAAACACTTCAGTGATCACACATGACAGAGCACCCACACTTCACAGAATTAGTTCAGGGAAGAGACTCAGACACACACACACACACACACACACACACACACACACACACCCCAATGGCAACACATTGAACAGCAACAATATGAAATACTAAGAAGGGGAGAATCTGATTTCCAGATTTGCCACGTTCTAGTATTTAGAACATCTGGTTTTCATGCAACATGCACGGGCATAAGTTAGATCCCTACCTCACATCGTGTACAAAAATTAACTCAAAATAGATTTTTTAAAAGGCCAAAAAAATATGAGATGGGCCAAGAGACAAGAAAGCCTGACCCGTACAGAAGGAAGACAGTCAACAGAAATGGTTCTCAAGGAAGCCCACATATTGGACTTACTACTTTAAATCTTTTGTTTGAAACATGTTCAAAAACCAGAAGACAAAAAAGCACAGTCTATGAAAGAAAAAGAAAGTTTGTTAAAATTAAAACTGTAAACACACTATTGAGAAAAGGAAAAGATAAGTCATGCGCTAGGGAAAACATTTGCAAAAAACAGACCTGATAAAGGCCTGCTGTCCAAAATACAAGGTGATTCTTGAAACCCAACAACGAGAACACTCAATTTAAAAAGTTTTAATTCCTAAAAAAAATTAAAAGATACGAACAGACACCTCACCAAAGAAAACACACAGATGCCAAGCAAGCATACAAAAAACATGTCATTAGGGAATTGCAAATTAAAACAACACCGAGATAACATTGCACAAGTAATATCATACGTATGGTGAAAAGCTAATGTGCTCCCATTAAGATCACGAATAGGGCAAGGATACCTGTTCTCACCACTTCTATTCAACATTGGGCAGAGTTTCTAGCCAGGACGGTCAGGCAACGGAAAGCAATAGAAGGCATTCAGGTTGTAACAGAAGTAAGATTACCATTATTTGCGGATGACATGATCTTGTTTACAGAAAATCCTAAAGAATCAAGAAAATATATGCTAGAGCTAATAAGTACATTCAGCAGGCTTAGGATACGATATCAACATATAAAAATCAAATGTCCTTCCATATGCTAGCAATAAATAATTCAAAAATAAAAGAGAAAACAGTTCTATTTAGAATAGCATAACAAAGAATACGGTAATTTAGAGTGAATTTTTTAAAAGTGTACTACTTGAACTCCAAAAACTATAAAACATCACTGAAAGAAATTAAAGAAGATGCAAGTAAATGGAAAACGACCTCATTTCATGGATCCGAAGATTTAATATTGTTAAGATGGTAATACTCCCCAAATTGATCCACGGATTCAGTGCAATCCCTATCAGAATTCCAGCTGCCTTTCTTACAAAAATTGACAGGTCGATAAAACTCACACGGAAATTCAAGGGACTCAGAAGAACCAAAACAATCTTGGAATGAATATGAGGATAAATTCGGAGGACTTACAGCTCCATATTTCAAAACCTACTACAAAGTTATAGTTAAACAAGACTGGGTGCTACTGAAATAAGGATAAACATATAAATCAATGAAGTAGGATTGACGATCCCAAAATATTCCCTTATATTTATGATAAATGGATTCTTGACAAGGACGCCAAGACAATCTGATGAGGAAAATGTCAAGAAATGGTTCTAGGATAACATGCAAGGGCATAAGTTAGATCCCTACCTCACATCACGTACAAAAATTAACTCAAAATAGATTTCTTAAAAAGCCAAACAAAATGTAAGGGGCAAAACTACAAAAACCTTAGAAGAAAACATAGGTGTAAATCTTCATGACTTTGGATTAGACAAATGGTTCCTTAGATATGACACCAAAAGCAGGAACAAAAAAGATTAAAAAAAAGATAAATCAGACTCATTGGACTTCTTTTTTTAACTGAAGTGTGCATTTTATAATGATTAATTATATGGTATGTGAATTATTTCTCGATTAATAAAAAAATACACTGCTAAACAAAAGAAATCAAACACAAAACTTGCATTTGTACACATTTCAAAAGGCGAAACTAAACTGTAGTGTTCAGGGATTTCTACATGGTCGGTAAAACTATTACCAAAACACTTGTGTTTCAAAGAGCGTTCTCAACAAAATGAAAAGACAACCCAATAGGAGAAAAGTATTTGCAAACCACTTATCTGCTAAGGGACTAGTATCCAAAATATATAAATATCCCTTACAACTCCACACTAAAAACACAAACAACCCAATAAAAAATGGACAAAGAATTCAAATAGACATTTCTCCAAAGAAGACATATGAGTGGCCAACAAGTACATTAAAAAATGCTCAACATCACTAGCCGTCTGGGAACTGCGAATTAACTACTACGATGAGCTACCACTTCACACCCACTGGGACAGTTAGAATCAAGGTGATGGTTATAACCAAGGATCCAGCAACGCGCCCTTTGGTTTACACCTAAGAGAAATGTAGCCATATGTGTATACAAACACTTGCATGCAAAAATCCACAGCAGGATTATTTTTAATAGCCAACGAGTGGAAGCAATCCAAATAAATGCCCATCACCCCATGAATGGATAGTAAAATGTAGCTCATCCTCACCCTGAAATGGCACTCTGTCATAAAAAGAATCAAAGTTCTAACATATGCTGCTGCATGGATGACTTTGAAAATCGTATGTTGGGGCGCCTGGGTGGCTCAGTGGGTTAAGCGTCTGCCTTCAGCTCAGGTCATGATCTCAGGGTCCTGGGATCGAGTCCCGCATAGGGCTCCCTGCTCAGTGGCGAGTCTGCTTCTCCCTCTCTCTCTACCCTTCCCCCCCCCCGCTTGTGCACGCTCTCTCTCAAATAAATAAATTAAATATTTAAAAAAACGAGAACAGTATGTTACGTGAAAGAAGCTGGACACAAATCCATGTATTGTATGATTCCACTTGAAATAACCAAAAGAGGCAAATCCATAGGGACAGAAAGTTGATCAGTAACTGCCCGGGGCTGGGGGCAGAACGAACAGGGCGGGGAGGGGGGGGGTGGTGCCAAAGGGTATAGGGTTTCTTTTTGCGGTAATAAAAACATTCTAGAATTAGACAGTGATGACGGTGCACAACTCTGGGATGATCTGAAAAACCACCGAATTGTACACTTTACATGGGTTAGTTTCGTGGCATATGTATCATTCCTCAATTTTTTCAAAAAGGAAAAAAATCATGTTGAGCAAAAGAAGTCAAACACAAAAAAATCCATTTATATAAATTTCAAGAGGCCACGCAAAACCATAGGACTCAGGAATACATGCTTAGGCTATAACAAAAACTGTAAGTGATTATTATAAAATCTAGGATAATGATTCCTTTAGGGGTTTAAAGGTTTTTGGTTTGAAGGGAACTCAAGAGAGGGCTAATGGGGTGTGGGGAATGCTTTGTTTTGGGTGTGGGTGGTGGTGATCTGGCTGTTTATTTTATGGTGGTTCAATAGGTTTACATTATGCAATGTGCACCTTTTCTATTATATGCTGTATTTCACAGTAAGTGTTCTTTTACTTTACTGGGAAAAAAACCCCATGAATTAGATGCACTACAGTTTACTTAATCATGGCCATATCGTTGACATTTTGATGGCTTCCAATTTTTCATTATTCGTAACAACATTGCAATTAACATTTTTGTGCAAAAATCTCTTTCCATAGTTTTATTAACTCAGGATAGATTTACACATGTGGGGCTACAGACGCAAAGGATTCCAATATTTTGTAATTCGTACTATGAGCCATCAAATATAGTTGTTTGGTTTTTTGATGTTGCGTGTGGTTTATTTCAACCCAGCGTTCCAGTTTTCCATGGCCTTTCTGAATTCCGATTCTGTCCCTGGATACGTTAGCGATCCCCTATCCCTCGGAGGCGTTGCCATCTTCCTCTCATTTAGGCTCACCGATCTCTCACTGCAAGCCCGGAATTGGGCCGTGAGCTTGGTTCTGCCTCTTTGCGGTTCCCTGTATCAATGCGGAGCACTGTGCTGAGAGTCCTCCTGATAAGGAAGGAGTCCCTAGGCTGGAGATTTGTAGCCTGTGACTGTCAGGCTCTGCTCTGCATTCCACTCCTAAAACCACGATGCGAAGTGTCCCCATTGTCAAGTCACCATGTTCCTCACTCTCACACAAATATAAATGAACACGCGCCAAACATTTTATGCAACTCAATTAACGAGGGACCAGTAGGATGGTAACAGGGGTTCAAAGGACAATTTAAGGAATGAAGATGGATGGACTTGGTCTAAGGAATGCTGAAATGAATTTGCTAACAGATAGAAAACTGTATAGTGTCCCGCAGGATAATTAAAAAAAACAGTCTTTGGAACTGTCTTTTTACCAGGCATTAATATACAAGTGAGCGTGTAACTTCCCTGTGTGTGTGTATGTGTGTTCTAAATCAAGTGGTAACAATGTCAAACTTCCCTGTGTTCCCTAGATAACAAACAACCTTTAGGGGGAGGACTGGGAAAACCCTGCCCCAGCAGGACATTGGAAGGTCATCGGATCATCCTTTGGCTTTGTTTCCAAGTGCGGCATAAAGTTTCCCGACACCGCTCTTTTTCAGTGGCCCCGAAAAAAAAGGCCCTGAAAAAAAAAAATCACTGGGTTTTTGTCTTTTGCTATTTTAAACATCCTGAAAAACTTAAATAGCTTTCACTGTAAAATCCAAGTCACTGCACAGAAGACTTTTTTTTCCTTAAGGCCAACTCAGTTCTATCTTTTATCTGAAAACTCACCCAAAAAATCAGTTCTCTTTTGCCTGAAGCCGTTGCTGTTCCGCGAGGTGTAAGAACTAGCCCGTCTCCAGGTATCCGCCGGGGGGAGCGAACGCCCACGTGTCTCCCAATTTGTGGTCGGGTGATTGGTACAGGTGCGTGTGTGCCCTCTGCCTAAGAAGGAAATAAATGTTGATGACCACAGAGGGTTAAGTGGGGCTTCTGCAGCAATTCCTTCCCTGAACCAGCCTCCACAGGGCAGGTGCCTTCGCTTTTCCATCAATGTCCTGCTGCTTTCTTTGAAATCACTGGTTATAAACGCCGCTTCACATCGCACCCCTCCCACCCACCAGTCTGGGTAGTAGAAGGCAGTAGCCTTTTCCGGAGCATGAAGGGTGCCCCGGGTACCTGGCAGGACTAATCGATACGGGCTCGGGGTCCCAGTGCCCGAAAGGCAGAGGCGGACGAAGGAGTCACATGCTCGTCTATTACATTTTGCAAAACAAATAGAAAGCCTTGCCATTCACGAAGGAGGGCTCATTGTTCCTGTAATTCCTTTTGCTCTGAAGTTTATTTGCAGCCTCTCTTTATTAAGAATGCAAACACACCCTACCATATCCTTTGCATTATGCGAATATAGGTTTAACATAAAGCTATTCTGAGATACCAAGAGGAACTGATGGTAGAAGTAGCTCTCCTATGTCAGCCGGGAATCGGAAGTCCGGACGCCAACTCCTGGCAGGACCGAGCCCTCGGTGCGTCCGAGCAGGTTCTATACGCCGTGGGGCCGTTGTTCAGTCCAAGACCCGGGCCTCAGGCAAAGCCAGGAAAGGCCACTTTCAACTCACAGATTTCACTCCAATTAGAGATGAGAGCTCCTGGTTGCAGAAAGCATTGTCCCCATAAAAAGCTTTATATTTAAATACACTGTGAGATACTATTTTTACCAGAATTTTGTGTCCCTATTTGAATAAGAGGGACAACATCGTAGGGGACAAAAAGACAGGGGATAGGAAAGATAAAAAGCCAAAAAGCAAGATTTCAACCTCTCTGCAATGCTGGGTAAATAGTATTTCGCAGTATACTAATAGAGGCTGTTTACCGGGCACTTGATACACCAAAGGCGTATCACACCACGCCAATCCCTGGGCTGTGAGCCTGACGGACATTTGTCCAAGTAAGAGCATTTCACAAAAGATCGACATTTTGGCAAATTTTAAAATACATAATACAGGACTATTAAGTATGAGTGCTATGCCATACGGTAAATCTTTAAGATGTATTCATCTTATGTAACTGAAAATTCCTTCCCTTTGACTAATACCTTCCCGCATCCCCTGCCCGCAGCCTCTGGCGGTCACCATTCTACTCTCAGCTTCTAGGAGTTTGACGATTTTAGATTTCTCATGTAAGTGAGATCAAGCAGTGTTTTTGTCCTTCTGTGTCTGGCTCATTTCACTCAGCGTGATACCTCAAGGTCAACCCGTGTTGTCACAAACGGCAGGATTTCCTTCTTTATGAAGCCTGAGTAGTAATACTTCATTGTACGAATACGCCACATTTCGACATCCGTTCATCCATCGGTGCACGTTTTAGTTTGTTTCCATGTGTTGGCTGTTGTGGACAAAGCTGAAGGTGAGCCTGGGAGGGTAGAATCTGAGATTCTGATTTCAGCCGTTCGGCTACACACCCAGAAGGGGGATTGCTGGATCCCGTGGTAGGTCTGGTTTTCAGAAGAGCCTCCATACTGTTTTCCATAGTTGCGGTACCAGTTTGCTTTCCTATCAACTGTGCACGAGGGTTCGCTTTTCTCCACATCCTCGCCAATGCTTGTTATATTTTGGGTTTCGATAATAGTCATCTTAAAGAAAATGGGGTATTGCCTCCTAATTTTTGATTTGCATTTCCCTGATGATGAGTGATACCGGGCACCTTTTCATACAACCGTTGGCCATTTATATGTCCTCTTTGGAAAAGTGTCTGTTCAAGTCCGTGGCCCATTTTTTGATCGGTTATCTCATTTTATTTTATTTTTGCTATTGAGTCGTAAGAGTTCCGCACATATTTTGGATATTAACTATCAGGGTTTTGCTCTGACTTTTTTTGCATAGTTTGCAAATATTTTCTTTTATCCTGAAGGTTGTCTTTTCATTTTGTTGATTGTTTTTTTCTTCTGTGCAGAATCCTTTTTAGTTTGATGTAGTCCCACTTGCCTATTTTTGCGTTTGTTGTATGTGCTTTTGATGTCATATCCAAGAAATCATTGCCAAAACCAATGTCAAGAAGCTTTTCTCCTTTGTTTTCTTCTAGAAATTTTACTGTTTCAGGTCTTGCATTTAACTCTCTAATCCATTTTGCGTTAATTTTTGTGCATGATGTAAGGTAAGGGTCCAGTTTCATTCTCTTGCATGTGGCCGTCCAGTCTTCCCAACACCATTTATTGAAGAGGCTGTCCTTTCCGCACTGGGTATTCTCGGTGCCCTTGAATATTCGCGCACCTTTGTCAACACTCATTTACATATATGGCTTGAAGAAAACAGGCTAATAGAATACAGAGGTACCAGGAGTGGGCTGGGGGAAAGCTATTTTGGCCAGATGGTCAAAGGCCTCTCCAAGGAGGTCCCACGAGAAGACCTGGGGCCAACTGTTTCTGGGCCAACTGCAAGTGCAAAGCCTTTGAGGTTGAATAGAGTTTGGCATGTGCGAGAGACGCAGAATGACCACTGGTCGTGTTGGATGAGGCTGGAGATGGGGAATGATGAAGAGGGCATTTCAGGGTTTAAGTAGGAGAATAATATCTCTGATTCATTTGTCAAAGATCACTCTGGTTGCTCTGTGGGGAGTGTATGGTTAAGAAATAGGAGGCCGTTGAGTTGGTGCAGACAAAAGATGGGCGTGGTCATCTTTCTGCCCAGCGTGCATGGAAGAAAGGGCAGATTTTGTTTATATTTTTGTAGAGGAGCTAATAAGAGTTTGATGCTGGATTATAGACAGGGTGTGAGGTCTGGGAGGGGTCAGAGATGAATATTGAGTCAAGTTCTCTCCTATCTCCTTTCCCATAATGGAAAAATGAGCATGAGGTAGCGAAAAGTCATCATACTAGCCAAACAAGTGTCCCAAGACAGTGCAAAACATGTTCAATATCATCCATAATCAAGTAAGTGAATATTTACATATTTTAAAAACCTGCCATTTGGTTTGCCCAATTGGCAAAGAGTTTTAAAAGATACATATCAAGATTATCAAGGAATGTAAATGAATCCAAACCCTCTAAAGAGAGATTTGAAATGTATTTTCTTTTTTCCTTTTCTTTTTTAAAATCTTATATTTATTTGACAGAGAGAAAAAGAGAGAGCACAAGCAGGGGGAGCAGCAGGCAGGCAGTGAGAGAGGGAGAAGCAGGCTTCCCGCCGAGCAGGGAGCCTGATGCGGGGCTCGATCCCAGGACCCTGGGATCATGACCTGAGCCAAAGGCAGATGCTTAAGTGACTGAGCCACCCAGGTGCTCCTGAAATGTATTTTCAATCACCTTCATAGCACACACTTTCTCTAGCAATTCTACCTCTTAGAAAATGTTCTAAGGAAATAATCAAATATGAGATTTATATTCAAAAACATAACTGCAGTAACAATAAAGGGAAATTAGAAACAATATAAATGTCCAACAGTAGAGAAATAGTTAAATATAGGATGATACCGCCATTTATGCTGTCATTAAAATCATATTTTGGAGTAAATTGGGTAATTATAAAATGATCATGATGTAAGCAACATTGAGTTGAAAAATATGATCAAAAACTTTATGTGCAAAAATACGCACATACATGTAAATAACAGGAAGGAGAAAGTGAAGGTTAATAATGTTTTTTTCACAGAGGCCAGATGATAGCTAATTATTTTCAAAATCTCCACAATGAAATGTGTTACTTCTTTTCCCCAGCTTTATAGAGATATGATCGACAAATAAAAATTGTTAATTTCAAAGTGTACAACATGATGCTTGATAAATGTACACATTGTGAAATGAGGAACTTCCGTCATTACAAATTCTACAAACCCTAACAAATCCAGGGAACTTTCTGGGCTCCAATATGTGGTCCCAGCAAGATGGGACAGCTTGGGAACATTGGTGGGTTCCCCTGGGAATCCCCTCCATCTCCTGTTGTGTTGGATTTTCTTTCTCCTGTGACTTACAGATTTGTGGGACTTTCCCTTCATCTGGTCTTGGCTACACAAGATCATCCTCAAATGTCTAAAGGTTGGAGGTGTGCTTCCTTCATAATTGTGCTAGTACAATGGTCCCCTCCTGCCATGTTCCTTTCATGATCGAAGTGGGAACGTGTGAGAGGTGGAGTTAATTTGCCGAGCCCGATCACGTTTGAACACAGAACCCTTAGTAGCCGGGGATCCCATATCAGCCACCTTCCCACACACCAGCAGTGGGAGACCGGAGGAGGAACCTTCCAGTTAACAGACTCAAGACCAATAGGGTGCCATTTTAAAGACATCCAACACACCGGGTTTTGCCTCTCTCTCTGGGTTATCCCACCAAATCTGGGTGCCTTTTCCTCTAAATATGTATAAAGCCAAGAAATGAATAAAACCCAAGATATACTAGCAAACTTTTCTCTGTCACAGTGGCCATATCTAGCCAGTTACAGAAGCACATGTATACTGACCAGTTAGTGTCCAAACACGACAAAGACGGAATCGTCAACCCATTTTGGATACATGGTCTGCCTTTCAGGATTGTGAAGGTTAGCTAGGAAGATTCCCCAAAGGTCGTCACATTCAGGGACTCCGATCATCATTATACCAATTCTCAAATTTTATTTAATTCCCTTTATGAAAGTCTTTTATGAAAAATGTCGCTTGCGTGAGTGTTGTGTCCCTTGTGGTTGTGGTGTGGTTCGGGGCGAGAGGCAGTGCTATGGAAAGGTGGTGGCTGCCGGGTGATTTAATCAGCAAGCTCATAAATTACACATGTTTGCCATCTGATTTGCATAGAGGAAAAAGTCTGAGGGCAGAAAAAGTGTCTTCCACATTTTAATTTGATTTCCAGACCTAATTGCATTTGCTTAAACTCAACACACTTGTGATTTTACAAGGAGGACGATTTCAGCTTTTTAAAACATCTAAACTTGGTTCTCTTTCCTAAAAATTAAACTCCCACTATGGTTTAAAGATCTAGGCATCGAAGGGAACTTATTTTGGTTGCATATTAAAAAGAAGATTTAATGTAAAGCTGATAAACTCACGACAGCCTCTTTGCCAAACCTGATCACGTAAAATGTAGCCAGAATTTTCGAAGAAGAGCATTAGGATAAAAAAGCGCCTTCTGTCGATCCTTCCAGGTGTCCAAGCTCACACCTTCTTCCCAAATGCACCAGTTACAGCAAAAAAAGGTTTTCAAATTCTGTCTGGGTTTTTTTTTAATGCTTTGCACAGTTTTCTAGACCAAATTTGAAGTCTTTTTTTGGACGAGCCTGAAATACCACACAGTCCCTCTCTCTCTCTCTAGTCCGCCACCTACCGATCTATTCAACACCTAAACTGTCACTTTTATTATTTAAATTACCTAGTCGAAATATTTATAATTATCTCCTCAATCAAACCCAAGCTCTCGAGACTGGTAGGAACGTAAAAATAAAAAATAACAATAATTATATACTAAGAACGGCTAATTTCTACTGAGCATTTATGTGCCAGACGCTTTTCTAGATGTTTTGCCTGGATGTAACTTACTAGCTCTCACAGTAACCCCACGGGGCGCGTAAGGTAACGTCTGTTTGCGGGGGGGGGGGGTAGAGATGGGGGCACAGACCAGCACGGCCCCAGGCGGGAGCTGGGGAGCAGGAGAGCAGCAGGGGGCGGGCATACCTAGAACCTCATGTTACCCCAGGGTGGCCGGGGAAGCTGGTGGATAGTGCTAGAGACGCGACTGGCGTCTTTATTAGAAACAACGAATATAGGAGTCGATGGTGTCAGAAACCGTGCAAGCATCCGATGCTTCTGGAAGCCAAGCTGATCCAGATGTACTCCAAGAAGAAAAGCAGAGAGTCACACCCCGCTCACTGGATGGTCCTGGGCCAAGCCAACAGATTTGAAGCTTCAAGGAAAGGCAGAAAAGTCATGGTACTATTTCCCCCAGTGCTGTCTGCACGTGCACTCTTCCTCCAGCTCACGGCTCCCGTCACATGTTCTCTGGGTGGCTGGCTGACGTGCCCTCCTCTTCCTTCGGCGCCCAGCGTCCCTTCTTCATGAACGATAAACTATCTTATGATTTACTGTCTGATATTTTATTTCGGTAGGTTCGTACGTCCCTCCTAGTTCCAGGAAGGACTGAAAGACAGTGATTTAGTGTCACCATCGAGCTCTTTCTGTGTCCACACAGACGTTGTAATTCCCTCCTCTGACTGGCCTCCGATTTCTGAACTCAGCGCGGCTCTGTTCCTCTCCTTCTCTGGGGGCCCTGGCTTTGTTCTGCTTCCCAGCGTCCCCCACAAGACTGGAGAATGGGAACTCCAGTGCCATCTCCAGGGGGGAAGGTCCTGGGGCGCCGACACCGGTCGAGGGGGTGCCTCGGGGCAGGTGGAGAGGCCATGCTGGGTGGGGAGTGGGCATGGGTGAGGCGATGGCCGGTGCAGGGAGGGAGCACTGTCTTCCAGGAGGTTCTGGAAAGTTTCCACGCTTGCAAGAAGGGCACGTGAGAAGAGAAGCCTCATGCTGCCGCCAACACCGAGCCCCCTTTCCCCTCTGAGCTCAGGTGTAGGAAATGACAAACATCCTTTGGGCAGCGGGATTCCGGGTCGGCTGATTGCTGCGGGCAAAGTTGTTTTAACCCACGGTCTGCGCAGCCCTTGACCCATAGGGGGCGCTCTGCTCGTATTGATTGCTAACTTCAATCAATAGTTCAATGTGTAAATCAAAGTGGGTTCAGATCACTCCATCACAAATTAAGAGAAATTGCCCCAGGACAGTATATTTGATTAGCTGTCATGGAAACGGGAGTCTGATTTTAAAATTTTTAACAAGGAAATGATCACAGTGCTACAAAAATGTTGCACCAAGATAAAATACGGCAACATATTGTGATTTTTTTAGGTGTTATAGTGACATAATATGGGTGACGACCAAATTCAACACACGCCGCTATTTTTTTTTACATTTTTTTAAAGTCGTAGCATACAGTCTCATATTCGTTTTAGGTGCACGCTAGTGATTCGACACTTTCATGCGTCGCCGGCGCTCATCTCGGATTTAAAATGTAGATCGTCGTGTCGGCGTGTTCCCAACTGCATCGATATTTCCCTAACCCTCAAACTTTCAAAAATCGTTTTATATCTACATCTAGTTTATTTGTCGATTGTCTCATTGTGTCACGCCCAGAGCCGTTCGTTAGAAAAATGAGGAATTCTGGGGGTCACTTGTGGAAGGAGGAAAAAAGAGGATGTGAGTAGTGCTAGGTTCTCCTGTAGTTTGAAATGTGGCCGTTCAACCGCTCTATTTTTATCGCCCTAAACCAGGTCAGATATTTTTTCACGAATGTCTGCAAAGACAAACCCCCAGTTCGGAGGATTTTGCGGGATCCGAGTCGATGTTTCCAGGTTAGCTTTCTAGCAGGGAGGTTAAGAGACAAGCCCTAACTAAACTCCCAGCTTGGAGACCAAGAGCCCTCGAGGAATTCATTCTACCTTTAGCTTCAGGGAGCCACAGCTCTGGCAAAGGGACACAGACTCTGTATGGCCTGACTTCTGGCACGTGGGGACACAGGGTCTCCACCCGCGAGGAATGCACGGCGCGGGGGGCTGAGCACTTGGGAGAAAACCGTCCTGGGTTCGGTTTTCCGTGACCAGCATGAACCGTCGGAACTCTGAGCCGCGCCACCTGGGGGGACCGATGTCTTACCTTCTGGGTCTCGGTCGAGCCGGGGAACGTGTAAGCCAACACCAGGAACTGTCCTGCTGAGACCATTCTAAGAGTCAAGGGTAAGGCAAGGTCAAGGCGCTCGGCGGTTTTCAGAGGCTCGGGTTACAGTCGAAAGAGAAAAGTGGAGCAAAAAACTGCAGACCAGCAGAGCACAGCCTTTTTCTTGCTTTTCCCGGATGGGGCCCGGCCGGGAAAGGATAGGGCGACTCTACTTTTGAAATCACATCCAAGGAAGGAAGCATTAAACAGCCTCGGGGAAGTACGTGCCGGTGCCCTTCGACTGTGCGCGGTAGACCGTGTAAGTGCTCCGTGAGACGACATATGGACACGACCTGGCCAGCTCCAACAGGTGTCTGCTTCGTGTCTCTGATCGTGGGGGCGACCGCGGCAACACGGCACAGCCCGGCTGGCTTTCCCAGCCAAGGAGGGTTTTCTCACGGTTCTGGGGGCTGCACGTCTCGGATCGAGGTGTTGAGATTTGGGATGGCCGCCGTCCCGCTGGTCCTCGGGTGGTCTGTGCATCGTGCGAACCCTAAACTCCTGTTTCTGGAGGGGCAGCAGCTAAGTTAGGTTAAGGTCGTGCTTTAACTACCTCTTTGAAAACCTTACCTCCCAATACAGTCACGGTTTGAAGTAGCGGGGGTTAGGACTTCGACACAGAAATGGCGGGGGGAGGGGGGCACAAATTAGTCCATAATAAGGAGTTAGAGACGCCAAAATTAAACATGCTGTACAGAAATAAAAATCATTCCGTGATGGGCATCTATTCATGATAAAATAGACGCAGCTGGCCGAGGACGTGTCCGTGAGACTTGTCCAAATTGCCCCAAATCTGTTTCTTTTTTTTCCATCGTATCTCATGGGCTAAGTAATTTAAAAATCATATTGGAATATATAGCGTTTTTATTAGTATCGGATGCTAATGTGTTTAGGCAGCTCCATTTCTTTATATTTGATGCATGAGTTTTTCAATGCCTAAGCTCTTGGTGCATTTTTCATTAACATTACATTATTGCTTTCAAGCTTAATTGCACTATAAGACGATGCATGCTGTATGGAAATAACTATTTTAATGCTTGTAAATACATGGAGGTTTGCATTATGGCTTAGGATTTACCCAAACGTTATAACCATTCCATGTGTATTTGAGAAAAATCGTATTTTTTAATGGTTAGATAGTAGTTTCATGTATATGTATTACGTCTACCTTATTAACTGTATTATTGAATTTTCCAGTTTGGGTGAAGTGTCCGTGTCTGTGTGTGTGCATGTCTGTGTGGGTGCACATCTGTGTGTGTGCACCTGTGTGTGTGTGTGTGTGTGTGTTTGGCCTACACTACTGAGATGGGTAGTGAAACTTCCTAATATAATAATGAATTGGTCACCTTTTCCATGTGATTAGTTTTATATATTGGGATGTAATTTTAGGAGATTGTGAGTAGAACTATTCCCTCGATGAAGTGACAATTTTAACATAATTTAGTAATTTGATACACTCACGGATGATTTGTCTCAAAAATCATTTTGATGCTACTATAGAGACATCAGCTTTCTTTTGATTAGTATTTGTCTGGCATATCTTTTTTCAGCTTTTACTTCTGGCATTTGAGTCATCTCTCTGTCCTTATACAATAGATAATTGTGTGTGTGTATACACATACATATACACAATGTATCCTGCTCAGCAGAGAGTCTGCTTCTCCCTCTGCTGCTCCCCCTGCTTGTACCCTCGTGTGCTCTCTCTGTCAAATAAATAAATAAATAAAATCTTTAAAAAATAAGATTAAATACTCATTAATAAAATATTTCTTTAGGGACGCCTGGGTGGCTCAGTTGGTTAAGCAGCTGCCTTCGGCTCAGATCATGATCCCAGGGTCCTGGGATCGAGTCCTGCATCGGGCTCTCTGCTCGGCGGGGAGCCTGCTTCCCCCTCTCTCTCTCTGCCTGCCTCTCTGCCTACTTGTGATCTCTCTCTCTCTGTGTCAATTAATAAATAAAATCTTTAAAAATAAATAAAATAAATAAAATAAAATATTTCTTTAAAAATAATATTTATGGAGAATTTACAGTATGCAAGATACTCTGCAATGTGGTTTATAGGTTTTACCTTTTTTTTTAAAGATTTTATTTATTTATTTGACACAGAGAGAGACAGCGAGAGAGGGAACACAAGCAGGGGGAGTGGCAGAGGGAGAAGCAGGCTTCCTAGCAGAGCAGGGAGCCTGACGTGGGGCTCGATCGCAGGACCCTGGGATCATGACCCGAGCCGAAGGCAGACTCTTAACAACTGAGCCACCCAGGGGCCCCTATATGTTTTATCTTATTTGGTCCTCAAAACAACCCCGAGAGCACCCACTAAGATGTTACTTTCCAGTGACGAGAAGTACTTCCAGGCATGTCTTGGCCAAGACCTCTTTCTCCTGCAGTAATTCAAACAATTCAGTAAAATGTCACTTAACATGGGCAACTTGTTGATTATTGATACCTGATATTGTTTAATGATGTTTCTTATAGTATTTAATCTTTTTAAGCCTCAGGGTTTTTTTTAATCTGTGAAATGAGGATGAAACCAGTGTCTACCAGACAGAGTTGTGTGAGCTGAAGTGGGAAAAATAAAAAGTATGTAAGAATGTAGCCGAGTGCTTGGAGCATGATGAGAGCTCAATATACCCATCCATTCATTCAACAAATATTTAATTGATAAATTCTGATTAATCGGGTACCACGCTAAGGGCTGGGAATGCATCGTTAAACAGGTGCACACGGTCCCCGCCTTCAAGCTGCCTACACTGTAAGGGAGGCGACCGAGAGGTCAGGTGACACAGCACACGACTCACCACTTGGTTATAGCTTTGATCAGCGGGATGCGGGAGAAGTCGGTGTGAGAGGACAAAGGGACCAGAGCTAATCCGGAAGCCTGGGAAAGCTTTCTCGAGGTACTAACTAGCACGATCTTGGCCAGCTCTTCTGGAAGTTGGGTAAAGACAATGCAAGTTGCAAGTGCGAGACTATAAATATAGCCAAAATTCAGGGCGCCCCCCACTTTCGAGTGAGTGACTTAGCGGCGATCCCAAGTGGTTATACGACTCTGAATAAAATAGCAGAAAAACCTGAGATGATGGCAACTTCACTTTGCTCCTTTTGAGCCCGGATATAGTAATTCTCATGGAAGTTGTATGCCCTTGTATACAACTGTTCTTCAGCAGGGCTCCTGTGCGTTTGAGCATTGTTTTTTTAATCACTATTCAAAAAATGTCCCAGCGCCTTATCACTGAAGAGAATATCTTCTTTTAGGTCATCTCCAATCCCCTCTTGTTATACACCATCTTTAGCTAGGGCAAAGTCAGTTGTTGTTAAGATAACATTCTCTGCGAATGGCTTTGATCCGAAGCTCTGTGTTTTAATCAGATTTCATAACCGGAAGAAAATAGAGAAAAGGACCCGCCTATTGGTCATAATTCACTCATTCATTCAACCCCTGTCGAACCTTCCATCACGGGCCACACTCTCTTCTGAAGGCTAACCAGTGGAGCCCGACTGAAGACGTTTCTGCCTGCTTTAACCATAAACTCTAGGGAGGGAGGGACACTCCTAAGTATAAGAGGAGACGACTTTTCCTTTGGAAAGTGCGCGATGGAACTAAGCGGGGAGATGAGAGAGAGCGGCCTGAAGTCGTTTCAGGTAGACGGGCCAGGGAGGTCTCTCCAATGCGGTGACACAGGACCCGGGAGCTGAGACAGAGCCGGCAGATGAGCTGGAAAAAGTGCAGCCGGGTCTCCAGACGAGCCCTGGGCTCCCACTGCAGCAGGTGTCTCAGTGCTGCAAAATGAAAGCATCAACCGTAGGATTAAAGGTGTCGATACTGCCGTCGGAGTGTCGGGATAGGACCCAGGCTTCCCCGGACAGTGACATCCTGCGGAAGGCTGCAGTACAGTGTGGCGGGTGGGGACGCCGTGGTTTCTCGCAGCAGAACCTACGTCTCTAGGATCGGCTAGTCACCGATGAGGAAGGCAGGGTAGGTGGCGGGGACCGTCGGTTTCCCCAGCAGCCCAGGCGCATCTTGTCGTTTATCCATTTAGGGGAGAAAGTCCGTGCGCATCTCTGACTGTAGGGCGATGCTATCAGATTCGCCTTGAGGTTCGTGAATTGTCTCCTGGGTTGTGTTTATTTGTTTCTTTAACAGTTTCTCTGCTTCAGTTTGCGATCCGGTCGTCTTCTGCCGCTCGAGAGCCCACAGCAGAACTTGGTGTCTCCAAAGAGAGTGAACCACAAAACCTAAGGTCCCGTAGATCTTTTCTGTCCCTGCTTTCCTAGCAGATAGCTTTGTATATCTGACTACGCTGCAAGAAGAACCTTAACTAGTAAGTTCTGGGGTTAGCACGTCTTGGGACACTTGCCCAAATTTGCTCCAGGGACAGTCAGGGACCTTCCCCCTCGGCATCTCCGGGGCTCCTGCGAGAGCACGAGGCTGGTGTGTCTGCGTCAGAGATGTCCACGGTCGCGGGTCAGTCATGGCACCGGGTGTCACCAGGACTCCTGCGCCTCCCTTCCTGGAAGGGGAATCCCAGATGCAGACTTAGTGACAGGTTTTGCCTGTCTCCCGGCAAACAACACAAAGGCTCTCCGGAAATGGAATTTTCCTCAGTTCTCTGGTGCCATCTGGAGGTTGGATGTTAAAGTCACATCCCATTATTTAATTCTGCAAACCACGCGCAAATGTGGGGCAAAGAGGAATGAGGAATGATTCACCTATTAAGACTCTTGCCTGCACCCACAAAGTTGAAGTACGGGCTGGAACCGAGGAGTGAGGTCGGGCTGGATGGAGGCAGATGACGTTGCTTCCGAACCCAGGCCGTTGGAGCTCGGAGTTGCCAGTGGTGTTCACACCAATGCAATTACAGTCGTTTCAGCCCTCGTGAGCGGGGCGCTGGGTGGGGGGCCAGATCTGGCCCTCCCAAGAATGATCTCCGTGCTTTCCCGTCTAATTGGAGACATTATACCAGCACGCGCATGACCCGGGTTCCGTAAAGAAAATGGGGTCACAGAGGCACAAGGACAACTTTGGGGACATGCACAGGAGGGGTGAGAATCTCCAGACGTGGGAGGGAAGGGAGGGAGAGGGTCATGCTCTCCAGCACGCTGCCATCGGAGAGGGAGTGAGGGGTGCAGCGGGGGTGAAGTGCGCCCCCCACTGGACATCATGTTCCTTTTTCTTCAGGTCACCCTAACATCACACAAGTGAACTTCCGAAAGGAGGAAGCAATATTAAGCGTTATTCTCGCGGTGTCGGTCCTACCCCCTGCTGATTACGCAGTGTCTTATGGTTCGCAGAGAACTTGCACATAGGGGAGCAACATTGGAGGGTTTGCTCTTTCTGTGCATAGTGAGTTGACGTGCGTAAACACTCCAGACGGTACCCAATGCGTGGACGGGGCTGGAGAAATTACCATCATCATCATCATCTCGAGACGCAGCGGCTTCCGAAAAACACGAGTCCAGAAAGCGTGTCCTCGGGCCCTTACTCGGAGGCTGGAGGGGAAGAAGCCGCTCACCTCAGTGCTGGAAAGTACCCGGGAAAGAATTTCATGTCACCAATAATCACAGGAGCTCTCCAACCAGAGTCACCCGGGAAAAACCGAGAGAACTGAAAAATATACTACTGTCAAGGCTAAGTTCACTGCTTACTTTATAAGAAGCCTGGAATAGGGGTGCCTGGGTGGCTCAGTGGGTTAAAGCCTCTGCCTTCAGCTCAGGTCATGATCTCAGGGTCCTGGGATCGAGCCCCGCATCGGGCTCTCTGCTCAGCAGGGAGCCTGCTTCCCCCCTCTCTCTCTTCCTGCCTCTCTGCCTACTTGTGATCTCTCTCTCTCTGACAAATAAATAAATAAAATCTTGAAGAAAAAAAAAAAGGTATTGCCTGGAGTCCACGTCCTCTGGAGGCAATGCACGTGGAAGTTCAATTAAAAATAAAAATAAAAATACTAAGCATATTCTGAGGACGCGTCATCCATTCTCGGAAATCACACGGCCTGCGTTAGTGGTCTCTTTTGCATCAACTTCTCTTTTCCACGTCAGATAAAGAAGAAAGCTCCAAGTTAATCGCGCACATATTTTGAAAAGTCAAATAGCGCTACGAGGTTTACCATCGAGAAGAGGCTGCTCGGGGCTTCTCTGTCCCCTCCAGGAGAGGGGACGTGGTCCGGGAGGGAGGACGGCCCTCCTCCCACAGACGGAGGCGGGCTTGCGGCCCCGAGCTGGTCTGAATAATTAATTACTTCAAGTGACCGTTCCTGAACACATCGCTAAAAGCAGGGGTTGGTAATAGTGATGCCCCACGCCAGCGAGGGGCCACTGCTGGTCCCGGACAAAGGTCTCCCCTCACTGTTGTATCGCCCCGGGGGAGTGGCAGAATGGATGCTGGACAGAACGGCGAGAGTGTCTCAGAGACCCCTTTCTCAAGTCCCCTTCACTTCCTCCCTGGAGCGACCCGAATAATAGCCCCCCAAATATCCACATCCTATCCCTGCAACTTGCGGAGGGCAAGGATGTGATTGCGTTAAGGATCTTGAGGTGGGAAGACTCTCCTGGCTTTTTCAGGGGGGGCCCGAAGTAACCGCAAGGGTCCCTGTAAAGTGAGGCAGAGAGAGATGAGAACCCGGGGAAGGACGGGGCCGTGGGGGGGGGGGGGGGCTGCCCCGCTGGCTTTGAGGGTGGAGGACAGGGACAGAAGCCGGGGGATGCTGGGAATGGGGCCCCGGAAGCTGGATCAGGGAGGGAAGGGTCTCCCCGGGCGTCCAGACAGGGTGTGGCCTGGCCGGCGCCTGGACTCGGGCTCCGTGGAACCGACTGTGGACTTCTGACTCCGGTAAGAGAACAGTTGCGTGTTTTTAGAAGCCACCAAGGACTCGGTGATTTGTCCCAGCTGTCACAAATAACTAATATGCTCCCCATTCCTGATTATTTTTTTTTAACCAAACACACTCAAATCTCTGCTCTGCTTCATCTTCCTAACCGTGGGGGG
>CM052896.1:1456461-1474596 GCA_028534135.1 Potos flavus | reverse complement strand
TGTCCCAGGTCCTCATATTTCCTGTCTCCGGGCGCTGTTCCTGTGGGCGAGCCTGCGTCCTGACTATCAACAGAGAGGAAGAGCAGAAAGAGCTCAAGTCTTTCATTTCAGAGGCTCCAAAGCCTAAGGTATCACACCAGCTCTCGAGGCTAGAGATTTCGTCAGTGCGGCTTCAGAAGGGACTTCTGTGATCCCGATGCCACAACATCCAAGAGCCCCTAAAAGAGGAGTTTTCAGGGGCGCCTGGCTGGCTCAGTTGGTTAAGTGTCCGGCTTTTGGTTTGGGCTCAGGTCATGATCTCACGGTCGTGGGGTCGAGCCCCGTGTCGGGCTCTGTCTCAGAGAGGAGTCTGCTTCTTCTCCCTCTGCTCCTCCTCGGTTCATGCTCTCTTTCTCTCTAAAGTAAATAAACAAAATCAGAAAAAAAAAAAAAGAAAGAAAAGAAGGAAGAAAGGAAAGAAGAAAGAAAGGAAGGAAGGGAGGGAGAAAGAAAGAAAAAGAGAAGAGCTTTCAACCGTCCTGCTCACTTCTCCCAGGAGTAAAGTAGTCATTGGATAACTTACACCCTCGCGATCGAGCACGGGCCGTTGGCACGCGGTGAGGCTTGCTGCTTTCCCCCAGATGGTCCAGAGAGCCACGTGACCGCCTCCTCTTTCCCGCCGTCTCCGGATCTGGCCCCTCCTCACCTCCTTTCTTCCCCCCCACCAAGACCTCTGTGGTAGCAGAACTCGGGGGTGGGCCCCAAGATTCCCGCCTGCTGGTGCACGCGACTCGATGACCTTGGCCTTGAGTGTGGGCAGAGCCTGTGGGTTTGTTGTGTCGACAGTGATGGGGTGGTCACATCCCAGCTTCCATCACACCGGGCGAGTCTCCGTCTGAGCAGACGGGAGGGAGAGATTCTCCCGACGACCTCGAGGGCACGGCCTGGGGAGGGGGCTGCATGGCAGGGGACTGCAGGTGGCCTCTAGAACCGGGCATCTCTGTCCTACAACTGCAGGGACCCAGGTTCTGCCAGAAACCACGAGAGCATCAAAAAGGACCCCAAAGAAAAAATAAATAAATAAAAAGGAGACCACAGCCCAGCTGACACTTGGTTTCAGCCTTGGGCTGCCCTGAGCAGGAGCCCAGGAGCGCCCACCTGGGCCTCTGCGCCCCAGACACAGTGAGGTGACCAGTGCCCTGGGTTGTGGCCCTTTGTGCCCTGGCCGCAGGAAACCGATGCAACTCTGATTGCCGGCGTAGCCCACATCCTGCCAACCCCTACCAGAGCCACCCACCCATCACCCCAAACTTCCAGTCCCTTAGACCCTCGTGATCCCCGTGGCTTTATTCCACGCGAGCTGTCACTATCACAAGAACCCTGGGGCCCCGTCAGGTCCAGAACCTAACCCCCCTCTCTGCACTTTCCTTCGCCCTCCTGCCCCGTCTCCGCAGGGCCACTGTCACCTTCTAACCTGCCCTTCTGGTCCATCTCACACCCCCCAGAGTGTCCTCTCGAAGCACTGGTTGCTTTCTCCTCTGCCCTCGATGCACTCCCCTTCTCCTTTCCCAGGTCAGGCTCTGCACATGCCTCGGGCGCCGGGTCAGATGCCTTCTGCTCTAGAACGCCCACCCGACTCCCTGGCTCTCCCCTGGGCTCCCACCGCCCACGTACATCCATAAACATTTCACGCCGGGTACCCCCCCCACCCGTCCACCTGTCCGCCCCCCCCCGAAACATGAGCTCAGCGCAGTAGGGACTGTGCCTCACCCACCAACAGACCTGCATCCCCGGCCCTAGCGGGCCCTCTCTTCGGCAAAAGAACGAATAAATATCTTTCCCCAGTTCATTGCACAAGTTGAGATCCCCTTCCAAATGCAGTTCGTGGAAAACAAAAACAAAAACAAACAAATGCAGTTTGCGGAGATTTGTGCTGATGCTAAGCAGCCCCTCTAAGCTGACTCTGGGGTTGCTTGATGTTAAGAGTTAATTACAGGGGCGCCGGGGGCTCAGTGGGTGAAGCGACCGCCTTCGGCTCAGGTCATGATCCCAGGGTCCTGGGATCGAGCCACGTGTCCGACTCCCTGTTCTGCGGGGAGTCTGCTTCTCCGCTCTCTTCCCTGCTCATGCTCTCTCTGGCTCTCCCTGTCTCTCTCTCTCAAAATAAATAAAATCTTTAAAAAAAAAAAAGGGTTCATTGCAGAACCGGATTCCGCCACAAGATGGAGACTTCAGCCCGGTCCTGATGATTTCTGTCGGGAGCATTTCAGAATAGAATACTTTCATTAACTTCTAGCCCAGCCTCTGGCCCCATCTGGAGGATGACCTGAGTCCCAGAGAGGTCACGGAACCGGTTGTCAGCCATGCACGAGTCCCTTACCATCCCTGAGGGTCAGAGTCTCAAAAGAAAAATGCCGCCGTGCGCGTCCTACACACACACAGACACACACCCACTCTGGGATCACGTCGTCCCATCGGTCCTGTAAGAGAGGAAGCCTTGCTATTTCCTGCCTCGAGGTACCAGGAGCCGGGGGGAGAGCCAGAGAAGGACGGGACAAGGTGAACAAGAAAGGATGGGAAAAGACCTCTGACGGCAGAGGGAGCCGCTCCATGAGTCACCATAGTCTTAGAGGTCAGGCGTCTTTCTTGTCGCCGTCCAGGAAAGCAGCGCACCCACGGCCTTGCCGTTGTCCGAGGACACGCACGTGTCCGCGCCGGGAGAATGTACTCGGGCCTCCGTCCAAGCCGGTCCGCGTGGATCGTCCCCACTCTGCGATCCGGAACACATTTCCGCTGTGCCCGACTCGGGACGAGGCCCCGGGCTCCTACAGAAGGGCGGAGGCTTGAAGAAAAGTCAGCCGGCTACAGCGGGGGGATCCCACGGCCAACTCAGGCTCCGTAATGCACGAGACTGTCTCCCAGAACTCGAGAAATCGCCACGCTTCCAATTGCAGTTTTAATATAGCAAAAGGATACAAATCAGAACCAGTGGAAGGGAGAGAGGGACGCAGAGAGCGAGGTCTTGGGGGGGGGGGGTCCCAGCACGGAGCCACTGCTCTCCTGTCCCCCAACTACCAGGATGGGTCATCTCCTGGGACACTGAGCTGTGACGTTATGCCGAATATTACCAACCGGGAAAGCTCCCCCCGGCTTTGGTGTGCAGCATCTGTACTGAAGTTTCATTATGCAGACATGATCGATGTAATCATTAGCCACGCGGTTGAGCCCCCCCCCCCCCCCACCGGCCGCCCTCCCCTGTGATTGGGCCCATCTCGCCCGGCTCGGAGTCCCAACCCTGTGACAATGCTCTGTAGCTGGTCTTTCCCGCAGGACCCACTGCCATCCTGAGTCACCTGCTTAGAATAAACTGTCACATGTGGTCCCAGGGACCCACCTTGAATGAATAACAAAGACACTCCTATAATGCAGGGACTTCCAAAGGTCTAGAGGCGACTTCCCAGGAACTGGGGACAAAGGTCAGCCGTATTCTTTATTACACATCAATTAAAATAACAAAGAGAGTGACATTAACTGGAGATAAGAGGTGCCCCTTTTCAATGTCAGATCACAATTACAGGGAGAGCGAAGGCGGTGAGGCAGAGGGTGTGGCCATCAAAAGGGCCCGGGAATGGGGTGGGGGGGGGGGACGGGCGGCTCAGGCCTGACAAAGTCTCAAAGTGTGAAAGAACAATGGGGAAAATCCTGCCTTCTGGTTTAAGGGATAGAATCCTCGGACTTTTTCAAAAGCTGTCATCTACCACCTTCCAGGCTGTGATCTCTAGATGGGACCCTTAGCTTTGCCCGCGGTACCTCGGTCCCCACGCGCTGACCCCCACGGCCAAGCACAGATTCGGACACTTGGCGTCCACCCAGCCCGGGTAGGAAAGCTCCTGTTTCTGTTCCTATCGGGTCAAGACCGAGACCATGGGGAGACTACTTTCTCCACTGGCATTTTGTCCCGAGAGAGCTCTGTCAAAGAAAAAATTGCTTTTATTCTCCTATTGTCAAGCAAGAACTGTAAGAACAAAGGAGTTCATTCACTTACTCTTTATCTCAACTCTTCCCCTCGAGAGGGGTTCATTTTTACAAGCTGTGGAATGAAAGAATAGGTCGGAGATGTCGTTCTGAAGGGCCAGCACCCTGTTTCAGACGCCCAAGCATTTCGTTTCTCCTGTGGATGACTCTCGGGCTGGCCCGCGTCACCAGCCCTCCCCATGCCCCTGGTCGTGACTCCACCGTCCAAAGGGACCCGGCCCCCGGCTGGAGACGAGACCTCCTGGGACACGAGAGGAGGGAGGTTCCATTGAAAGGTTGGCTGTGGCCTGAAGGCCCCGTAGATTATTCCCTGGGAAGTCAGAACTCTAATGTAAATTTATCAAAGCTCGGTTCCAAAAGGAGCTTGGTTTGCGTTGACCGATCACGTCCACCTGAAACAGCTTTGTCGCGATCCCTGTTCTCCAGGCGCTGACGCTGTCATCGGAGCCAGGCCGGGGCTGTGACTGAGGTTCGTGTCTTTGTGTTCGGTGAGACCCAGGCCGAGGGCTGAGGGCTGCCCTGGGGAGGCACTTGGCTAGACGTCCAAAGCCGACTTGTCTGCGTCAGCGGCAGCAGACACAGTAACTGCATTTGCTCCATTTCCTACACAATTTATAGGGAGATCGTTAAGCAGCAGGAGAGAGCAGAGGTTAGAACATGGGAGGACGGCAGGGGAAGGTCTCGGCTGGCCCCCAGGATGAAAAGGAACCAGAAGGGACCACTGCGAGGACTGCTGTAGGGGTGAGACGGGGCTATGATCCTCCCCGCAGAGCAGGGAGCCTGCCTCTCCCTCTGCCCCTCCCCCTGCCTGTGCTCTCTGGCTCTCTCTCCGATAAATAAATAAAATCTTAAAAAAAAACAATAGGAGACATCTAGAAAGGCAGCTCAGAACTTTTTTTTCTGCACTTGACACTATTATATTTTTAAAAATCCTTTCATTTTTAGAATACTTTTAGATCGACAGAAAAATTGTGCCGATAATCTAGAGAGTTCTCTTATACACCACACCCAGTTTCTCCTGTCACTAATCTCTTACATCTGGATGGATCATCTGTCACAATTAATGAACCAATACGGATACATTGTTATTAATTAAAGTCCCTAATGTATTCGGATCGTCTTGGTTTTCACCTAATGACCTTTTTCTGTTCAAGGAGCTCATCCAGGATCCCACATCCCATTTACGCATTATTTCATTTTGGACTCCTCTCGGCTATGATCATTTTTCAGATGTTCCTTGTTTTTTATGACTTTGATAGTTCCGAGGATTTCAGGTCGATGTATCATAGAATGCCCCTCCCTTGGGATTTGTCTAGCGTTGCTCACAGTTACACGGGGGCGATGAGTTTGGACAAAGACTACAGGAATCATTCGTATGGCTTATGACTCAGGGTAAGACTGCATCTACCTTTGTAGGAAACTGTTGACTCTTCTTCCAAGGTGGCTGCACCATCATGTGTTCCCACCACCAATGAATGAGCATTTCTGTTGCTCCACATCCTCACCAGCAATTGGAATTATCAGTTTTTTGGCTTTTAGCCATTCTAAAGGTTATGGAATGCCATCTCATCATTGCTTTAATATGTGTTTCCCTACTGATGAATGATGTGGAGCATTTTTTCATACGCTTACTTACTCGTATAAACCATCTGGGTATCTTCTTAGGTGAGGAGTCTATTCAGATCTCTTACATATTTTTTTAACTGGGTTGTTTGTATTCTTATTATTGATTTTTAATAGCTTTTTATATATTTTGGACACAGTTCCTTGATCACATATTTTTGCAAATGTGATCTCCCATCTGTGGCTTATGTTTTCCTTCTCTTACTGGTGTCTTTTCCAGAGCAGAAGTTTTGATTTTAATAAAGCCTAACTTAACAAATGTTTCCGTTCACAGATCATACTTTCAGTGTTGTATCTCAAAACTCATCACCAAACCCAAGACCGTGTACACTTTCTCCTTCATTTTCTTCTGGAAGTCTCATCATATTGCATTTCACTGTCGGGTCTCTAATCCCTTTTGCATTAACTTTTGTGAATGGTGTAAGGTGTGTTTCTACATTAATTTTTTATGTATGAACATCCAATTGTTTCAGCGCCATCTGTCGAAAGGACTGATCTTTCTCCAGTGAATCGCCTCTGCTCTTTTGTCAAAAATCAGTTGACTCTATTTCTATGGGTCTATTTCTGGACACTGTTCTGTCCCATTAATCTGTATGTCTGTTTCTTCACCAGCCTCATGCTCTCTTGATTGCCGTAGCTAGTAAGCCTTGAAACTGGGTAGTGTGAGGCCTCCAGTTTTGTTCCTCGATGTTGTGTTGGTTATTCCAGATCTTTCTATATAAACCTGAGAACGAGTTTATTGACGCATATAGAACAACTTGCTAGCATTTTAACTAAGATGTTGTTGAATCTGCAGGCCAATTTGGTAAGAATGAACCTCTTCGTAACACTGAGTCTTCTAATCTATGAATGTGAAATATCTCTCCACTTATTTAGATCTTTTATTCTTTTTGTTAGTGTTTTACAGTTTTTCACATACAAATCATGTATCTATTTTGATAGACTTATACCTAAATATTTCCTTATTTGTTGCAATCATAAATGGTATTGTTTCTTTAATTTCCAACTCCAATTATTGATTGCTAGTATACAAAAAAGCTTTTGCATTTTTGTCATGACCTTGTGTCCCGCAACCTGGTTATCCTCATTTATTAGTTCTCTGGCTCTAGAAAATAAAAATCAGATGCATGGGTAGAAACTTTAGAACAATAATTTCAGATCCACACAAAGAAGCATTAATGGCAAGGGCAATCCACAAATAAATGGACTACTTCAGGAGAAAATGATCTTTTAGCCCCTGAGATGTTCAGGCAGGAGCCACTGAGGTCATGGAGGGAAATAAAGGAATTCCAATAAAGCGTTCTGAGATCTCTTCTGCCCAGAAGACTCTCTGTACCTACCGGGCTGATGGGAGAAGCTAGGGGAGAGAAGAAGGGCGTGCTTACTAAATATGAGCTCACTTCCCAATATCTGCTTATAGAGGGGGGACGGCATCAGTAATCAATGAAGAGACACTCATGTTTAATAACATCAAGGGAACTTGAACTCGTCGAACTTTCCCATTCCATTGCAACGTCAACCCCAACCTCTGGAAGGGGGCCGAGACCTTGTCCTCCTCCTTCCCTCCCCACTATTGCAGACCTAGAGATGCCTCATCAAGGAGCCTGTGTCTAGAACAATTTTCTGCGATTCCAGGACTCTCCAGGTAGGTGAGGCTGGGAAGGGGCGTGGTTGGTAGGGCTGGGGGCCAAGCTGGATGCAGCAGGTGGGGTCCCGAGAGAAACGGGGCAGTTGGAGGGGGAGCCACAAAGGGAAGAGACATGGGGAGAAGGGCTCCCTTTGGGGGCCTGCCTAGATGGACACACTTAGAGGAGAACAATGGTGAAGGGCCATCCGTGGCTGGTTGTAGGGGACCCAGATCCCACAAGTAGAAGAGCAAAGACCGTCCTTGTGGGAGGATCCGGCCGGGGGGGCGAGGCGGCAGGGAAGAAACACGTGGTTTGGAATGATGGTCCAACCGCATAGACGGAGGGGACAGGTTTTGAGGCTCAAAGGGGACACATGTCACGAGTTCTTGAATGCCAGACTGAAAAATAGAAATACAAGCTTCTTGTAATGAGGATGGCGGGGGGGCCGGGGACGTTTTCTGAGAAGTGTGGCAGGAAGATATAGGCTCGTGGCTCATAGCGACCCGAGCCATGACTCCGAAAAACAGACCCCAGACCCCAATATCAGTTGCCTGGGATGGTTTCCCATTGCCCCTGTGTCCCCCGGGGCTGGCCAAGGGGCTGGCACACCGCAGACGTCAGGACGTGCTGATCACGGGATGAATTATTGAGTGCATGAGGCTCGCGCTTAATTGACGAGGGAGGGGAGCTCCCTCCAAGGCTTGATGGCTTCGCTTGACTCTCATCCAACACATCTCTTGTCTCCTAGGGACACACGGGGCAAGAAGCGTGTTAGGTCCCCTGGATCGCCGGAGCCTACGCCTTGGACTCCAGCTCCTTCCAACTGTGTCTTCTCAGGGCCTGGGGTCTAAGCAGCCACACCCCCGTGACCTGTGTTGGCAACCCCCCCCTTCCCGGCCCTGCAGGTGGTTAGGGGCCCAAAGGCGATTTCAGTCTCGAACGGCTTACCCGCGTCCCTCACCCAGCCTCTGCCGCGCCTTCAGAATAGATATTTACCTTCCAGGGCCCAAACAAAGCAACGCTCTTTTCCTCTCTTCTACCCTTCTAGAACTCCAAGCATCCACCAGCTGAAAGGGTTCAGAATCCGTCGCTCCAAAATACGCCATATTTTGGCATATCGATTATTTTGAATTACAGGTGCTTGAGAAACTGCAGGTGCAAGAAAGACACTCTGTCCCTCCTTTGTCCCCGGGTAAGCCAACAAACATTGTTGCTTCGTCACCATTTACGACCCACAGCCCAAACCCCTTTGTCTTATCAATTCTACACAAATTCATTGCTTTTTTTTTTTTTTACTAAAAGGTATAAAAGTTTCCTTCTCTGATCATTTCTGCAGCTGTTCATTCTTCTGTGAAGATTTTTATGTACGTATAAAATTCAATAAGAGGTATAGGCTTTCCTCCTATTAATCTGTCTTGTATCAGTGGAGTTCTTAAGCCGAGCCGCAGCCCCAAGTTTCCTCCCTACGTAGCTCGGCTTACCACCCTAGAACTCCTGCCTTGTCTGCCTCTCCTCCAGCCAGGCCCCAAGTGGCTTAATTAAGGAGAGGGTCGTGGTTTTTTTTTTTCATTTCATCCCCAAGGGAGTGCACAGGACCAGGCACAAGCCAGCCTTAAGTGACGAATGTGCTCATTCATTCCGTACTTTCTGGCCCCTTCGCTCACACTCCCTGACCCCGCCGTGTCAGCTCATACCAAAACCCGTCAAGCTGGGAAGTCTATCTTGGCCTTGACATTCGCTTGGAGGGGACAGAGCAGAAAGGCTATGGACAAGAGGAGGGGAATAGAACAAGTTTAAATGAGGATGCTGGACGGTTTCTGCCAGAGGAGAGAAAGAACGGGAAGGGGTCGGCACAGCTTTCAGAATAAACCAGCCTAGATTTTAGCCAGCCGAATCTTGTTCGTGCTTTCCTCTCATCTCTGTGGATGGCGTCTCCACTTTATGACCATTTGGAGATCATTTGAAGTCCATTCCATAATTGTTCTCTTGCTAAGCTTCCTTTATGCAGAAAAATGATAATGTAGTTAGGAGGCTTTCAAAAGTCCCGGGGGAAATTAATTTGTTTACAGGGCGGCGTATTGTATGGTTAAACCAAGGACGAGCAGCCGGCCCTCTCTCCCCTCGGCCAAGCTGAAGGGGGGCTGAGGGGAGCCACTGGGCAGGCGGTGTCCGCAGGGTCCCCGGGACCCCCCCCCGTCTCCAACTGCCCCCACCAGACAAATGTCGCGGCGCCGTTCTTTGGAGGGGGTCATTCTCCAAAGCTCCCCGCCCCGGCTGGTGTTTGTCTTCCCGGGCTGGACAGACAGACGTCCCTTCTGCACTCAGTCCTCTTGCTCCCTGATCCGCACCCTCCTGGACCGTCTCCCTCCGCTTTGCCACCGCCCAACCCCCGGCACTCGGGGGGTCGCTCCTTCTCCCTGAGCACGGAAAGGGAATCACGCCAGCATTCAAGTCGATGGCGCGGGCGGTTACCTCTCGGCGCACAGAAGGAAAATACAGTCAACTGCAATCAGCGATAGGCCTATATCACCGGGCCGTGCCGCCCACGGCCGAGGGTCCCTGCTTGTGACAGCGTTTGACTGCATGTTAACATTCTCCCTCCCGCGGGCGAGCCAGCATCGTCACAGGTTCCAGACGAGCAGTGTGGAAGTTTAATGAGACCCTACCATAACTAGTTTAATGAGACCCTACCATAACTAGTGATGGTCTGTCTTCCTTTCGGAACTTCAAGAAGGATACCACTTAACAAACGTAATCGGCCTCTGCTCGGGCTTCTTTGTCTGCTTTTTAGAAGGAGGAAGGCATTTCTTAAAGTTTCGTTTGTATAGATTGCTATACCGAAGGGAACACAGATTTAACAAGTAGCTTCACAATATACTTTCTTTGCAAATGCTTTACGTGAATCCGGTCCGTCGTCAGGAAATAAATAATTTCAAAACCGTTCTCATCAGCTTTCCTGCTGAAGTTAAAATAAGGTTGATGGTCGTGAGAATGATGGTCGTAACAACGGTTCAGGTAAAATGACCGAGCTCAAACCATTCCAGGCCAGCTTTCACAGCGAGGGTGAAATGATGATACGATCATAGACACAACAATAAAACACACCTGTCCGTTTGGGGCTCTGACCGCGTTCCAGGCACTGTGCTAGGCCCGTCGTACACAAGAGCATCTACAATCGTGCAAGGTTACTTCCGGCCTACGGGTGGGCCACATAAAGGCTCGTGGACAGTCCGTGACTCCGCCAAGACATCCCAGCCAGCCCACAGTGACGCTGAGTTTAGTGACTGGACTTTCCCAACCCCAAGGTCATTGCGAATGACCTTGGTTGATGAGTTAGTCTTAGGAGAAATGGAACAGATGATAGACTCAATTTTTCCCATTCACACACGTTAGAGTAAATTCTGTCTTTCTTAGAGAAAGATGTAATACGTAAACTTTTTTTTTTCAGCTTTTGTGCAAAAACATAAAATCCATGATTCGTACGAAAGACCCTCATGGCCTTCATGTGTACCCTATTTTACGATGAGAATAGAATTCACACACGAACGCTATTTCTGGACACACACGGGGCAAAATTGAACTTTCCTCGTTTAAAAATCAACGGAGACATAGGCGGACCTGGGAAAATTCCCTTTAGTCACAAAGAAGGAGAGAGAGTTCGAGAAGAAAAACTGGGAGGAGGGAGGCTTTTAATTTTTTAAGTCTTGCTTGGGGAAAGTAAAGTAAGTGTTCAGGAGGAAATTGCTTTGCACTTCAAGGAAAGGGACTTTAAAAGGTCATTATAAAGCAGGAAACGGTGTGTCAAAACAGGATGAGAAGGGATGTCCGTGAAATTGAAGGGAAAGAAAATGAAGATCCTTTTGTTAAGACTGGACCTAAAAATACCACACGTAGACTGAGGCAGGAACGCGGTTCGCCTCCCGGTCAGGTGGTGGGTGATGAAGATATTCTCAGCTCTGGTGGCCTGGCCTGGCCACAGATGCTCTCTAGGCCGTTCTCTGCTGTCTGCTCCCCGCCTCCCCACAGGGACCTGGAGGAAATGCTGGCAGGAGGCCGCCGGTCCCCAGAGACGGCGACCGCTGGGCTTTCTACACGTCCCCGAATATTCGGGCGCATACAATCTAAAAATCATTAAAGAATTGCAGCCAACTCGGGGCGCCTGGGTGGCTCAGTGGGTTAAGCCTTTGCCTCCGGCTCAGGTCATGATCTCAGGGTCCTGGGATCGAGCCCCGCATCGGGCTCTCTGCTCAGCAGGGCGCCTGCTTCCCTCTCTCTCTCTCTCTGCCTGCCTCTCTGCCTACTTGTGATCTCTCTCCCTCTCTGTTAAATAAATAAATAAAATCTTTCAAAAAAAAAAAAAGAATTGCAGTCAACTCTTAAGTGCTTGCTTGACGAGGAACTCAGCTGCTTGCCTGTATCCCATTTTGGAGCAAGTTCCATTCTGTTTTTCGTGTCCCTGGACAGGGCATGCATTTCGTTATAGTCCTCTGCACAAAAGCCTTTCTTTCCTCAAGGAGGCACGACCGCAGAGCAGCACGGGGGTGGGGTGGGGTGGGGTGGGGGGGTGGGGCTCTGGAATTTGTGTCTTGATTGTCACCCATCTGGCCATCAGTTCCTCGTCTGCAGGGATTCTGTGGGGTGGGGACAGCCTGCCTTCCCTGTTGCGGGGGCCACCGAGGCCAAGGCCAAGGCCAAGCCCGCAGCCTCTGCCCCCCTGAGGAGCCTCTCACCGGCTAAGTGAGTCACCGCCCGTCACGTGACCCCGGATGGAAATCTCCCTGAGAGTCTGCTCAGTTTCAAACTCATTCACAGCCGCCGAGTTCATGAGGAATTCACCACCACCACCAACATCCGCCCTCGTGTCCTGACAAATTCGGTTGTTACTCAGAAAATTGGAAACAATCGTTTCCTGAGCCCCTCCCCCAAATCACCTCTTCCAGACCCCAAACGGAGTTCTCAGCCCCAAACCCAAGGCTTCAGAGTCCCTGAAGCAATATCCTGGGCGTGCCCGTATGTCTCCGACATGGAAAATTCTCTCTTGGAAAACGCAGAGAGGAGGACTTGATGCCATCGTGCAGGGAGGCTGGCGTGGCCCCTGGGACACTTATCTTACCCTCCGGGACGTGCTCGGGGACATCGCTGTCTCAGAATAGAGCTCCCTTAGCGGGGGGAGAATATTATTTAATCGATGACATAGGTTATGAATGTTTCTGTTCCTGTAAGCTAAGCCATCTGACCATTTCTATTAAGGCCTCCTGGGATGTATAACAAAATGGTCTGGGCTCTTTTTTTCGCTGGAAGGGATTTGTAGGTTCTACAAATGGATCTTCGAGGCCTCCTTCTCTCCCTCCGCCTTCGGTACCTTCCTTTTGTCCCCACAAAGATCCTAGAAGCAGCTGGTCTAGGAAACAACGGTTTTTAGCTCATTTGGACATTGGATCCTTTCTGGGTTTTTTAAGCGCTCCAAGTGTGAGCATTTGAGGGACTTGTAGTCATTCTGTCTGCAGACACAGGCGGCCTGATCTAACATCCCGAGCACCTAAAGCCTCTAATTCAATTGTGGGAGGATGTGCAACACACGAAGGGTAATTGATCCCCTCGCATTCTGGAAGCGGCATCCCCTGTCTGCGCGTCCTCTGCCTGGCCCCCCCCGGGAGCCTGCGGAGCCATGGGGGAGAGAATCGGGGTCCCAGGTGCCGGGCTGGTGGCGGGCAGGAGCAACCGCGAGCCTCACTTAGCACTCATCACCGGGATGGATGGCAGGTGGACCTCAAAGAGAATTTAAAAAAATCAGATCATGGAAACCAGAGGGAGAGCGCAGACAAATCTGACCACATTAAAAACTCATTTTTACTGGTAATGATAATAATAAACCATTAAATCCACATACACGGAAAGAGAGCAACTTCCATTTGACAACGTAACTGAATTCTGTAATGATACTCCCTTTGATCCAGTAAGTTCACTTCTGGAAAACTGATTCTAATGAAACGATGGGAAGAGCCCCAAAAAAATCATTGGTGGAAAAAAAATGCACGTGGAGACATAACATGGATGTTCGAGGAATGGGGCAAAATTTGAGTATTTCATGTTCTAGATAGAATATTCCACTAAATATTGGTGAAATGTGGTCGCGAACAATTGAAAAATAGCATGGGAATTGCTTTAGGTATAAAATTGATGGGAAGGTGAGTTGTACATATACAGTAAAACTGAACAATATATAGTCAGGGCACCTGGGGGCTGTTGGTTAAGCAGCTGCCTTCGGCTCAGGTCATGATCTCAGGGTCCTGGGATCGAGCCCCGCATCGGGCTCCCTGCTCAGTGGGAGGCCCGCTTCTCCCTCTGCCTGCCACTCCCCCTGCTTGTGATCACTCTCTTTCTCTGTCAAATAAATAAATAAAATCTCTGGGCACCCGAGTGGCTCAGTCGGTTAAGCATCTGCCTTTGGCTCAGGTCATGATCCTAAGGTCCTGGGATTGAGTCCTGCATCGGGCTCCTTGCTTAGCGGAGAGCCTGCTTCTCCCTCTGCTGCTCTCCCTGCTCATGCTCTTTCTCTTTCTGACAAATAAATAAATAAAACCTTTAAAAAAAATAAAATTTTAAAATGTATATATATATATATATATACACAGACACACATATACATATATATATACACATACATATGCAAAAAAGAGACAAAATGCTCAAAATGTTAATGCAGAGGAACCTTCAGAAAAAGTAGGATGAAAAAAATCTTTGAAATGCTCAGAAATAATCCCTATAGATAAAGATCCCTAAAAGAATGCAAAAAAAAAAAAAAAAAAGCCGGGGGGCGGGGGCTGGGTAGAAATAATTGTATTATGTGCATTATTCGGTCCATCTGACAAGCACAGATTTTATGTAGTGCTACCAGACGGAGCCTCAGGCCACATGGCCTCGGGCAAATTGGCAGACGGGCGATCTGGTCTCACAGGACCCCGGGGGCCAGCTCTGGCACCGGCCTCTGCTTCATTCCCCTGCCCCGAGCTCTGGGTCCCGACAGCCATGTGCGAGTCCCTGAGCCTCAGGACCCTGGCTAGGGCTCGGGCTTGCCTTGGTGCAGCGTGGGACAGACTGTAAGAGCTATCTCATTCATTTGCTAAGGAGTCAGTGGAGGAATGCATACGAGGGAGAAGGCAGCCCCCGCCCCAGCCCCTTACCTGGAGCTGCTGAGTTTTCTTTCGCCCGGTGGTGTGATCCCCACCCATTCATTTCTTCCCCCCGCCCCCCCCCCCCCCCCGCCATCGAGTCTCTAGTGCACCAGGTGGAGTGCTCAGCAGAAAGGGACCTTTTCTGTCCCAGCCCTGCGCCTTCCCGTTCAGTAAGTACAAACTGCAAACAGATCATGTTGTGTGTTAATCAGAAAACAGGATTTTATATCGTGAAACGGTGGGAAAATCCTGGATTTGGGGATAAATTCCTCGGTGGAGAATCCAGTGAATGACTGGAGAGGGGAACGGGCAGGTGGCAAGGGGACTGCGTGCCTTTCTACCTAGGAAAGCTGCTGACGTGTCCCCGGGGACCCCGTCTTACAGCAGCCGGCGGTTTGTTTTCAGAATACCCGTGTGAGCATCTGCTCTCTCCAATTCTTGCCTTCTTATTATGAAACTCGAGGGGGCCTCTGAAGTCTCTTCACCCCGCTCCTCGTAGGATTATTCTGCTGATTCATGTGGCCACACTTAGAAAATGTAAACTATAAGAAAATGTTACTTTGGTCATTGTTAATATCACACTGAAATAGTTCGGGGAGACGTGTCATATATACTTGTAAATGATGTTGGGGGAAAAGTAAATAGAAAGAAAGAAGAGGGGGCACAAGGTCAGCGACCCGTGGATCCAGGCTGGGGGTAGGCAAGATTCGTGGCGCAAACTTGCTGGGGGGACTTGACTTCTCTCCGAGCAAAAAAAAAAAGCTGAGAAAAAATTAAAAAACACACACACGTAAGACGTTATGACTTCCTCTGCTGGGCTCTGCCGTGCGAACCCAGGTAAGATTCTTACCGCAAGCCTTTCTTGAGAGGTAAAAAACGAGGAAGGAAAAGAAATCTATGCCCCGCATTCTGTTTTGTCAACACCAGTCGTGAGAATAGATGTAAGGCGCTTTGCCAAGCACAGAGCCCCGGCTGCGTGCGAGGGGTCGCACATGTGAGGGGCTGGGCAGCACCCAGCGGTCCCTAGCTCAGCCCGGCCAAGCCTCCCGCCTTCGTGTGTCCAGGCTCCAGCCAATCTCGGCTGCCGAGGCCACCTTAGCATTACATATGCACCACTGGCCTCCTGGCCCGCCCACCCCAGGGACTCGCTGCAGAGGCGCTCCCGCTCTGGAGAAGCCAGAGCACAGGGCCCAGCCACTCCCCTGCAGAAGCCTCGGGGGGAGCAGACCCCTGCTGCCGGCCCCGGAGGTCCCTGGCAGCGGCTCAGCCCGCATGAAACCCTCGAAGGCGTGTCGGCGCTACCGAAGCATCCGGAGGAACGCCGGCCAGCACAACTTCCATCAGGAGTCCCTGCTGTTCAGGTGAGTGGGCCCCCTCCCTGCGCCGCACCCAGGAAGCAGGTGTGTGGAGGAAGGGGGGCCCAAGGCCCCAGAAGACAGAGTCCCCAACCCGCTCCGCTCACCTTCAGAATGAACTCAGAGACCCCTTTCTCCGGGCTTTTGTACCACGGGGCTGGCCACCTGCTTATTGACCAGGGGACCCGAATCCAGGGTACCCCAGGCTGGCCGAACCCGCGGGCGTGCGTTCTGTTTCCTCTCTATTGACTCCACCGGCGACGTCAAGCGAGAGCCGATAATCCATCCGTCCTAATAAATAAGGTGTCTGTCGGAAAAGGCTTCAGGCTAGGAAGAAGCGGGGGGGAGTGCTCTTTGAATCCGGTAGATATTTATAAAGGTATATGAAAGCCTCCGTTACTGTGGAGAAACTGGAGACAATGCTCCTATGCGTAAGTAAAAACTTTCTGAATCCGGGAAAAGCAAAGGAATGATTTCCTCTTATTTTTTAAGTGCATCGTTCAACAAATAGCAGAATACTCGTCCCCTCCTGAAAAGTCGTTTTAGGATTAGCATATTAGCTGTTCCCTTGAATAAATGTTGCTGCATATGGGAAAATGGTTCTCCTGCACAGTAGCTCTTCTCCCCTGTAGTGTTCGCCCACATGGATCTGCTCGGCTACGTTCTTGTTTCTAGACGGTGCCGCCCGATCTGCCTCCACTGCCTCAGGTTCCGAGAATGGAAATGGGCACGCGGGGAGGGGTCTCTGGAGGACAGTGCTTGGCTTTGCTTTGCTTTGCCTCCAGAGCAGGGGGGCAAGGAGGGGAGCCCCGTCTCTGAAATGAGCTGATTACTTCAATCAGCCTGAAATAGAAATTGCTTGCCCATCGAAGATGCTGCTATTCAGGAATTGTCACAAGCACCCTTTTGTCTCCTTCTATGACGTCTTCTGATAAACCTTTCATCCAGAGAAACCATTTTCTTTCACTGACCCATCAAAGCGACAGACTCAATGAGCATGCTTCTGCGGTGGCCCGAGGTTGCCGAATTCTCCCTCTGCCTCCCTGGGTCCCTCTCCCTCTACGAGTACACACTTCATACAGATGACCCTGGGGCAGCGAGATGCTGAACGTGCCCCGGGCAAGATCTTTGCTGGAAGCGATCCCACTAATCCGATTTCCTCCTTAACGCCCCGATCCATTCAGCAACTTGGATGACAGCTTTAATGCCGATGAGACGGGGGACAGCAATGATCCAGAACGAATCTTCCAGAGCATACAGTTCCAGAAAGACCTCATGGCAAACATTCGCTGCAGGCCCTGGACCATGGAACAGAAGCTGGGAGCACTGAGGTAAGGGCTTTGACAGCCATTATTGATTATCGTCAATACGTATTGATTATCGTAAATACGCTTTCCATGAAACCGCCCCGACCTGCCCAAGGAAAAGGCACAAAGACCCGCGTGAGAGTGGCGGGCAGGTGCTCTCTGACTCAGAGAAGTCACAAGGGCCTCAAGGTGACCAGTGTCCCTGTGAGTGTCTGCGTGTGTGTGTGTGTGTGTGTGTGTGTGTGTGTGTGTTGGTGGCATTTGTGGATTTCTATCTCCCTTCCAAACACTAGATTTTAGCCTTGTGTCTAGAGGTGAACAAAATGACCAAACAAGTCCATAAGCCGGAATGAAAGCCGACGGTAATTCCACCTCCTGGGGGCAGGGGGAGCGCCGCCTCCTCTGGGGGGAACCAGATTCTATGGGAAACCAGATAACGAGGCTACCGAGTGATCCTACAGGACCTGTTAGACAGTAGGGACCGGCTGAAGAGTTGCAGCCGGGTTCCCTGCACTTGAATCCTACCTCCCGGTCCTTAGCTGTACGATGGGTCGCTCTCTTCATTTCTCGGCCACTTTCTTTCTCTTTAAAGTTGAGGTGATGGTGCAGAAAGGCACCTGCCACCTGCTTCCAAAAAATGTGCCCCGTTAGGCAAGCAGGTGTTTGTAAGACTCAGAACCCCGATGGCCCTTAGAGCTGCCCCTTCAGAAAGTGTGGGAGAGAGAGCTGGTGTTTCTAACACGCATTCAGGTGGATTCTTTCACTCACGGAAGTTTGACAGCCATGGAGAGTTCCAGGTTAAACGGGATGAGCCGTGCGAGTGCTCCCATGGTCTCCGACACACGGAGTCGCGCCCCCGCCCCTGAGTCCTGATGGGCGGGGCGGATGCCCGGGTCACGCGGACGGCGGTCACCGAATGGTCTTAACGAGCTGCTCTGACCTGCCAAGTGGAGCTTCCTGGAGAAACAGGCAGCAGCCCCGCTCATCGGGCCCCCTGCGTAGACGGGATCGGAACCTCATTAGTGTCCCTTTC
>CM052896.1:1410074-1446062 GCA_028534135.1 Potos flavus | reverse complement strand
CCTTCCCAGTGCTGTGTAATGACATGAGTGGTCCAAAGCAAATACGGCCCCCCTCCTGTGGCCTTTGGCTTACAAGTTTTAAAAGGCGAGAACATTGCTTTGGCTTTTAAATTTGCCACGACTTACGGGCAGGCTGCTTTAGTGCAGCGGGAAGGACGCTAAGAATCAGGAGACGTGGGGTGTCGCCAGCAGGTGACCCCTTGCCCGTGTGAAGGTTGCATTTCTGTTGTGAAATGCCAGAGAGGGGCCCAGATAGTCTCCGCAGACCCTTCCAGCTCTGAAATGTGGACCAGCTGACTCTGGTTCCGCGGTGCTCGTTGCTGGCCTTGCAGTCGGGGAATGGTCCCCGGGGTGGGGGTAGCTGCTCCCCCGACCAGGGCCCGGCACACGGGCTGCTCTCCTCCCCCAGAACGCTCCTCGCTATTTAGCTCTGGAACGAGGACGGAGGCGTAATGCTCGGCTTCGGCCTTGTTTGTGCTCCCCAGGGACTCCGACCTCCCCAGTGAGACACCCTCTCCTTAAGAGGCAGGCTCGGATGGACTGCAGCCTCGATAGCACAGCCGAAGACCCCTGGGTTCGAATTTCTGACTGCATCAAAAACCTGTTCAGCCCCATCATGAGCGAGAACCACGCCCATGTGCCTCTGCAGCCCAGCGTCGGTCTGGGTGAAGAAGTCGGGGTGCGGGGCCTCCCCGATGGGACGCCACCCAAGCTGGATGCCGCCGGCGGTGCTCCCAAAGCCTCCAAGTCGGTGGACGGCAGCACCGTGAAGAAGGGTCCCCCCGTGGCCCCCAAGCCCGCCTGGTTTCGCCAAAGCTTGAAAAGTTTGAGGACGCGTGCCCAGGAGCCGAGGAGGCTGCCCGACACAGCCTCCCCCGCCCAGCCGGCAACAGCTCCTCGGGAGCGCCCGGGGCCCCCCACGCGGACCTTCTCCTCCTCCATCAAACACAGGATCAGCTCCTTTGAGACGTTCGGCTCCTCTCAGCTGCCCAGCAGAGGAGCCCAGGGACTGAGCCTGCAGGCCTCCTGGGGGGAAGCAGCACAAGCTCCCGGGGAACAAGAGGGAGGACAGGGTCCTGGCCTCTCGGGGCGAGGGGCGCCCCCCAATGTCGAGCCGCAGCCGCCAGAGCGAGAGCAGCTGCCGCGGGGCTCCCCCAGCTCCTCCAAGACCAGGGAGCCCAGTGCGTCGGGGTCCCCTCCACCCGGACAGCAGTCGGGTGCAAAACCCCCCCTCCCTGACCCCGACCCCCTCTCGAGGCTGCTGTCCGCACAGACCGAGGGGCCCCAAGGCCCCGTCGTCAAGATGCCGGGCCAGCGGGCGCGGAGCTTCCCCCTGTCCAGGACGCGGTCCTGGGAGGCAAAGCTGCTGGATGAGAAGACCAGTAAGCTCTACTCCATCAGCAGCCAAGTGTCGTCGGCGGTCATGAAGTCCCTGCTGTGCCTTCCGTCTTCCGTCTCCTGGGGCCAGGCGCCCTGCAGCCCCAAGGAAGGGGGTTCTCCCGCGGCGGCGGCCGGGGACCCCGCAGCCGCGAGCAGCTCCGCAGAAACTCCTGCCTCGGACACCGGCTTCTCGCTCAAGTGAGTGCCCGGGACGTCCCGCAGCTTCCCGTCTGTCTGTCTGCTCTCTCGTCCTCCTTTCGTAACCATGCATAACGTTATGTAGGACAACGTCTCGGGGACCCTGAGGGATGGTCCTACCAGTTCTTTCCCTGGTCGCGTGCGTGTCGTGTGCGTGTGCGTTACACCCTCCGTATGAAGGACGAGTTCCCCAAGCCCTGGCCTGGCGGGGGGCGGGGAGGGGGGCCGTGCCAGGGGTCCCCGGTGAGCTGTCCAGGAGGGTTTGGAAAACGAATGCACACCCGACATGTCCCGCTCCTGCTCAGGAAGACCTGACAGCAGCCAGGAGGGGAATGACCCTCTCCCCCCTCGCCCCCTCGCCCCTGAAGGAATCCACACGTACTCTGCACGTGGCTTCCGGCCCCGGGACCCCGTCCCCGCTCCGGCGCTGAGCCCCTGACTGTGAGCAGGTTCCTCACTCTCAGTTTGCCCTCCAGCTGAGAGTAGGAGGGGGGCAGGACCTCCTCCAAAACACTGGGGGGGGGCTCCCCACGGTTCCCCGGGGCTCCCACTGGGGGACAAGGTCCTGTCTTGAATCAGAACAACTGCACGTACAAGCTTTACTTCTTGTTCTAAACCTGCTGGGTGCCGGCTGAGACCCACGGACCCCGGTGCTCCATGTCCCCGCCCCTGAAGACGGCCCAGGAGGGAACCCGAGCGAGCCCGGAGCACGGGTGGAGGGCAGGCTCTCAAGAGCCAGACCCACCCAGGGCTAGCGCCTGGGAGCCGGTGCGATGTGGGGGCGCCCGGACCCGGCTCTCTCTGGCCAAGAAGCTGCCCTCCGGTCGGAGCGGCGAGGCTCACCAATCCAATGGGCTCGGCCGGGCGGCCGCTGCTCCTGTTCCCGGTAAAGGTGCGCCGGTCACAGGGAGGAGAAAGGGCTTCTCGTCGAAACCACAGTTTCCTGCAAAAACAAGGTGTAGCTGAAAAGAAAGCTGGCTACAGAATATCAAAACCAGTTCCAAAGGAAAAGGAAGGCCCATAGCTATTAGGTGCGAACAATGGGGGATACGCAGGTGCTGACGGCAGCCGTGAAGGAGCGCAGGGGTGAGTGCGTGCGAGGCGCCGTGGCCGCGATCTGACCAAGGCGTGGGTGCCAACTGTCCAGAGCATTCTCTGTCCTCTGTGGGGGGGAGGGCCCGCGGACATCTGGAAACCCCGACCCGGAGTCCGACACGCCGGGACCTGTGACCCTGCTCCCGGATCTGGGCCTCCGGCAGCAGTGTGGGCACGGATGGGGCTCACCCTCTGGACGCCCCACGGTCCTGATGGCTTTGGTGCTGGGGCGCTGGTGTCCACTCAGATTCATTACAGCCAATTACAGAATGCACGTGGGTGCCTAGCCCCGTGCCTGGGACACAGTGACGATGCAGTGACCGTGAGCTCCTACTAATATTCTGATCCATGCCGTGTGCTGTTTCCCTACGAAAGCCTTTCAGAGCTGAGAGAGTACACAGAGGGGCTCGGCGAGCCCACGGAAGCTGAGAGCTGGGACCACGGCTCCCCTCCGTCCGGCCAGTCGGTCATCTCCCTGCTGAGCTCCGAGGAGTTAAAGAAGCTCATCGAGGAAGTGAAGGTTCTAGATGAAGTGACGTTAAAGGTAGGCTTCCTTGACAAGCACTTACAGTGACCACGGCCGTACTCTGAGCCGTGGCCAGAGGGGGTGCAGCAGGGTCCCTGGGAGGGTCCCCCCCCCCGTGGGAGAGGGACATTGCCTCACTGGACCACAGTAAGACCCGTCCCTCGAAGGATGCTTGGCAGCTTATAAAGTGCTTCTAACGTCCGGCTTATTGCATCTTTTCAGCCATTCTGTCAATGAGAAAGGTGGGGCTCGAGAGTTCTCTTTCTTCGAGTTCTGTGCCCCGTCCCCGTCCCACGGGCTGCCGGTCGGGCGGGCGCGTCGCGGCAGCTGCTTCCTTTAACGGAAGCAGCCCGGCTCCCGGGGCCCCACCCCGGAGACTTCCCCTGCACGGGGAGAAGCGATGGCTCCCAGGGCTGGCAAGGGCCCCCCCATTTTGCTCAAGTCATTGTGAAAGCCCCACTTCCCATCTGCTTGTGAGCACACCCCAAAGATGCGAGGAGAGGAAGCGGCCAGGATGAGCTGCGATCGGCCCGCATGAGCGCCGGCCCACGGGCTTGGCCCTCCTGGGTCGTCCCGGGTCTGGAACGGCTTTTTGCTCCGGAAGCATCCAGACCGGGGTGAAAGCATTAAGGAGGCATCGTAGCTGAAATTCCCAAGGTCAAGGGTGTCGGAGCAGCCTGAGCAACACAAGACGCCCTGGGCTGCGACTCACGCGTCACCCAGACCCTGGGACCGTCGTCCCCCAGGGCTTTATTCACACAGAGTGACAGGGTCAAAAGTGTGTCAAAAACAAAGAGATGTCTTGTCCAGGGTGTCACTGGGAGACGATACGCTTTTCTTCTGGGCGAGGGCGGGAGACCCTGATACTTGGGTCAAAGTGGGGAGATTTGGGCCAATGCTGGGGCAAAGGGGGGTGGAGTGGTCCCCTCATCCCTCTGGGTCTTGGGGACCCCCAGTCAGGGCATCCAGGGTCAACTGCACGCCAGGAGCACTCGTGGTGTCAGAGCAAGGGAATTCTTTGACGGAAGGTTATTCCCTAGCACCGAGGGGCAAACGGGTGGCCCGGCAGCCACGTGGGCCTGCCGGTGTATTTTATTTGGTCTGCGAGGTGACCGTTACAATCCTTATATTCTAAAGATGGTAAAACCTGAATTGATTCCTGGTGTTCGGGCTTCTCTCTCCGCTGCGAGGGGACAGCCGGGTAGCCCTGGGTTTGCATGACGAGGGCGCAGAGGACACGGGCTCCCTGGTCCTCTGCAGCCCCGTCACCCCGCCATGTCTCACGTCTGTCCGGTTCACTCCTTTAAGCGGTCTGCCTGCCAGCTCCCCATCCCCCGTCACTATGCATTTGAGCTTGAGGCCTCAGGTCAAGACCAGAAAGAGCTTCTCTGATTTCAGACAGCACCGGGAGGTTGTTTCGGCTCCCCGTGAGCCCACGGCGGGCAGCCGTGTGTGCGTGTGCTCCCACGGGCACGCATGTGTGCACGGACGCCCGCGTGGGCTGCGGCCGGGACCCGGCCGAGCTCTTCCACGTGCGGCGGTGCCCCGTGAGGAGGAGGAAGAGGGCAGGAGCAGAGCCAACCTCTGCAGACCAGTCCCGACCTCCGGCGGGGCCCGCAGGCCCCCAGGCTGGCCTTGCCCCCACCGAAATGGCAGAGCTGTGTCCCCTGAAGCTCCGGGTGCCCAGCCGACTCAGCGGCACCCGGGCCTGTCCGAACCCGTTGTGGGTGTGGGCGGGGCGGCCAGGAGACGAAAAGAGCGGCACCTGTGACTTTACCGTGACTTTACACACGCCTCTTCCCCCCTAAACTTCCTACGACTCCAGAAAGCACGGTGCCCTCGGTCCGGATGACGGACGGGGTTTGAGGAAAGGCTGGAATCTGGCCTGTGGCCGCGCTGCCCTCAGAGATGCACTCAGCCTGACTTTGCTTCTTAGATGGTTCGGACTGGCGCCGTGCGTGTTCTCAACACGTGTGTTTCCTTCCACAGCAGTTAGATAACATCCACGTCACCGTCTTGCACAAGGAGGAGGGGGCTGGCCTCGGGTTCAGCCTGGCAGGAGGGGCGGATCTGGAAAACAAAGTGATCACGGTGAGTGGCCCCGGGCTGGGGCGCGTGAGCACCAGAGGCGATGGCCCCAGCGGAGAGGACGCCCGCCAGCAAGGGCCTCCCTCGGGGGGTCAGATGAGCGAGGGGCTGGCGCCAGGCCCCCGGGCCGGGTTTTAAAGGGAGCTGTCGGGACCCCACCCTTATAAGAAGCCTAGTGACAGCTCCTACGTGACCCCACATTCTACCCTCATTGGGATCCTTCACTGAGCAAGCAGGGTCTCTGCGGACCCCGAACAACTTGAATACGCCAAGGGGACCCTGAATCACTGGTGGAAGCTTTAAGAAAAAATACAGGTGTCTCAGCCGCACACTGGGCCCGCCGGAGCAGAATTTCTCGACATTAAAGGGGACATTTTAAAAAACTCTGTCTGGAGGGACATTTTAAAAAACACAAACCCACTGAACGTCACTGACTAGTACCCTTGGAAGTGGCTCATTGTGTGTTATGCGAATTTCAAGTCAATCACAACAACGACACTTGGAAGCAAATTTTATTCAGTGTCTCTTGTTTTGGACAAAGACACCAGGAACCTGCTGGCGACTGAACATTTAGACCAGAATGGCGGCTTAGGATCGCGGGGCCTTCGTGGGAGGCTGTGCAGCCGGGACTGACCCCTGGGCGTGATGGCCGAGTCATCTCAGCGCATCCTTCGTGCGGGCTCACACGCATCCCCTCGCCCGGCTGGAAACGACCCTCCAGCTCTGCATCCGCCGCGTGAAACACACACGCCTCCCGGCAGGGACTCGGCCGATCCCACGGGTCCGTTCAGAGCCGCCCACGAGTGAGCGGTGACTTCCTTCTCGGCAAGCGGGCCCTCCACCGCGAGAAGAGCACAGAAAACCCCCCGGGACCTATTTCTGTCCCGCAGCACGCAGCCCCGGACGGCAGAGGCTCCTGACTGCGTAGTTGACCTTCCGTTTGAGGAGACGTGAGAGCTGGGCCTGTGAGAAGAGGACTTGGAGCCCTCGGTTCTGCCCCGAGGGGTGACTTCTCTCCATCCCATTCGGCCAGCCTCCCCGAGACACGGGAGCCCCTCAAACACCGAACGGTGCACGTCGGCCAGGCGTAGGCGCCAGACGCCCTCTCTCTCCCTCGGGGTGGGAACGCTTCTGCTCCTGTCCCGAGTCGCGGCAAGAGAACTAATGCTGAGCACCGTCCTTGATGAGGGCCCTGCTGGGCACTCAGTGGCCTGTGTAAACCCCTCTTCCCCATGACTCAGGGAGCGGCGGGTGCACAAGGAGGGACTTAGGCGGAGGGGCGGAGATGCCCAGCAGAACTTCTGCTCTGTACCTGGGTCTCGTACAAAGCCTGGGGAGCCTCGCCACATCTGACCACGACCCAGAATTTTTCCGACACCAAAATAACTTCGAGAAACCGCGACATGTCCCAGGGACAGCCCATGCACGCCGTCACACAGCCCTCTCGGTTATGCACGTTAGAACTGACCTCATTAAAGAGGCAGAGGCAAAGACGTGAGCTTTTTTTAAAAATCCCACATATTTTGCTAGAAGGGGACCGGGAGGGGTGGCCTCTTTTAATTGGATCAGAATATCCGGGGGAGGAGCTTTAAAAATGCCCAGACTTCCTAGGAGAGCGTTTGTCAAAAAAAAGCATCCTGCGGAAGGTGGGGGTCTGAGAATTTCTGCACGGGGGGGTAAAAAAGGGTTGTTTGCTGAAACACTTTCGGGGATCACTGCATGTTCCACCAGAAGAATCGTGCACATTTGCTCTGTTGATTCTCTAATACCTCTTTCGACACACTGTAGACGTTTCAGACCTTCCGTTTTACCTTAGAGACCTTTTCCTATACAACACCTACATATAAGGCACAGAACCTATGCTTCAGGAAAAACACTCTGGGAAATGCTGCCGCCGAGCAGGTAAGGCAAGAGATTTGAACGGGGACTGTTTACTAGGATTGTGCTGATCGGCTAGGGCATTGTGTTAGGAAGGGTTCTGAGGATCGGTCTGGCCACTCTTGCCAGGGATCTCCGCTCTGGGTGGCTAGCTTTGACCGCCTGGTCCGGATCCTCTTCCAGCAAGAATCCGGATCTGACGCCGGCTGATCCCTGGGTCCTGACTTCCTTTGGTTTGTTCAGGTCCACAGAGTGTTTCCCAACGGGCTGGCCTCCCAGGAGGGCACTATTCAGAAGGGCAATGAGGTTCTATCCATCAACGGCAAGTCCCTCAAAGGGGCCACACACAACGATGCCCTGGCCATCCTCCGCCAAGCTCGGGACCCCAGGCAAGCTGTGATTGTCACCCGGAAGCCTGCTCTGGAGGCCACGCCCGACCTGAACTCCTCCACGGATTCCACGACCTCAGCCTCGGTGGCCGGCGACGTTTCCGCAGGTTCCGGTAAGTGCCCCCGAGCTTGGGGGAGGCGCGGGGGGCCACACCGCCTTTGGCCACGTGGGGCCAGGGCCGCTGGGGCTACTCGATCACGTGTGGCCTGCCTGCCGGGCTGCCGGGGACGCGTGTCTGTGTTCATACGTGCACGGGAGCAGGGCGGCCCTAACAACGGCCCCGTGCTTCCCCCCGCAGCAGAGGCCACGGTGCACACAGTGACGCTGGAGAAGACCTCGGCGGGGCTGGGCTTCAGCCTGGAAGGCGGGAAGGGCTCCCTGCTCGGGGACAAGCCTCTCACCGTGAACCGGATTTTCAAAGGTGTGGTGTGCGTCTGCGTCTTTGCGCTCTCTCCAGTTGGGGTGTCGGGACAGCCTCCCCCCAGGCTTCTGGGCACCTTCGGGGCCACGTCGGCTTCCCACAACCCCGCCCATGCCCTCCTGGAGGCAGGCAGGCCACTTAGAAACTCGATTCTGCTTTTTCTACCTTCTCTCCTCGCCTCGGGACGTCCCCTCACCCCTTCTCATTCGCTGGGTCCTCCTAAGTGACGGAGCCCTGGGCTTGCTTCAGCCGGGCAGGGCCGGGATTAGGGACAGGCCGCGGAGGCACGGCCCGGGACGCGGCCCTGATGGGGGTCCCCAAACCCGCAGTGGCCAGTTTCAACGCGCTAGGTCTAAGAATTAAAATTAAACAAAATCCATAATGAGCAAAATACCAAAGTTTAAAGTAAGGACAGGGTCTTTCCACTTGCACGCGCTCAGCCTCACTCCCCACCCCCGCCCCCGGACCCGTCAGCTCCTGTTTTTATTCAAAACGTTGACATTGTGTTCATCGCGGGTTGAGGTGTGAGCCGGCCGAAGGTGGGGGTCACTCGGGTTTTCCGGTGAACGTCGTGAATGGCCTGGAGCGCTCACGACTCTTGGCTGCTCCTCGGGCTGGAGCCCCAGCACCAGGGCGGGCAGCTGGGGGCAGAGCACCGGGCAGGGGTCGAGGGACCCGGGTTCAGGCCCCAGCTCAGTGACTGCTGCCCCCAGGGCCGGAGGCTCCTCGTTCACACAGAGCTGTGCCTGGACCTGGGGTGCACGGAGGCTCCCTGGGGTGGGGGGGTTCCCGGGAATCCACGTCGACTCCAACTCGGGGAAAGACGTTCTTAGCTTTCGAAAGTGGCCTATCAGCCCTGAAGCCTGGCGGGTCACCTGAGTCCTCGGGCTCCTGGCCGGCGCCAAGGGACGACCGCCGCACACGCCATGCTAGCGGGACAGCGATAGGCACAGGCTCCGAAACATTTGAGCAATCCTTTTATTCTCATTGCAATTAGCTTTTAGTCATTACTTCTGAACCTCATTGTGGCAAACGGATGGGAAGTCCTCTTTCAATAGAAACAATAAAGTAACTCCCTTTCGAAACAGTGGGGGCCCTACACGACTCTGTCCTCTTCACACGGACGCAGGGGTCTTATCCTGGCCTCTAGGATCCGGGAAGTCTCGAGCCGGCTCTGGGCTCGGGGCTGCCCGGAACCTCCCTTCCCTGGGGACACATCGGCCACACCTTTCCCAAGGGCCACGGAGCTGGCGTGCCCGCCTCGAGGTCACGGTCTGATGCGATGCCCCATCAAAGACCCACCGCCGAGCTCCTGAGGGACGGGCCCCTGTCCCCTCCCGAGCTGACCCGGCTCTTCGGAGACCGAGGCCAGGAGGTAACCGTCCTCTCTCCCCGGCCACCTGTGCACCCCGTTATCTCCTCCCTCCTCCTCTCAGGGGCCGCCGCGGGGCCGAGCGAGACGATCCAGCCAGGAGACGAGCTCTTACACGTGGCTGGCACGGCCGTGCAGGGCCTCACGCGGTTCGAAGCCTGGAACATCATCAAGACATTGCCTGATGGGCCTGTCTCCGTCGTCATCAGGAGGACAAGCCTCCAGGCCAACAAGGGGACCGCAGCGGCTGGAGACCCATAGGCAGAGCTCCGAGTAACCCAGAGCCCCTCACAAGCGCTAATTCTCAGGGTCGCTGCCAATTCCCGCCCGGGCGCGGGAAAACGGAGATGTGCTTCCTGGTGCCGCCGCCCTGGTCCTGACCTTCCGGGACGCCACCAGCAGGAGGCCGGTCCCAAAAGGAAGGGCAGAGACCCACCGGGGCGGCCCGTGCAGACTAAGCACAGGGAGCGTAAGGAAAATACTGTGGTGCTATAAATAAAACGGATATGTTCTAGTTTGGTATGAAATCCACGTCCTGCTTGGCAGATTCCCCAAGTCCTATCAGGGTGCGATGATTCACACCGCAGACGGCAGTCGTGTTTCTCACGCGTGTGCCACGGGGGGGACAGGCCTTGTTGCTTTCCTGGGCATCCGCCCGAGCAGCTCGGAGGCTGGGGGTGCAAGCCCCCCGACGGTCAGTCTCCCGCTGATGTGCGCTGTTGGGGGACCTGAGCTGGGGCGGTCAGGCTGGACGCTTGCAGGGGGCCTCGCCCGGGGCCGGGCTTCCTCACACGCGGCGGCTGGTGCAAGGGGGAGGGCCCGGTCGGGGTGTCCTTCTTCTGACCCTGCCTTGGAGCCCCGCGGTGCCTTCGGCTGGACCCTATCGGGGGAGCTGGCCTGGGTGCAAGGCGAGGGCAGCCGCTGCTGCTGGGCTATTTTGGGAAAACACCGTCTACCCCACAGAACACTTGCAAAGCTGGTTGTAGCTGGGTGGGAGACATGATCCGGGGTCTGGGGGGGACCGCGTGGGGGGCAAGGACGCCTAGAGGACAGGCGAGACTCAGAGCAGGGGCGGGTGTGCCCACAGCACGGACCGGCACGCGTACGAGAGGGTAAACTGGAAATCGTACCGTTTACCGACCCCGTGCTGAGCACCGGGCTGGTCTTCAGCGGACACGGTCTTTGCTAATCACAGTCGGCGCTACAGAGTGTGGTTTGTGCCACTGAACAGAGGAGGGCGCTGAGACCCGGCAGTGCCCCGCCCGGGCTGGGGGAGGATGGGGCTGAGACTACGTCCCCCTTCTCTGTGACTCGGTGCGGACGGACGGGCCAGCGTGGATCTATGGGACATTTGGTTTGCTCATCCCTTAATGCCTGACGCCCACGCCCAGGACAGACCGCTGTCCTAGCAGCAGGCAGCGCTCCCTGCTCCGCCCCAGCCCTGTGACCGGCCGCGATGGGGGGCCGCGACGGGACAGCACCTGAACTGGGGGACAGCACGCGAACGAGTCCCTCCCAGGCCTGGAGCGCTGGGGCCACATCAGGAGAATCTGGTGGCTTCTCCAGGGTCCACAGGAAGCAGAGACTGTTTCCCGGCAGTGAACTCATAGGAAACCCACTGGGGGCCCCTCTTCACGCCAGTGCCGTGTGTGTCGTCACTGCCGCGTGTCGTCACTGCCGCGTGTGTCGTCACTGCCGCGTGTGTCGTCACTGCCGTGGGCGTCAGCTCGCCGATCCGCTCACCCCAGGAAGCAGCGGGCTTACCGCAGTCGTGACCTGCCTGCTGCCTGAACCTTCTGAGGTTCGTCCCGCCCCCCACGAGACGAGGACTCGAGGACCCGGAGACACCGCATGGACCGGTGCTTCAGGTTTAATTGATACTGAAGATCACCGCCCCCCAGCACGGGAAGGCGGGACTCGGTCCCGCAGGTTATTCTGCGGGATCCTGCCTGTGCCTGCCCGGACTGGCCGGGAGGCGCACCCAGGCCCCACCACCTTGCAGCGACAACTGGGCAACTGCTGGGCAAGCAGCCAGGTGAGGCATGCGGGCCAGCCCAGGGAAGGAGGAGGGACTGGGCGCTGGGGACACCTGGGAGCGCAGGGCTGGCCACGGGCCAGGGACACACAGAAGGCGTCCGGCAGGTCTGGGCAGGCTTAGCCTCAGGACTAGGGCACAGCGAGGGGTGAGCCCGCAGCCCTCCCAGTCCCTCCTCCCGCTCCATAAGGTCCCCCTCTCCCGCACTCAGGACGCCACCACCGGTCGTTTCCAGTCCCCACGCTGGGGGAGGGGGGTGGGTCTTTGGTCCAGGAGCCGGCAAGGTCCCAACACAAGAGCTCATCCATCTGAAGTCACACTGCTGGGATTTACGTGGGAGATTTGGCTGTGCCCGGCCGACAGCGGAGGAGACGCAGAGAAGAGAGCCTCAGCGAGGTTTCCGGTCACCCCGAAACACCGCAAGCGTCACGGCTCACCATCGGGGACCCACTCCCACCCCATGGGCACTGCGCGCTCCCAGGGCCTCTCCCGGGCCGCCCCGGTTCTTTGCTTCGAGCCGCATCTAACCAGTCCGTCCGTCCTCTCGTTCGCACGGACTCCAGCAGCAGGCCACCGGGGGATTGCCGCTCCTCCCCCCACGTCGTCCCGGCGAGACAGGGCGTGAAGCTCGGGCAGGGGAAGGCACTGATCGGGAACGGAGGATCTGAGTGAGTGGCAGGCACAGGAACAGGGGCGCGTTCTCCGACGGCCGGTCCAGCCAGGCTGCCCCCGAGGGGCCCCGGGGCCCGGGTCCGCGGCAGCGCTGGCTTTCCATCCTGCTAGGCAGGGAGGCGGAGGTGACTTCCGGGGTCTCCTGAGCTGGCGCCCGGGGGAGGAGGGCCCTGCTACTGCTGATCGAGGAAATGCAATCTAAGTAAGTCCAGGAGTCTGATGAAGTTTTCTCGAGAAGTCAGCGGGACGATCCCGACGATGGGACTATGAGATCTGTAGTCACATCACGACCCGTAAGACGGGGGCTCTCTGACCCCTCGACGCAGCGCTCTCCCGCTTCAGAGCTCGCTTGCGCTTCGGCACATCCACGGACAGACACCCCGGGACTCGAAGGTGGGGAAGTGAGCTCCCAGGCACAAGGGGGTGGGCTGTCTTCCACTTAGAGGCCTCTGGAAACTTCCTGCAGACCGTCGTCACCGCAGCACGAGAATGCTGGGATCAGACACAGCAATGCTGCTCACCCGCAGGCTGTGTGGTCCCGACGGACACAGGGAAGGGACCTCGTGTGGCCGCTGAGGCCCCGTGCAGGGGGCAAGGCCGTGCTCCCCCATTCCGACAACCCACACGGTGGGCCAGGCCGGGGCGGGCCCATGCGGTCTCAGAGCGGAGCCCCGAGCGGGGACTCCAGCCCACGCCGCTGGAGGGGCCTGCCCTCCCATCCTTCGTGCTGACAGCAGAGTGGCCCGAGCAGGGAGGGCGCCAGCCCCGAGCCTGCAGAGTTGGCTGGCGGCCGCTGCAGGCTGCCTCGGTTCGCTGGGGACACGGGCGTCAACTCAGCGGAAAAGAGTGGAAACGACTGATTCAAATGGAAGCGACAACCGAAAGAAATATCGAATGTATTTTGCCTCAATGTTTACCTCATTTGTTAAAAGAATATTTCCCAAGCCGTTATCTTTTTAAGGGGGAAAATCTGGGGCCGTGTTATCAGGTCGGAGGGCACTGGGTGCTAACAAGGCAGCAGAGCCTGGCTCTCAGCGTCCCTGGGGGTCCTTTCTGACCGACCGGGGCAGGCGGCCTCTGGCGGTGACCGGCACACACAGGCCTCGGGCCAGAGCGCAGCCCCTGGGGTCTGCGGACAACCAGCAGATGTCGCCCAGGAGCGACTCCCTGAAGCCGGCCCCGAGGGCGGGGGACAGCAGGGCGGCGGGGGCCACTCCCGCCGGCTTCTCCAAGACGAGCTGTCCCCAGGCGGGTCCCCTAGGGTGAAAACTGGCTCCCGCCATCGGGAGCTCCGGATGCGTCCCGGGAGTCCTCAGCCAGCAGGGGTGAATGTCAGTCGTACAAAGTCTGCACGGCCTTCTCCAGGTTGGCGTAGAAGCCGGCCATGCTGCGGGGGAAGAAGGAGTCCACCACGCTCCGCGGGAGGTAGCCGCTGAGGTCGGTCTGGAAGAACGTGACCAGCTTGGTCTTGCTGGGCTCCCTAGGGAAACGGGCAGAGCCGCGTCACGCATCTGGAGCAGGGCAAGGGGGCCAGGCCCCAAGGCCGCTGGGGAGCACCCACCCCGGGAGACAAGGCAGGGACACGGCGACCCGTCATCTCCATCATTGGGAACCCCGCCCAGTACGGGGCCCAAGGGCCTCTATAGACCCTTGAAAACCCCGGCCTCCTCCCAGTCGCACAGACAGGGCAACTGAGGCCCGGAGAGGGACACGGTGGGCACGTGAGCCATGCGAGCCAGCACAGGCTGCTCTGGGCTGTGGCTCTCCTACTCACTCAGGGGAGACAAGCCCTGCGTGGGACATGGGGTGGGGACAGCCACCCCTCAGCCGCTCCGGGCTGGCGGACGGAGGTCCGAGAGCACAGAAGGGAGGACCCGGCCCTCCGGCCCTGCACGGCCAGCCTCTGACGCCTCTGACCCGGGAGCAGTCCCTTGACCTCCCCGAGCTCGTTCTCTCATCTGCTACGTGGGACCACGACATCTGCCCAGCCTGCCTTACGGGGATGCAGGGGGGAGCCCCAGACCGGAAACAGTAGGGACACGGCCTCCCACAGTGCCGTCCCCTGGGCCTGGTGCTCGGGCGCACTCCGTCACTGGCGGGTTCAGAACCCGGCTCCCCACGGGCTGGTTTATTAGGGCTGGTTTATTCCTGCAAATTGTAATTAACGCGCCCGTTGCCCAGAAGGTCCACAGTTAAGCTACGCGTGGGTCTGGGTGCGTCCTTGAATCCAGGGTATCCTTACCCGGGCAGAGGCTCACAGAAGCAGCCACAGGGGTGGTTAAACCCTCTCACATAACCCGGCCTCGGGGGGCATGACGGGTGCTCCACGTTGGTAGCTGAAAGACAGCAAAACAGGGAGTGAGCTACGGCCTCGGGCCTCGTGCACGCAGACCCCACCATCTGGAGCCCGAGGAGTCGGCACAGGGACCCCGGAGCCTGCCCCCGAGCCCCCCGCCATCCCTTCCACTCACACACACGCGCACACGCGCACATACAAACCCACCCACGCGCCCACCCACGTTCACGGCTTCCCAACCCTGCCGGCATCTCCGAGAAAAGAACATTCGACAGGGTAAGGCTTGGGGGCAGGAGGGGGCCACCCATCTGTCCAATCCACCGTCTGTCCCCACGTGGAGGCTCCGGAGGAATGGCCAGGGCTGCGGCTCTCGGGAGGCAGTGGGACACGCACGGGGCGGGAGGCGGGGGACAGGGCCACAACCCCGCACGGCGACAGTGCAGACCATGAGCCTCAGCGGGAACAACGAGGAGTGCTGGCCATACAATGACTGGCCTGGGTGCTCCCTCGCCGGGGCCCCCCCACACCTGCCGAGGCCAGGTGCACGCAGAACAGGGGACCCAGGGTGTGAGTCCCCCCGCGGCAGCGCGGCTGTCACTCACCATTGGAACTGAGGGTCCCGTCCTCGTACTTCTTGACGAGCACCAAGTCCACGAAGTCTCGGGGGGAGATGAGCTTCATGGCGGCCGAGGGGCTGGCGGTTCTGCTCACGCACAGGGTCTGTCAAGGCATGGAGGGTCCTGCTGCCGGCCAGAGGTCTCCCTGCCCCCGCCCCACACGCGGTGTCCTCGGAGCAAGGGCCTCCTTCAGTGCTGTGCCCGGGCAGCCTTCTGGTCCCCCCCTTGATCCTCACCCCAATTTCAGAATATGCCACCAGGCCACCCTCCCGCTCCGAAGGCAAGGTCGCCCCAAACCCGCCAGGCTTCATCCCCCCTTCCCCTCCTCCCGCAGGGCCGCCGCCCTCTCGGGTCACGGCGGAGAAGAGCGGGTCAGCTGTAGGACGGGACGGAGCTCTCTGGGCCGCGGCGCAGGCAAGAAGGGACTGCCCTTGAAGGGACTGGGTTTTAAGACCGGGGCACAGGACGCCTTGGCAGAGACACCTCTGCCCTCGGGGTCTGAGTCTTCAGGAGGACACTGGGAATCCAGTTCAGATTCTCCCTGTGTTCTTCCTAAAAACACCAGCCCGAGAACAGGATCGCCTTCGCGCAGGCTCTCCCTTTCCACTGGAGACAAGTGCGCAGCACACCCTACCCATCCGGAGTCCTCCCGGCAGACGCGTCCCCCAGGGCACCAGAGGGACACGTCAGGACGCTCATCCCGATAGTTGCGCACGGCACGGCCCACCGCAGTCAGGATCCCGTGTCCTCCCCTCTTATTCTTTTTAAAGGCCAAAGCTTGCTGTTAGAAACAAGGCCGTTTTGAGACTTGTGAATTCTCCTATTTTGCAGCAGGAATGGCAGAAGTGATATCCATCTATCTGTATACAGATAAGATTTTTTTTAAATAACCGATGGCTTCTCGTCTTGATTCCCGCTGCAGGATCCATCATTCCTGAAGGAGCGTTTACAGTGTGGGTAAGAAATGCCCACGGCGGCAACGTGCGATAAATCCGCAAACCTGCACGCGGATCTGTGTCTCATCCTTCCTGCCGTCCACCTGCCGCCTCGCTCTCCAACTCAGAATCCCAGTATTTGGGGTTGCTCAAAATCAAGCTGCTAAACAGCAGTCTGCAAGGGAGGGCTCCTTCTCTGCCTTGTCGTCCCTCCCTGAACGGCAAGGAGGAACCACAGGTCGGCTGCTTCTTCCCTTCTGCAAAACCCGAGCCCGCCGCAGCCTGGGTCTTCCTCTTTTCACAGTTACTGTCCACTGAAGGCCCCATCATTCTGTCTTCCTCTTTTTTTTCCTTTGAAGATTTCACTTCCAAGTCATCTCTGCATCCAACAATGTGAGGCTCGAACTTAGAAAGCCCCGACATCCAGCGTCCCCCGCTCCTCCGACCGAACCAGCCAGGCGCCCCTCTCTTTCTAGCGTGAGTCCTATCTTTCCACGGGCCCGTGAATTAACGTGAGAAAAGACCTCCCATTCCTCTCATCCGGAGACGTAAGATATATTACTTTTTACATATACTAGTCCTTCATCCACATCTGTAATATAATCATACTGTCTTAATAAATTATAATCTAGTCTCAATCCAGATTCTTTTTCACACTCAGTCTTAGCTCACAGGAGATGTATTATGTACATATAATTTCTATCCACATTAATGATGAAGGATGATGTCTTTGAAGAATAAATATATTAGCCTAAAATTCAGCAGCCGACATGCAATGGAAAAATGAGTTCAAGAGAAAAAATAATATGATATTTTTGACTCAGGAAAACGTGTTCATGTATGATGAGAACAAAGGCAAAAGAAAGTAGATAAAATGAAATTTTCTTACAACTTGAATCGGGCAGAGTAAGATACTCCTTCAGGAACTCAGGACTGCCTTCTTGTTCACGCCTTGCTAGAGGCAAAAAGCAACCTTAGCTTGAGCACTAGGCCCCCAGGATCCTGGAAGTCTTCTTTAGCATATGAAAACCCTTCTGGAAACTTCCTTTATCTCTACCCCCCCAAGTTAAAACTGTATAGTCAATCCCTCCTCACATTCCCAGTGCAGATCTCTCTGCCCACAGGTCCCGTCTCTGTGCTTCAATAAAAGTAACTTTCTGCATCTAACATGTCTCAAGAATTCTTTCTACACCGTTCGCTCTGGCCCACATTGCATCGATATATTTTTTAAAAATAAATGATAGTAAATAAAACTTCACGTCATGCAGATGCATCATAAAGAATGAGGTCATTGTTTTTTTTGCTCAAAACGGTCTGATTTATCACATGTTAAAAATGCCACACTTTTAGGGGCGCCTGGGTGGCTCGGTGGGTTAAGTGTCTGCCTTCGGCTCAGGTCATGATCTCAGGGTCCTGGGATCGAGCCCCGCATCAGGCTCTCTGCTCAGCGGGGAGCCTGCTTCTCCCTCTCTCCCTGCTTGTGTTCCCTCTCTCGTTGTCTGTCAAATAAATAAATAAAATCTTTAAAAAAAATGCCCAGTTTTGCAATTTACGGTGAAAATTTTAGATGTTAACGAAATGTTAGGTGTCAAGTGGATATATGGGGATGACGTAAGATTTCTCAGAAGTCTGCTGGAGGTGTGCACACAAAACATTGGAAACTTGCAGGACAGGACTGACGGGGTCAGGCAGGGAAGGGGAGGGGGGGTGGGGGCTGCTTTGGGCCCACAGGGGCTCAGCCTTCCCCCCCCCCCACCCCACCCCCGGGGGTATGTGTGCCATTCCTCCAGGAAACTTCCAACTATTGGTTAGAGGCTAAAACAACCTTAGCTTCTAACAGCCAAGCCTCCAGGATCCGCAAATGAAAGCCCTTTTGGACGCCTCCCTTTCTCCTTACCTCCCCCACTGCCAAGTCTAAACAGCCCGCAGAAATGCAGCCCCTGCGACCTTCGTTCGGTCACATTTGTGTTCTGTCCTGTCATAAAGGCCATTAGCCCCTGGTTTCCCAACACGGAGCCTAAGTGTCCAATTATTTGTTTATTGGCTTCCCAATTCTTTTACTCTCTCTGGTAGCCCCTAGGTTTTTGTTCACTTAATTATTTTTATCCAAACGTACTCCCTTACATAAACTTGGATAAATTTATTTTAAAAGGAAGCTACTTAACTAGCTGCAAAATATGCACACAAAGGATCACGGCTTCTGATTCTGACTCTGAGGCTGAGGCCCGGTTTTGTTATGAAGACCGGCAAGGCTTGAATGGGGGTCACTAACTGAAACTCTCCCCTTCAAGCTCTGAGAGGAATTTAAAAAGAGCTGAATCCCGGTGACATCACTCTGTGTGGTTCAAGGTCAGTTTTTGCCTAATACCCTTTACCTCAAGGGTGTGTGCCCCACCCTTCAGGAGACACCCACATAAACTCCTGACCGTGAACTCAGATGTGCATTTTGGTCCCAGCCAAGAACCCGTGGGTCGTGGGTCACGCAGAGGGACCAGCACAGAACTGCCGCCCGAGGTTTCACACCATCTGTGCAAACAGGCGAGAGGGCGTCACGTCTACACACCTCAGAATCAACCCGGTTGGCAACTTTCCTCAGGGCACCTTTATTATTAGTTCTGGCTACGACTTTTTTCCCCCCCTTCTTAACTTCTGTAATCAAAACGAGTTGGGTTCTTCACGCTGCAAGTTCCTAACGCTTAATGTTCTTCGGACAGAAGCATCTAGAATTGTGCTAGTACGGTAGCCACTAGCTCTCCGTGCCTGTTTCAATTTACCCCGAGAGTAATGAAAAGTAAATAAAGTGAACAATTCGTTTCCTCCAACTAGATACCTCTCAAGTGCTCTGTGGCCCCATGGGGGCCGGGGGCTACTGTAGTGGGCAGGGTTGTTACGGAACATTTCCATTGTTCTGGAAAGTTCTTCCCGGGCAGCGCTAGCTTGGATGACAGACATTGGTACCAACGGAGAAACTGTAATGCAGGGCGGCCACGTGGCGTGGCAGGTCCTGACTCTGGGCAGGACTCTGCATTATCACGGCCCCATCGAGGGGCACTGTTTCCAACCCGAGCTGAGGGGCACTGTTTCCAACCCGAGCTGAGGGGTCAAGTCCAGGCATTGCTTTAGTGGCCTCGGAGCGCACATTCACGCTGCCCGCCTTGATCAGTGCTGTCGATCTCGCTCTTTCTCTGCCTGCCTCCCCCATCTGCTCACACGGCTTCCCACCTGCGCCCGGGCCAAGGTTGGGCCTGAGCGTTGCAAGCAGCGGGCAGCCTGTGTTTGCCGGGGTACCAGGGCTGTGCGGGGACCTGCCCTTGCCAAAAGGGGTCCCTGGCCCCCTAGGCTGACAGTGCTTGGAAAGACTTACATCAGTGAGGCTTTCGATGATTTCAAAGCTGCTCACGTTCTCATCCCACTTGTCCCGGAGGGTCCCAGCAAGCGGCTTGATGCAGCCCCACACCTTCTCCGGTGTCGCGTTCACGATGCCTTCTCCGCGGTACCTGGAGCACGAGAAGGAACGTGAGCCCAGGCATCCTTCAAAGCTTCTGATCCCGGGATCATCCGTAAGGACTGGACGCCACGTCTGTCACTGCTCTTTTAGGACAGCCTGCGGATCAGGGGCTGAGAGTGAACCAGCCCACCTCCCCTCGCACCTGCAGAAACGGACCATAAGCTTTCACGAGAGGCAGGCTGCTGGAAACGATTTAGATAACAACAGAGGCTTTTCTGGAAGATAACCGGCACGTGGACTCCAGGGTGCTAGGGCAGATCGGCATCATTTTAGGAAGCGAACCCACAGAGACAGCAAGAAGGGGGCAGCCCCTCTGACAAACTTGGACGAGGCGCGCACTTACAGGTTCCCTGGAAACTCCACAGATGGCCTCCAGGAAACTGAAACTCCATTCTGTCAAAAGGCACAGAATCACAGAATTTAGAGCTGGAAGGGCTCTGGGAGACCCCCTGACCAGATCCCCTGTGCTACAGAAGGAAGTCTGCAGCCTCGAGAGATGGGATGCTCCAAGCTGACCCGACTCCGGTGTGGCAGGGCAGGGACTGGTCCTGGGCCAAGCTTTGCCTCGGTAGAACGTGACGGACCAGGGGATCTGAACTGGCTGACTCCGAGAGCTCTGGGTGGGTTATCAAACCTCCTAAAAGCCGCCATGTCATTTGTCTCCTCAAGCAATTTCCGTCTATTTGTTAAAAATCAGAAGCCTCGCATAAGCAATACTATTCCCATGCCACCCTCCTGGGGACCGGGAGAGGCTCCTGCCAAGAAGAGGCCAGGCTCTGGAGCCTAACCACCATTTGCTAGCCAGGTGACCTTGGGCAAGTCATTCAACGAAAGGGACAGATGCTTATCTCCCGGGGTCACGGTGCACACAACAGGCCCAGAACTTTTTAAGGAAACAACCCTCAATGGAATCTACCCCGACCCAATCCAGCTCCAGGGTACTGGAGAGCAGAAAGGAGCAGGAAGAGGAGGAGCCTGGGGTCTTCGGAGACCCCAGCCCCAGGGAGAACGCGACCCCTTCCTGCCCAGCTCCTCACTCACGCCTTCCCGGCAAATCTTCCATCCTGACTCGTCCCGCCGGTACCGGAGCACCTTCTCCGCCACCGCCTCGCTCATCTGCGCGGCTAGCGCCGGGTCCATCGCGCCAAGAGGTCCCCGTGGCTGCGGGTTCCGGGCCCGGGCGCGCGGGGACGGAGCTCCGGCTCTGGGTCTGGGAGGCCGCGGCGCCCGGGCCCGGGGGCGGAGCCTCAGCCCCGGCCCCGCCCCGCGCCCCGGATTGGCCCCGGCGGGCAGACAGGCCCCGCCCCGCGCCGAGATTGGCAGGGCCGGATACGGCGCGCCAGGCTGGGCGGTCCGGGGGGCGGGGCAGACCCGCCGGGTCCGCCCCCGGCCGGGGGTAGGGGCCCCGCGGAGCCGCGAGCGGGCGGGGAGTGGGGACTTCCGCTCCGAGCGCGCAGAGGCCTGTCGCTGGGCCGGGCGACCGTGCAGTCCGGCTCGGAAACGAGCTGGGACGGCTGCTGCGGGGCGCAGGGAGTGCGCGGGGAGGCCGTGGGGCCTGCAGCGCGGGCGGCGGCGGCGGGCCAGGCAGGACAGGGCTCCTCGGGCAGTGCCCGCCGGGTGCAAGCTGGAGGTCTGTGCCACACTGACTTGGGGGCTGCCGCAGCGGGGAGCTGGGGGCCCGACCTGCGGCCTGAGCCCCTGGTGGCCCAGCGGAGTGGAGACCTGGCGCGTTCAGTGCTGGGCATGTTTTGTTTTTGTTGTTGTTTTTTTAATTTTTATTTACATTCTAGTTAGTTAACATCCCAGTGCAATACTGGTTTGAGGAGTAGAATTCGGTGTTTCATCACTTACCCAGGACATCCAGCGCTCATCACAAGTGCCTTCCTTAATGCCCATCCCCCATCTAGCCCAGCCCCTGCCCACCTCCCTCCACTAACCTTCAGTTTGTTCTCTTTAGTTTGTGGCCATAGGGTCTGAATGACCTAAGTGGGGGTGTCCAGGAGGCTGAGATGCCCCGGCATCTGGGGGAGAGCTGGGCTCCGGCTAGGAAGTACAGGCTTCTCTGAGGACAGGTGGCCCAGATCTTGGGGAGCTAGTGGGGTCACATCCCCTGTGTGTGAACGGCTAGGGCTGTCTCGGTTTCCTCCTCTTCTATAACCAACTAAATATTTGAAAAGGTCGGCACTGAGGTCTATTTGTGTTTCTGTTTGCTTATCATTTCACTTAAAGGTTTGAAAAAATGGTTGTAAACAAAAGGATTACTTGAAAACCCTTTTCGGAGGATGTGATGGGCTGCAGGGTTGTAAAGAAGCCATATGTGGGGAATTAGGGAGTCCCAGACTCTGGACCCAGCTTCACCCAGTAGCGGCTGTGTGGTTTTGGGCAAGACACTTAACCTCTTGGAACCTCAGTTTCCTCCAAGGGGAAATGGGACACTAATGCGTGTCTCTGTGTGCCATTGTGATGGGCAAATGAAGAGACACATGTAGGTATTTCTAGGAGCCATAAAAAAAAGGACCGGTAGGGTAACCACATTAAAAAAAATTAAGCATGGGACACTTGGGTGGCTCAGTTGGTGAAATGTCTGCCTTTGGCTCAGGTCATGATCCCAGGGTCCTGGGATCGAGCCCCACTTTGGGCTCCCTGCCCAGTGGGCAGCCTGCTTCTCCCTCTGTCTGCCACTCCCCGCCCTTGTGCTCTCTCTCTCTGACAAATAAAAAAAATAAAATCTTTAAAAAAAAATTAAGCACTTCAAAAATGCCACAAAAAGGCAATAGTCTGAAGGAAAAATTGGACCATACCTTGAAAGTATTTTTTTTAATGTACAAAGTGCTCTTATAAATTATTAGGAAATTTTTAAACAACCCAACAGACAAAACAAATGCATCAGAAGTGAACAGATACTCTGCAGAGAACTAAATTAACAGGGCTAATAAAGACATGAAAAGATGCAGAACTTCCTTTGTAGCTAGGGAATTTGTAATTAAAACGAGGGAGCACGTTCACAGCTATCTGATGGGTAGAAAAGAAGAGGTGTGTTAATTGCCTGTGTTGGCGAGTGTATTTATACACTCTGGACAAGTGTGTAAGTTTATATAACCTTCTGGGAGGAAAACAACCTATCTTAAAATCGTGATTTACTTGTGTTTTGACCCAACGCCTCCTGCTCCAACATGCATAGGACGGATCTTGCAACAGGGAACGATCTACTTCTCAACAGAGTAAAGAAAGTAACAGGATATTCACTTGGTAGAATATTATGTAGCCACCGTGACACAGATGAAGGAACGTGGAGCTGGGACAGGAAATGCTCTCTAGAGCTCAAGTCTAGAAGCAGGAATCGATATGAATACACTATTCTAACCCAGAGCAATTTATTTTCTACAAAGGAAATAAATGGTATTTAAAACTTAACTTTAAAAATAGCTATTATTTAAATTCTTATCCCCCCATAAAATATTTTATATGTGTACTGACAGGGAATATCATATATACATATATATACATACATATACGTGTGTGTGTATATATATATATATATATATATATATGAAGTCCAAACGTGTAAATTGAAGGCCAGGAGTGTTGTAGGTAAGTCCGTGCTCAGCCCAGATGGCCTGGGTCCAGATCCCAGCATCGCCACTTACTAGCTGTGACCTTAGTAGGTCACTGGCCCTTGCAGACCTTAGCATCCTCCTTTGGAAAAATGAGAAAAATAATAGCACTAACTCATAAGGTTGACGTACGGGTCAAAGGTTTTAATGCATGAATAACAATTAGAATGGAGCTTGGCACACAGTACATGTTTATGTCTAACATATCCGTAACTATCTTGAGTGAGAGAGAGAGAAATATCTAGAGATGTTTGCATATGTTTATACATCTATGTGTTTAGAAGATTGACTTCTAGAAAGGTATAGAATAAACTGCGAGCAGTAGGGAGTAATGCCAAAGGAGATTACTTATTTATTTTATATCATCGTGTACTGTTTAATTATTTTAATTACTAACAGGAAAGACTTTTTAAATTAAAAAAAGGCCTCATTGAAAAATTCAGTGTAGACTATTTCTGTAGAGCGGTGGCCTGAGACCCGGTCAGCCTAGTAGAATTTTTGGGGGGGATAGAACGCTCTGAAAACAAAGCCGGAGGAAATGAAGTCTTGCTATAGAAAGTGACTTCCATTAGACATCCGACACTTGAGAGATTTCTATTTTTATCAAATGGAGCATTGTTTTTGAATTTTTTTTTTTATCCCTGTAAGAGCTTTTAATGTTTGCTCTCGGAAAGTGGGAACCCCTGCGTAGATGAGATATTCGGAGCGAAGTGTTGATCCCCGAGTCTGTGACGAATGGTCAGGGCAGCCCCCGGGAAACCTCGCTGTCTTGCCTGTGGAGGCCTGGCGGCGGCAGGAGGTCCATCCACGCGGCCAGGGGCTCGGTGGGCCTGGGGCTGCAGTTCAGAGCTGATGGGAAGGAGGATGGAGGCGGCGGTCTGTAGCCTCCACCGATCAGAGCCCCTTCCGCGAGGTCCTCGGGCCTCTGAGTAACTCAGCTGGCGGTATGGACCTCGCCAAAGTCCCAGCTGAATTGTAAATAGGTGTATAGGGCGTGGGGGGCCCAGCGGTGTCCACCGCAAACGCGCCCCAGACGTGGACGGGTGAGGCCACGTGCACAAGTGCTCCAACCAGAAAAGCGTAAAAAGATGGAGTATTTGCTTTCCACGTGGACCGTGATGTTCGTTTCTGTTTATTACGTTCGCCCCGGCAGGTGCTGCCGACCCAGGCGAATCTCCTTCCCAAAGCGCGCGTCTGTATGTTTATTCGGAGCCACGGCTGATTGCCGCTGAGCTGTGCTGCCCGCCGGCCAGCGTCCTGGGCTCCTGGGCTCTGCGGCCATGCTGGACCTTCGAAGCCTCACGACACCCCAACGTGGGGACGTGGGGACCACAGTCCTATTTTACAGCTTAAGAAACTGAAAATCGCATAGCTAGTGAGGAGCGGAGCTGCGGCCCACACACCCAGTTCCTTTTTCTGAAGGTCATGGGTTTACTTACACGCTTTACTGCCTCTTCCTTCCCGTAAGGACGCACGGCGTTTAGCATGAAATGGGCAGAGTAAAATCAGAAATCGCAACGATCTACAGACCCTAAAAAAGGGAACACACACACACACACACACACACACACACACACAAGCACATACACGGAGTAGTGGGAAAGGAGGAATTCTGCCTCAGACTGTAGAAGTGAGTCTTTTAAAGACGCACAGAAAACTTTTCTCTAAATGTTCTGACCTTCCCAATTTGGAAACACAAGCAGTGACCGAGGGAGTGTCCTGAGGTTACTAAGATATTTACCAGACTATTCCTATCAAGAGGAGTTCACGTGCCATATGTAATGGATACAGTTGTGACGATTTCTGAGACCCCAGAGGAGTCCGTCAGATAGGCTTTTTTAGGAGAGATTTTTAATAATAGCGTGGGTCATGTTCGTGATGGTTTGACCAAAGGACAGATGTGAATCACGACCCCCACTGCCCATCACCGAAAGCCAAAGGACCATCCCTGAAAGCCAAAGGAATGTCGCGCGACGTCAGTTAGAAGTTGTTCGACGGTGTAGACAGGAAACCTCCTGCGGCACGCAGCTGATGGTAGGGCCAGAGCGGGTGGCCTCCGGGGACAGAAAACCGAGCAAAGGCGGGCAGGCCACCGGTTCACAGAAGAGAAAATACAGATGGCCAATCCACACAGCGGAAAATGCTGGCAACCAGGGACATGCAAATTAATTAAAATAACTTGGGTTGTTTTTTTTTTTTTTTTTTTTTAGCCAGTTGGCAGAATTTACATAGTGTGGCAATATCAAGTTCGGGTGGGGCTCTAAGCAAAATGAGGCCCTTGTCATCTGCCGACGGAGTTTGCTTGGGGGTTTGGGCACCTGGAGACTGGTGGGCGGGGGAGCAGCCCGTGATGCTGAGCACGCTCCTGGCCTGTGCCCGGGGATCCCCCCTCCGGTGGGACCAGCGTCCGCTCCCGGGCCAGCACCGGCACATGCGCAGTTAAAGCCCTTATAGAAGATGCTGAGCGCAACGTGTTTCACTGAAGTGGGAATGATTTCAAGTCACCAACAGGAGACGGAGAGATACTGAGTTTATTCATATGGCGAAATACCATGCAGCGGTTCTAAGTGAGCTCGATCGATACATTTTATCGACAGACCTCAAACCCAAAAAGAGGTACAATGACGCATGCACGAGGATAGTATTTACCGGAGTAAAACCTGCTTGCACGTTGTTTATGGATATTTATTTAGACATACATATTTACACACGCATACAGCATATGTAACTCTAAACAATTTAATGGGCATACACCGAATTCTTGGCAGGAGGGGTGTGGATCTGTGTGTGGGGCTTTTAGGGCACTTTGATTATATCTGTAATATTTTCTTCTTCTTAATAATAATAAAGGGACCAGGTGGAGATGAGTGGAAACCGCAGCAGCTGCTGACACAGTAGGGAGGGCGGTGCTTGTCACATCAGGCTCTTTATTATTCTTACACCTTTTACATTTCTCTAAGGTGGAGCCCAATGCTGCGTGCGGCGCGCAGGCGAGCTTCGTTGTGCAGGGAAAGGGGCTGCGCGCACCTGCAGCCGCGGGTGTGTGTCGGCAGCCCCCGTGTGTCCTGAGGGAGGACGCAGAGCCTGCCGGTCCTCTGGTGCTGGCGGAGTGCCTTCCCAGCCTCACGGACGCAGGTGCTCCTGCAGGTTCCCAGAGGGAGCGCCGGCCTCTCCAAGTGTGTCTCGCTGTCCCCGGGAGCCCCGAGCCTCGGCCCCAGACCAAGCACCTGGCAGAGGGGACCCTTGTCCCGCTGCGGTGGGTGCCCCTCCCACAAACGCGTGTTCCCGTGGCGTCTCGGAGCATTTCTTCCGGAGCGGACTGACTGCGACCCCCCGACGTACGTTAATAGCAGGTGTGCACCTTGTCACGAATTTCAGGGGGAGCGTTCGTGTGTGTCTGCTTTTAGAGTGGCGTTATTTTCACCGCACTTTCCTGTTAGAGTTGGCAGCAGATCTTGCACTGCAATCCCATCACGCCATCATCTGTGATTCGCTCAGAGTGTGGTTCATTCATTTATTCACCCGCCCGCCCACATTCAACAGGTGTCTGGGTTAGGCCGCGCTCGGACACCGCCCCCAGGATTCCTGCTCCCTGACGTGCATTCCCCATGTACTCGCCCAGTCGGCCTGCTGGCCCTGGTGAACGGGAGGAGATTTCACTCCCGTGATTAGGTTCTGTTATGTCGTCGATATTATTCTGTTACATATTTTGTTTTATGTTATATATTCTGTTATATGATTCTGGAAGACGGCATTAAGGTCTCTGACCAGGTAACTTTGAAGTAATGGAAAGGGAGATTATCCTGGGTGGGCCTGACCTGATCAGGTGGGGTCTTTCATAAGAGCGTCCAAGATTTCCCCGGAGGAGAGTCAGAGCTGAGGGGGCCTTCTCTCACTGGTCTCGAAGGGGCAGGCAGCCGTGCTGGGGAGCGGGCCCCAGAGCAGGGAGGCAGAAGGCCTCCCACAGCCTCGGGCATGTGAATTCTGCCAACAAGCCCATGAACTTCCCAAGGGGACCGGTCACCTCAGAGATGTGGGCCACCATTTGCCCGAGACCCTGAGCAGAGCATTCAGCTGGCCTGTGTCCGCCTGCCACCCACAGAAAGTGCGAGATGTTAATGTGCGTTGCCCTAAGCCATTACGTAGCAGTAGAAACTGAGCACAATACCTATTATGTGTCGCTAGCTGGGGGCGCAGAAAGGAACAAAGGGTGCTTTGTTCCCCGAGCACTCGGGCTGGTGGAGAGAAAACGCGAAAGGCACAATTTAGAGGGATCCTGGAGACAGGAATGGGGGTGCCCTTCAGTTGGCCGCAGCAGACCCACCCACGCTCCTGCGGAAGCCTGCCCAGCGCCGGCAGAAGGGGCCCCAGCCACAGCGGGTAAAGACTGCGCCAGGTGGGGAGGGACCCCTCTGTTCTCTCCCCTGGGTTCATCGGCTAGGTGGCATAAACCTGCCATTTTCTGTGGCTGTGAATTCCTCTTCCACCTCCGGCCTGGAGGAAGTCTGTCGTCGTCAGCGGAAAATGAGGGCCACAGTCAAGGAGAGCCGACCGGTGAAAAGGTGTTTGACCCCTGGGTCCAGCCAAGCCTGAAACCAGCTTGAATCCCATCCTCCCTGGTTAAAGGAGCCAGTAGACCTCGGGGATCCGACTGTCCTGACTCATTAATACAGACATGCAAGCAGCCGGTAGACACTATCATCAGCTCGCCAACTTTAGTTACTGCTGTCATTCCCAAAATCGATTATTCGTGTGAACTAATGAAGCATCGTGAGCGCGTGAAAGGCCGGCACGGCAGTCCCGGGTGCTTATCGGGGAGGACTGAGTCCAAACGGGGCGCACACGGGATGCAGGACGGGCACAGACATCTCGGAAGGGGCTCTGCCGTCCGTCTTTATGAGCTGTCTGGCCTGCCTGTCACCCGGAATGGAGGAAGGGAACGGACGTTTTTGAAGGGACAGCCTCAGTGTTGCAGAGGCGCTGGCCACACAGGGCCCCCCCGGACACAGCCCCCTGGCAGGCGCTTGCTGGAGAAGGGGGAGGTGCGGTGCCGTCTCGGGGCTGTGTGCGCGCGTCTCCTCCAGAAGGGCAGGGACCACGCGCTGTCCGGCCGGGCTGGCTCTCCGGCAGGGCTCCCGTGCTCTGAACGCGACACCGGAAGACGCCCCTAGACGTTGGAACAAATCAGGTCGTCCAGATCCGCGATCAGCTCCTGCCGGGAGACGGCCTTCCTCCTGCTCGGCGCGCGCACGGACCTGGAGAATCTGGCCTGGCTGGGGGCGACCTGGGGGTGCCAGTCATTGCCGCCGCTCTGCTGGTCACTGCTGGACGCCGCCGACATGGAATCGGACTCGGAGAGGGATGGCTCAACCTGGGGCTTGCCCCTGAGCATCGGGGGGTGCTGTGTGGACTGGAGATTCCGGGAGCGCGGCTTTTTGTGCCCAGACACCGGCCTGTCGAGTGGAGCCTCAACGCCATCGTCCGGGGACTTGACGTGCAGCCTTCCCCGGGGCTCAGGAGCCCGGCTCTGACACTCTGGCCTGTCGCCAACGTGAAAATGAGGAGCCCCCTGCAGGCCTCTCAGGGACAGCGGGTGGAGAGACCGTTGGACCCGCTCTCTCCTCGGGACACCCTCCTCTTCTTCGCTCGGCTGCGGAGAGGGCCCCTGCCGGGGGGCCCGGGACACACCCGGCCGCGGGGTCCTGGGGCACACCTCCACCATGTCCCCTGAGGCATCCAGCCTGAAATGCCTCTCTGCCCAGAAAGTGGGATGGGTTTTTGGGCGAGAGTCTCGTTCATTAATGATGTAGTACCTGGGGGCACGGGACCTGGGGTCACGCGGCACCGCGGCCGCGAGCCCCGCCCCACGAAGAGGGGCGTCGATCTGCTGAAAGTCTCTTCGGAAAAGGGGTTGTGAGTGGACACCTCCCGCGCGCTTCGTCCGCGCCCCGGGGGAGCGGGGCCTGTCCTCGCGCCGGTCGCCCGCACTCGCGCTCCGACCTCGCAGGCCCCTGTAAGGCAGGTGGTGAGCCCCCCGTGCCCTCGGCGCCTCCCGCACACGGTGCTCTCTGCCTGCTCACCGACCCGCGGTCCGCGGTGTGAACGCGGGTTCTGCGATGGACGCGCGGGAGTGTTTGGGGAACGTGGCTACGCGATGCTTTACTCCTGCAATCCTCAGAGCCCTTCCTGGGACGATGTGCCCGGCGACCCTCCGCGGAGGGGGGAGGACAAAGGGGGTTTGCTAATGTATTTCACGAGGGAGCCCCCTTTTATCGGGGAGCACGTAGCGGGACTGACATTTGTGCAAAACCCGTGAGGAGCGCCGCCCTCGCCCTCTGCGCCAGGCGCCCAGCCGTCCAGCGGCTCGGACGCGGCCTGCCTGGGGCCCACCCCCCGGGACGGAAGCCCTCCTTGTCAAGGCCCCACGGACACACGGAGATAACCCTCCTACAGCAAGCTTTCCAGTGTTCGGTTAACCTAGCCATCGTCTTTAACAAAAAAGCCAGAATGCCAACCCTCCGCCACCCCTGTATTTTATCTGCGGGGCATTCACTGTGTTACGTTTAGATCCAATACAATTCTCTGGGGGGGCCAGGGTCCCTGCCTCCTTCCAGAAGCCCCCTCTCCATGAAGGAGATCCCGGGCAAGTAAGGCCGAGACAACGGACCCCATGTAATCCAGAGTGACCTTGCCACTAACTTGGACAGCCTAGAACGAAAATGTAAAAGATCCTGCCAATAATACGGCCGCTGTGAGTTAAAAAATAAAAGGCAAAACAATTATAAAAGGCATTTCTTCCCTCTTCGGCTACAGAAATACATACCCCAGGTCGGCAGGAATGCTTGCCTAGAGGTTATCTGGCAGAAGGCCTAGGAAGAGGACTGGCCCATTGGACACTCTGTCCCCCCATTTCTTCTCAGGAGCAGCTGGCCCCGGGGCCTCTGGCAGGATTGGAATTGGATGCCCTGGCCCCCTGAAACCGCGGAGGCCCTCGAATCCCCAAGGGCTCTTTATCCTGCACTCCATGTTCCTGGGCCCCCCCGGCAGGTGTCCTGCCCGCCCCCCCCCCCCCCGGCAGGTGTCCCGGCTTTGCTGCGGGTCACTCACCTGTTAGCATCCTGCTCCGGCCTGGACTCGAAGGTGCGGGGAAGCAGCGAGCTGGGGCTGCCGGGGCCCGGCTGGGGACCCGGGGCCGTGGCCTGGGCGATGGTCTCCACCCTGCCACTCCTGCTGCTCGACGAGTCCACATTGACCACAGTGCCGTTGCTTTGGGGTGTCGCCGAGTGAGCCGAGGACAGCGGGCTGCTGAGGTCACTGTCCTTCGGAAGCCTCTTGCTGCTTTCCTCCTGGGTTTGGATCCGGGCTGCAGGAAGAGGGCGAGATGGGAGGAGAGGGGTGACACGTTCAGCTGCTGGGTCTGCAAACAATTTTGTTTGCAGACCCTCCACTTTGTGGAGACGCCCCTCCCACCGGGAACAGATCGTTTCTTCACGGGGGCTTGCAGCAGGAGGGGAGTGTGGGCTCACAGGAAGCCCGCGGCTTTACGCATGCACCATCGAAGGCCCCCCAGAGATAAAGCGGGTCGTTCCCCAGCCTTGGGGCTCTGGTGGTTTATCTGTACCAGGCATGTAATAAAGCTGATGGGACAATTAGGATTTTTTGGAAGCGGTTCAGAGAGCATCCTGAAAGGAGATGTGGACGGAACTAAGGTAAGTGCCATCGGACACTTGCCCTGCCATCCGAGAGAGGTCCTGGAGACCCCTGGGTTTGAAGACAACGTAAGCTGAACTTAACTATGTCCTGGGACTTTCAGTGGGGTTTGATGACGTGAGCTCCGGTCCCTGTCTGTGCAGCGGCTGCTTTCCCACGAGGGGGCGGGGCAAACCCAAGCCTTGGGCCGTGTGGCTCCAACTCAGCCCCCCCCCTTCCCATTATCTGTGAAAGCAGACACAGATTGGTCATTTTAACGTTGCCTGCTGATCCTTCCAGCGCCACACACGACGTGGTCTCATAGTGGCCCCAAGGGGCAGTCGAGTTTCCCTCGAGCTATCCCTGCCCGCTTGCCTCCCCTCCGGCCACACCAGCCTTCCGCCGTCTGTTTTCCTTCTTTCTGCAAGAGGCTCTTTCCTCTTCCCTCGAGGGGCCTGGGTGGGCGCAAGTTTGTCCCAGTGCTGCTGGGGAACTGGGGACAGCAGGTGTGCCCATCAGGCTCTGCCCTGCGGGAGGGGGACCGAGGGGCGCGCCCTCGGGAGGCCGGACCCTGCGGCGACCTGGGGAAGGGGTCTTGCCAGGAAGAAATGGCCACTGAGAAGTAGACAAAAGTGAACAAGGATGTTCTTGGGGTTTTCTCCAGATCTCCGTGTTTCTTTTTCTCCCCTACCTCAAAACTTCCTTCTGTTTTCAGACATGTTTGGTGTTATTCACAGGCCTGGGTAGGATGTAAAAATTGTAAGTTTAAACCAATATTTATAACTCCAGATTTTATTTTACTGTGCCTGGTTAATTGTGACAAGCACGGTTCACCATTGGGGATAAACCATAAGGCGCTCTGTTTTTAAACACAGTCATGGACTGAGACCCCTGACGTTTTCGTTTATACTTACCTTCTATCATTTGGGCAACCTTCTTCTTATCTTCAGATCGGGCCTAAAATACAAATGATAAGCGTATGTTTGTTTTGGGTTTAGCAGGAAGACGTAATACTACTAATCTTGGGTGGAGGGTGGGGGAGGATTTATGTGTCATCGCTCATGCTGTAGGTCATGACCTGCTGTCACTTGGGGACGGCGTACTGGGGACTCAGGCCTGCTACTTGAATGAATAAATGCTCACACCCAAGAGCTGAAGTTTTACCTAGCAAGTTTTTTGTTTGTTTGGTTGGTTTTTTGCAAGTTTTATTTTTAGATCATGTTTAGGCTCTGGCAAAAGTTTGAGACACAAAAGAGAAAGTATAGATTGACAACATGGGAAATGTGTGTTTCCCCAAAAATGCCCTTTGCAGCTCCAAATTCATTTCTCATTTGATTGCTTCTGGACCTGTTTCTTTACATGAATTGATTATTCACGGACTTATGCTTTCAAAAACTGAAAAAGGCCTGTTTTCTTGCATGGGGTTCTGGGGCTGGGGTGAGGCAAGGGACTCTCAACCGTGTGGGGCAGGGTCCATGTGAGCCTGAGGGCAGGTGCCTCCCTTGCCCCTGTCCTGGCCTGGGGTGGGGGTGGGGGGCCCCCCCCGTGGTGTGCAGAGACGGGACCTGTCGGTCTCCCTCTGACCGTTCTAAGAGCGAAGTCGCAGATGGGAGAGAGGATAATGACGGCCAGAGTCTAACAGTCATGAGAAAGGTATGTCTTTGGGTCCAAGCAGAGTGAGTGGGTGGGCTCAGATGTCCAGGTTGACACAGGCCGGGGAAGGCCCCCCCCCCCCCACTGCACTCTGAAGCCTTGGGGCAGCCACAAGAGGGCGCCAAAGTGCTCAGGGCATCAGCAAGGGCCCTGGGGCAGGAAAAGCCGGACTCCACCAGTTCCTGGGCAAATGGGAGCTCTCCCCGGTGTTCTTAGAAATAACTCTGCAGAGCCTGGGGCGGGCGTGGCCTTATGCCCCCCTGGGGGTGGCCAAGACCCATCGTGATTTGAAAATGGGACCTCACGTGCACTCCCTTGCTGGCCAGACCTGCCGCGTGGCCCACGCACGTGACAAAGCAAAGATGATGCGATACTTGCGTTCTGGATCTGCATCCGGAGCTGCTGGTTGCTGAGTTTTAAGGACCTTGCGATGCTCTGGAGGTAATAGATGAGCATGCTGGAACAGAGCACGGGCCGCGGGTGAGCCCTCCCACCCCTCGGGGGCAGGGCTCAGGGCACGCTCCCTGCCAGGCTGATGGGCAGGAGCCGGGGGGCCCTGCCCCCCACCCCCCCACCCTGCCCCGAGGATGGAGGTACAAGTGAGTGCCCGAGCTGGCCAGCTTTCCTTCTTCCTCTTGGTTTTCCCAGCGACCTCCCCTGACCTGGACTTCTGCAGGGTCATGAGGACGAGGACGGGCTGGGGATGGGAGGGATGTTTTAGGGAGCTTCACGCTAGGAGTGCTGGACCCGCTCGCTGCTGCGTGTCCTCGAAGTCAAAAACAAGCAGCAGCTACTTGTGAAACCCCTTTTGGAGATTATTTTAACTTCAGTCGGATAGGACGATGGTAATGCCATGCAGCCCCATTGCCGTGGTCCCAGCGATCGCCCACACGCGGCTGACGGATCAGGACCCCAGACTTCCCCGGCTCCTGCATGATTCAGTCCCTGCCGGGATCATCAGGCTCTGTGCGTGACTTTGCGATGAACTCATTGCTTTCCTAGAATGACTGGAAAGCCGCGCTCCTCTGCTCGCCGGAGCTGGCCGGGAGGTCGCGGGCGGTACTCACAGAAGCAGGAGCGCGGCCGGCAGGATAACCACGGGGCTGCTGACGTAGCCCACCACGGAGCCAAACCACGCTGGGAAGTCCTTCTCGATCGTTTCCGACACGATGTCGTACATCTTCTCCTGTCCGCTGCGAGAAAGACAGAACTCCAGATTGGATCGCTCTGGGCGGAAGGGTGCGGCAAAGCCATCACCAAACAGCTACGGGGCTGGAGGTGCAGCCCTCAGTCAGTTACAGAGGCAGGGCGGACACCCCGACGTGAAAGATACGTGAGGCTCCTAAGAAGATGTTATAGGAGCTGATTGATTAATATCAGATTTGATAGGGGGAGTCCGTGATCCCAGTGCGTGTGTGTGTGTGTGTGTGTGTGTGAAATAATGTATAAACCCAGCCTCCAAATGTCGTATATAATTCCGAAACTGACCTAAAGCAAATGCTAGGTGGAGACGTCTAGGACTCGCTGCTTTGATGCCATTAGAGAAATAATGTAGAATCGGAAGTGACGTGGGTCATCTTTTAATAAAAGCTTCCTGAGTTCCGGAAGGCAAACACTGCCCTGCCGGAATTTCTCGGGAGCCCAGGAGCTCTGCCCCTGCCCCTATTGCTTTTAACTGAGCTCTAGTTTTCAAGATGAGCCCAGAGGTGCGCCTCTCGGAGAGCAGCCTGCTCTCGAGGAAGGAGCCCTGGTCTTGGATTCACCAGCTGTGGGCTCGAGATCTTTCTCTGCTGCTGACCTGTCCTGTTGGTCAGGAGCCGTCTGCTGCTCCAGGAGGAGCAGAAGGAACCAAAATCACTCACCTGAACGGCCCGCAACTTAGAGACGGCTTGTAGCGGACGATAGCGAAGATGGTCGGCAACATGCAGAGGAAGAGCATGAACAGGAGCATCGCCAGGTAGAAGTTGTTGGATCTGCGGAGAAACCGCGTGCCCCGAGCTGCGGCCCTTTTGTCGCCTGTTGCCGAGGACCCACATGCCCCGAGAACCGACACCAGAGCCGTAGATCTGACTCTTTATAAACAGAGAGATCCTCCTCCCGCCGTCATCTAGGAGAGGGTCTGTCATGGGGTCGCAGGCAGCTTGGCAAATAGAAATGGGTGCCCAGAGCCCCGCCCATTCACCTGCTCGCTTGCTGAGCACCCGTCCGCCTCAAGCCGGGAGAGCGGCGGGCCCTCGGGGGTCCCCGGATGAGCTTGACTCGTTGAAAAACCTCAGAGCCTTTCCTCCGTCCACCTGGGTCCCTGCCCGATGGCTCCCCACCCCCACCCCCACCCCGTTCCCAGCCTTGAACGTGTCTCCTGTGTCTAAGGATGGTTACGGTCCTCTGGGGATGATCCCCGGCTCTCTCACTCGGACGTGGTTCGCGCCCAGCCTCCAGTCCTCTCTGCGCCAGGCTGCTCAGGGGGATCGTTCTGCCTGGTTAAGCCCTGGGCCCCAAGCCCTACGCTGCTATCAGGGAGCTCGGCCCACCCAGGCGTCCCCGAGGACGGCTCCGGTCTCTCGGGTGTGCGAGGCCCTGCACGCAGCTCCGGAAAGAGGGCGAGAGCGGTCAGTCTAGAGCGGGTCAGCTAGCGCTCCTCGCCTCTCTGTGTGTCTCTCTCTCTAGTGAAAGAGACCGGAGTAGACACGAATAGAAAATATCAGAGCACATACAAGGTAGTAAGCGGCTGAAGGTGAATTGTTAATTCATGAGACCTTTCTCTATGTGCTATGCATACGTGTATATACGAATGAATATAGTGCATATGCACACATATTCTATACACAGTGTGTGTATACATATTTATATTCATTTATACATGTGCGTGTATATACACATATAAACATAAGTATGCACTACATGTAAAATATATAAGAACATATAAATATATATATGTACGAATGTAGGCCTGAATGTGGGTCCTGGTCGCCAGATAAAATATAAATACATCGTCACGTAAGCAGTTCATGGTCAAAAGTTTGAAAGCCACCGATATAAACCCGCCTAAATAACTATTACGTCAAAAGAAAACAACAGGGCTCTAACCGATGTGTTTAAAATGTGTTAGGAATTCACCAGAATGGCTAAAATAAAGACCCAGAAGAGAGCAAGTGTTGGCAAGGTCTCGGGACATCCTACGATGCTGGGAGAGGGGACGACAGGCGTGACGCCCCTGGAGGGCCTTTCTGGGCCTGTCTGGGGAGGTGAGCACGTGCACGCCCTGGGCCGGCAGCTGCACCCCGATTTTCCCAACAGAGGCGCTGAGTGTTCAAGGCAGCATTAGCCTTTACAGTGAGCAACCCATGGGCCCGCCAGCGGGGGCGCGGATAAAGACACTGGGGGGCGGTCCTCCATGAGCTGAGTCTCCCCAGCCCAATGCCGAGGGGGGGAAGCCTGAGACGGAAGGGCGAGACTGTGCCCATCGGCACAGAAGTGAAGGAAAGAACCGCGGACCATTAACGCCCTTACAAGCTGGTAGTGACTCCGTGATCTTGATTAATCTTCTTTGCCTACACAAAACTGGATGCTCTAACTAGATACTCAGAAATTCTGAAAATAAGAGAGAGAGGAAAAAAAAAA
>CM052896.1:1355627-1409574 GCA_028534135.1 Potos flavus | reverse complement strand
GTTTTGTTTTTTTTTCCCTTAATTAGCTCCCGAAATAAATCCAAGTTTACTCAAATTTTTCTGGAAGCTACTTTGAGCTTCTTCGCTAGCACGGTGCTCGGTGAGTGAGGGAGAGAGAGTCAGGAAAGGAGAAAAGACAGACCTGTGGGCTTACAGGCTAGACAGTGGGTTTTCAGCCCAAGCGATGGTTTGAGCTGGTTTCCGAGAAGGGAGAGCATTGGTCTTTTGCTGAAGGAACTATCCGAGTGTCGTTTTGGTTGTGGAAGCAAAGTCCCCATGAGTGGTGGGATGGGAAACATTTGGGGGTTATCATGGAGAGAAAAGGCTGCAGGGGGGCTTGGAGAGAAGGGGGAGGCAGAGGGAAGGGTGGGGCTAAGGAGAGACCCATCCAGGGGCGCCTGGGTGGCTCAGTGGGTTAAAGCCTCTGCCTTCGGCTCAGGTCATGATCTCAGGGTCCTGGGATCGAGCCCCGCATCGGGCTCTCTGCTCAGCGGGGAGCCTGCTTCCCCCTCTCTCTCTGCCTGCCTCTCTGCCTGCTTGTGATCTCTCTCTGTCAAATAAATAAATAAGATCTTAAAAAAAAAAAAAGCAGGTCGTGTGGCTCATGCTGCTGACAGGGGCCTGCTGGCCACGTGGGACTGAGTGGAGGGACAGAGAAGGGCGGCTGCTGGGGGCATGGGGAGGCCGGACAGCGGGCCCAGCCCAGGGAAGGCTGTTCGGAGGAAGTGCCCACGCCCCAGCCCCCTGCCGGCCCTTCCTGCAGAAACCCTGCTTCTCCCTCCAGCCCCCTGGCCTGGGGACCCCCGCCGCCTGGCTGAGCCAGGGACCCCGGACACCCTGTGGCCCTGCAGACCTCCTCCTTTTCTGAGTCTCCAGGAACAAAGCGAAAAGCCTGGCTTCCCCGCCTGCCTATTCCTCACTTGCTCCTCTGGACCCAGACCCGTAGGAAAACGCGACCTTTGCTCAAAGCAGGAGGCGGGGGAAGGGACCCCCCCACAAGCCCTTCAGGCGCAGCTACCGAAGCCACATCCGGCTGCTCTCTGCAGGACCTGCTTCCCTTCCAGCCACCTGCTTCCTCCTCCTCCGCTTCCCCCTCCTACTCACAGCCCTCCCCACCTTCCCGCCCCACTGCTCTGGCCTTCTTCCCCTTCTGCATGGTCAGCCCCGATGAAGGGTGGTTAGGGGAGTGTCCTGGGGGCCCCACTGCCACCTGCGTGGCCACGGCCGCTGCGGGGCTCCAGGGCATGAGAGGCGGTCAAGCCGCTGGCAGAGGGAGCTGGAGCTCGGCCGACTCTCCGTGGCCGGGCCCCTCGCCCCCAGCGGGGCAGGGCCGAACCGGGGCAATGCCCGTGTGGCGCCCGGCGCAGGGCCTGCCATGGAGATGCCCCCGCTGCAGCCGCTGGCTGGACTTGGGGGGCCTTCCTCTCGGGGGGCAGCCCGGGCGGCGGGGGAGGGAAGCAGAGGTCATTCACAGATGTGTGGGAGGGACTGTCACAGCCACGAACCCACGTGTGCCTGCGACTCGACTGGGCCTCGGCTTACGTGGTGCCACAGAATGAGCAGGGAGCCCCCGGAGATCCCCGAGGACAGGAGGGGGAACGGAGGCTCAGAGAACTCGGGATCCCCCCCAGTCCCACCTAGAAGGAAGTGGGAGTCGGGCGAGAGGAACTGGCAAAGACCTAGGAGCCAGTGTCTCACCATCGCAGGGACCAACTCCCTTCCGAAAGCGGGGAACCAGCTCTGTGCAGAAGCCCCCCGCCCGCCCCTCCCCCATTGGCCTTCCGGGAGCTCTGCTGGGGCTCCATCGGTGCGAGCCTGACGAATGACCCCCATGAAAGTAGCCAGAGACTCCGGTGTGTCTTAGAAGGAGCTCAGCAGCCCCGCAGCGGGAACGGGGCTTCGGGTCCGGGCCCGCCGAGCGTGGGCTCTGTGCAAGGCCTGCCCGAGGCTCGAGCTGACGGGGCCGGAGACGCCTTCCTCCCCCACGGCTAGAACGACCTCGTGCGCGATGAAAACCGAACAGACGGCAGCAGAACTACGCCTCCTGCCTCTGGAGCCCGGGAGAACATTCCACCCGTCTGAGCCCCCTCTTACCTGGCCGCACGCGGGCAAGGCGCAAGGTTCTAGGGAGTCCTCTCTCTCTTCCAGACTCTTCTGAGGGTCACTGTCACTTTTAAAGTATTTTCGGGGCGGAGGCTTGGGCTTGCAGGTCGTGGGCTTTCTCACCAAAATCTCGAAGGATTTCTTCAGTTTCAGGGGCGGGTGGCTGTCCTGCGTCCCAGGGCCGGGCGGGTTCTCCTGGGGCGGCCTGGAGGGAGCCGTGGGAAGCGCCCCCGGCTCCTGCCCCTGGGACAGGCTGGGGCTGGGGCTGGGGACTTCCAGGTCAGAAGGCCGCTGCTCGCAGCCGCTGATGGGACTGCCCCCAGGGGACCCAGACATGTAGCTGCTGTCGCTGCTGGAGCGGATCATGACCTTCTGAGCCCTGCGATGTGGGGGTGCTGAGTTCTTCTCTCGCTCCTTCTCCAAGGTCGGCCGCCCATGCCAGCTACTCTCCAGCCTTTTGACACCTGCCGTGGGAGCACAGGGGACCCCCCACAGCTGGGCTTGGAGGGCACGCAGACCCTTGGCCGCCGCGCTCCCGACAGCCCTGGGCTGCCCACTGCACCCCCAGACTGCTGCTCATCTGAGGTCCCTTCGGATTTGGAGCCCGGCAGGCGTGGGCTTGTCCTGGGCGAGCTGTACGACTTTCGCTCAGGAGCATCACTCGACCTTTCTGAGTCTCCATGCGACGGAGACGAGATGCACCCGACTTGCTCGTCAAGGGAGGGCGTTCTGTCCCACCCGTGGGGAGCACTGGCAGCAGGTGCCTGCCGCTGTCGGCCTCTCCAGGGACAGCCTCACCCAAGGGGCCGCTCGCTTCCAACGGCCGACGGCGACGGGCTGGAAAGGAGGGCCATTCCTGCCAACCAGACACCTAACGTGACGCTTAGCTGCCCGACTCCCTCTGCCCAGCCTCCGCTCCCCTCCCCTCCACAGGCTCCGATCCCTGGGACTCCTCCAAGGTCACATCCTGTCAAACACTGTCTCAGAGCTGACTCCCGGGGGAACCCAGCCAGGAACACCCCATTTTCTCAGCTGTAAAATGGGGACAATAATTCCAGGGCCACTGGGGTCGTTTCGGGGCTCAGTATAAGAGAGGAAACACCTGCGAATGTGTGTAGAGCCTTGTCCCAAGAGGCCAGCATTCCTTCCAGCTCAGAATGATCAAGACCCCAAAAACAGTTTCTTAGCCAGAGCCTCTCTTTCACTTCCCTCCCATCCAGCCTTCCTTCCTGGGTCATCCCCCCAACACACCCATTCTCAGCACCAGGGGCCATGCACGCAGCCCTGAGAGGCCCTTTCCTCTAGCGGCAAACTGTTCCAAGTGTCCAAGTGTTTCTTTCCTAGAATCAGTGCTCAAAGGAGTGGGAGCAGGCTGAGGCCCAGCCTTTTGCTCAAATTCCAGCTCATTCTAGAAGGCCAGGAGAGCAAGGAGAGCCCCATGGAAGAGAATCCTAAACCTTAGGAGAAAACCACGGTCAGCCAAGCTCACAGTTTGAATCCTCTTTCAAGAAAAAAAAAATTCTTTGGCTTTATCCTGGCCATTAAATAGTGCATCCTCATTAGAAAAAAAATTCAGCCGCAAAAAGAAAGAAATGAAAGTGAAAATTCACCTGCAGTCCTATCAGCTGGAGAGAACCACTGTCGAAATATTTGAGTTTCTCGGTTATATTTTCGTGAGCGTAAACGCATGTTGAGTGGGTAGAGATGGTAGAATATAGTTGAAATAAAATTTTGTGAGCATTCGTTTCTTTGAATGTTTGCACACAGATTAGCCTCTGTTTAGTGTTAGTATTTGCATGTTGTTCTATCATTTTTCTCCACGATGACGTGGCCGATGCCCGGTGGTTGTGCACTGGGCAGTTAGAGCCCAGGCACTGGAGCCGGCTCGCCCAGGTCCTATCCACATGCTCTGTGCACCACTAGAGCGATTATGGGTAAGAGCCTCTTGGGGCGCCACCTTTTCCCTGGAAATGCGCATAAAGGGGCGCCTGGGTGTCTCAGTGAGTTGAGCATCCAACTCTTGATTTTGGCTCAGGTCACGATCTCAGGGTGGTGAGAGCAGCACTGCACAGGGCTCTGTGCTCAGGAGGAGTCTGCTTGTTCCTTCCCCTCCCCCTCCCTCTCTAAAATAAATTAATTTTTAAAAAAGAAACGTGCATAAGAATTATATGTGAAAATCTGGTCAAATAATGCATGAATTAGCCCTGGTGTCTGACATTAGAAGACCTTAATGAAAGTTAGATATTATATTATTAGGTATTAGTTCTGAGGAGTCTATTATTATTAACCTGGGGCTGAGACCTCACAGGCGTACAGAGGCACCTGTGCAAATGGCAGCCTGGTCTAAGATATCAGGGGATGGTGTGGACTCCAGAGGCTGGGAGAGCACCTGCCCATTGCAAAATAGGCAAATTCAGATGCTTCTGTCATCCTGTGCCTCCCAAACAAAGCGAAAATGGAGCCAAGCTTAACTGGTGGGCGGCGAGCCTTCAACCTTTGTCCACGTATCGTGCTTATCCGTGGTCACCGTTACGTCCCGGAGGTAGAAGGTGAATGAATGGCTAAACCCTAAGGAGAAATGTGTGTACTGTCTAAGAAGGCCAAGATAGTCAAGTCAGAGCTCACTGTCTCCCTTACCTTCCAGACTCCACTGATGCCTCTCCTTTCCAAACTTGACATTCTCCACAGCCTGGGCCACAGCTTCCTTGAGTTGCAGTTCAGACACCTAGGAAATACGAGTCACCTGCTCAAGTAGAACAGCAGAAATGTGCGCATCGGGCTTTGTCATCGTTATCATCGTCGTCATCGTCAACATCGTCATCATTGTCATCGCCATCGCCATCACCACCATCACCGTCATCATTGTCATCATCATCAGCAGCATCATCATATCATCTTTATCACCATCATCATTATCACTGTCCTCATCATCCCCATCATCATCATCACCATGATTGTCATCATAATCACCATTGTCATCATCACCATTATCATCATCACCACCATCATTATCACCATCATCATCTTCATCACCATTGTCATGTTATCACCATCCTAATCATCCCCATCATCATCACCATCACTGTCATCATCATCATTGTCATCACCATCACCATCATTGTCATCATCATTGTCATTATCATCATCATCATCATCATCTTCATCACCATTGTCATCATTATCACCATCCTCATCATCTCCGTCATCATCACCATCACCATCATTGTCATCATCGTCATTGTCATCATCATCACAATCATCACCATCATTGTCATCATGGACATCATTACTATTGTCACGTTATCACCATCCTAATCATCGTCATCATCATCACCATCATCGTCATCATCATTGTCATCATCACCATCACCATCATTGTCATCATCATTGTCATCATCATCACCATTATCATCTTCATCACCATTGTCATCATTATCACCATCCTCATCATCCCCATCATCATCACCATCATCACCATCATCATCATTGTCATCATTACCATTGTCATCATCATCACCATCAGCATTTTACTGTCACAGGTCACTAATCACCTTAGAGTAATAGTTGAGCGTATGACTCTCGGAGCCAAACAGACTTATGTTCAAGTCCTAGTTCCTCCACTTTCTAGTTGTGTACTCTTAGAAAGTGACTTAGCCTCCCAAGCCTCAAGTTCTTCTTCTGTAAAGTAACAATAATATAACCTATTTCTCATTGAGGTCAGAGGGTTTTTAAAAAATAAACCATTTGACACCAAAAGTACAGCAACAACAATAAAAATAGGTAAATCTGACTATGTCAAACTTAAGATCTGTGCATCAAAGGACACAATCAACCAAGTGAAAGGCAACTCACAGAATGGGAGAAAATATTCATATATCTTATAAAAGATTATGATCCAGAATATATAAAGAACCCCTACAATTCAACAACAACAACAACAACAAAACCAAACAGCCCAATTAAAAAATGGGCAAAGGACTTGAATAGACTTTTCTCCAAAGAAGACGTACAAATGGCCGGTGAGTACATGCAAAGGTGTTCAATATCACTCATCATTGGGGAAATGCAAATCAAAACCACAATGAGGTACCGCCCCACACCCATGACATGACTGCTATCAGAAAAATAGGAAACAATATGTGTTGATAAGGATGTGAGTGCTGCTGCTGTGGAAAACAGGATGGCAGTTCCTCAAAAAATTAAAAGTAGAATTATACTATGGTCCAGTAATTTCTCTTCTGGACGCATACCCAAAGACGATGGAAAGCAAGGCCTCAAATAACAGCATTATTCACAATAGCCAAAAGGCAAAGGAGCCCGAGTGTCCACTGACAGATAAGTGGATAAACAAACTAGGGTACACATATACAATGGAGTATCAGGCCGCCTTCACGAGGAAGGAAGGAAAGGCTGACCCCTGCTACCACATGGATGAAATTTAAAGACATTCTGCTAAGTGAAATAATTCAGTCACAAAAAGACAAGTCCTGTAGGATTCCACTTCTATGAAGTACGCAAGGTCGTCAGAACCACAGAGACAGAAGGCAGAATGCTGGTTTCCAGGGGCTGGAGGAAGGGGGCGTGGCAAGCTGTTTAGTGGACACGGAGTTTCAGCTTTACGAGGGGAGAAGAGATCTGGAGATGGGTGGCAGGGCTGGTGCACAAGGAGGAGAGGGTCCTTCATGCCCCTGAACCGTACGCTTAAAATGGTGAAGATGGTAAATTTATTGGATATGTTTTACCACAATAAAAAAAATAATAACAATAAATCATTCAACACGCTGGGCACAATACCTAGCCAATGGTCAATTCTCAATGCGGGGAGTTAGAATCAGCAGCAATCCTGCCAGGTCCAGACCGCTCCCCCATTCCAGCATTGAGGAGCGAGAGGCGCTGAGAGCTTAGAGGGATGTCCCGGGTGTCGCTGAGAGTGACGAGCACAGCTGGCCAGGGCCAGCATTCCGCTGCGCGTGCGCTGGACTCCCCCGCCTGCGTTGCCGCGGCCCCACCCCTGGCTGTCCTTCCAAGACCGGGCCCCCGTGGCCCTCACCCCTCGTGGCCTGTGTGCGTGTCCCACCCCTCCGGCTAGAAGCAAGCGCTGCGAGGCCAGGGTCCCCAGCCGTGGTCCCACGCCCGACTCCTAGGCCACTGCCCTCTCCCGGTGGTGTCCCAGCAGGAAGCACTGAGCCCGTCCTCTTTTCTTCTGTCTCCGGAGGTTCAGACGAATCACTTGCTCGCCTTGGTAGGAAGTCTGCTCTTCTGCAGAGTGCTCACCACATGGTGCTCTGTGCTCCCCAGCGGAACGGAGCTGGGTCTCAACCCCACTACCCAAGGTGCTCTGGATCTGCCCATGATCCCATCCCTGGGAGCTTGGAGTCTGTTAGAAGCCTAGCTTCTTCACACGGTAGCTCCACCACGGGCCAAGTTCCTCTTTCCCTTCTAAGCCTCGGTTTCCTCCTTGGCGGCTTGGAAGGGAGAATTACGCCGACTTCAGAGGGGTTTTCAACACCTAAATGCAACTGTGTATGTCACGTCTTTCAGCAAATATGCCCGGCACCCACAAAGATTCCTTAAATAGTGACGGGGAGCATCACCAGGTTCCCAGGGAACCTCACCGGTGCCCACGGCCTGAGCTCCCGAGGTTCACTCCGAACCTGACCCCACGCAACAGTCCTTGGATCTGACTGCCTACTGGGTGCCCCACGGTACCTCGATCTCTTTATGCCCCACATGATACCATTTCCTCCCTCCCAAACCCCCCCTCCTCCTTCTCTTCTCTGTACTGCTGGTGCCATTGTCATCGCTCGGTCTTCTGACCCGAAAACACCCCAGTCATCCTAGACCCCCCATGCCCCAGGCTAATCGGCCGACAGTGCCCCCTTCTCCTCCATCCTCTTCTAACAACTACTGTGTAGTTCAGGCTCTCGCCGTCTGTTTCCTTCCTCTTCCAGACTCCAGGCTGCACCCACCGCATCCTGTCCCCCACCCTGTCCTCCATGGCCATGGACCCCTGCTGCAGACACGTGTTATTACGCTTGGAACAGGTTCTTGGAAATTCGAGTCCAAACCCAACCAGCATCACCTGTTTTCGTCTATGTCTTGTTCGAAGGTGAGTCCTGAAAGAGCGAGCCTGGGTGGAAAAGACGTCCCAGTGGTGTGTTACCTGTGGGTCTGGATGTCGGCTGACGATGATGGGGACTGGCCCGGGACTGCAGTGACTCAGGATGGCGTAGACCTCGTTGAGCGTCATGCAGTGCACAGGGGCGTCGTTGATTTCCACGATCTCGTCACCGCACCTGTGAAAGCACACATAGGAAGCCGTCAGCAAGCTAACTAGCACGGTGTTCGGAAGTCCCACTCCCGGCCGGCTGTTCGATGAGACCTAAAAGTTCCCCCAGTAAGTAGAGTTCCTTCGCCACCCGACTGACCCTCACAGCAGGACCGACCAAGGCAGTTCTCCGCTCACCCCCCCACTGCGCGGCCACGGTGGGGGGGACATTTCATACCCAGGGTGGGACAACGTGAACAAAAGTCTTTCCGGAACCATCCTCCTCCTTTCCCCCCATTAAACGCTGCCTGATCGAGACTGAGGGTGTAACTGAACCAGGTTAAGCGATTAACCCATTAACCATGATTGAACCAATCACGGCCTCTCTTTGGGCCTCAGCGTTCCCATCTGTAGAATGGTCCGGAGGAAAGATGAACGCTTCGTGTGCTGAACGGTGAAGAACTAACTGTTGGGGAGCAGCTGAAGTCCTTGCAGGAAGAAGTAGGGAGTAAAGTCACAGAGTGCATTCTGGCTCTAAGATGGGAAGTGAGTTATGGAAAATTCACATTTGTTCTGTTACATAACCAGAAAAAAAAAGGAAAGTGAGGTAGAAAAGAGAGATTTATTCATACACAGAGAATGGTACAATCCAACCCCCTTTGTCTCACAGATGGGGAAACTGAGGCACATAGGGTGAAATCATCTCCTCAGTAAGACCTAGCTTAGAGTTAAAAAAAGCTTTCTCTGGAAAAGGCCAAATAATAAATATTTTCTGCTTTGCAGGCAACACTATCTCTGTCACAACCACCCAACTCTGATGTTGTAGCATGAAAACAGCAGCCATAGACAATGTGTCGACAAATGAGTGTGGCTGTGTTTCAATAAAACTTTATTATTATATTTTTTAATCAATAAAACTTTATTTAAAAAAAAAAAACCCAAGCAGGTGGCGGGCCCCGGTTTGCTGACCACTGGCAGGGCTGGTCATCAGCATGGCCGGGATTGGAATGCAGGTGTCTTGGGAGTGAGGTCACTGTCCCCACACTGGGCTCGGCTGCCTCCTGCCACAGTTTTGCTGAGTTGGTCCCCCTTGACCTCTGCTAAGAAAGTACCCATTTTCACTGATATAACTGAAAACCACAGACGTACAGCACCAGATGCCCAGGAAAGCAGAGGCTTCCAGAACAATCCCTGCCCAGCTGCAGGTCTGGGAGGGAGGACTCTCTGTCTGAAGGGATTAGGGCGCAGGCAGTTGCTGTGACTCCCATTATGTCCCACGTGACAGCACAGCAGTTCAGCGAATCAGCTGTCACCGCCCTGCACGTGACAGCGGCAAGCCCACCCCTAACTCAAGCACCATCAAGACGCCACTCTGAGCCTGGCCTGCCCTTTGGCGCACGCTGCAATCATAGGAAAGAAAACCTTGAAAAGTATGGCAAAACTCTCCAGATGTAGCAAAACTCAAACTTTAGATTCAGGGCTCCTTTTAGAAGTACTTTGCAGTGAAATATGTCTGCGGTGCCTGCAAATATTTTGCGTCTCCCATCAAGAAACTGAGTTCATACTGCCAATTGGCTTGGTAAGCTTCCTTATCCATACCGGGTCCACAGGCAAACCTCAGCGGAGCTCCGACGGGTGTCACCGTAAATTCTGTATTAGCTCCGTCGGAATTAAAGTGTGCTCCCTCCATGTTTTCCGTTTCGGACTGGAATTCCCTGAGATGATGCCTCTTGAACTGCCACGTGCACACGGACCCCTGAGGACCTTGTTAGGAGGCGGATCCCATCGCAGGAGGTCTGGAGACGAGCCCCAGAGTCTGCATTTCTACCAAACCCCCAAGTGATTTCAGTGCCAGCGGTCCAGGGACCACAGGCGGAAGGCCGAGCCTCCAAGCCACGCTGGGTTCGTTCTAAATACCTCTTCTCCGTATGACTCTCCTGGCCGCCTAAGGAATTCCTTCCCTCTGCTGTAAATCAGGTTTTTTTTTTTTCTTTCTGAAAACAGAAATAAGGACCCACCGGAGCCGTCCATCCAAATGTGCCACTGATCCAGGAGAGAGCGTGTGGACGAAAATGCCGGAGATGCACTGGAAGTAGGGCACGCTGCACAGGCCGATCCCCAGACCGACGCCAGCCTCTGCCAGGGAGAGCGGGAGAGAGCACAGGGGCTAGTGACCGAAATCCAGGGGACCTCGGTTCTCCTGCCACAGGTAGGAGCGCAGGTGCCTGAGGGAGGGCGCCCGCCCCGGACCTCGCGGTGTCTGAGCTGCTGCAGCGACCCCAGCCCGGCCCCTCGGTGCGCCCAGGGCTTGCCTTGCTAGGCCCTGTTTTCCTCACGGCCGCGGGACACCTGGACGGAAGGTGCCTGGTGTGTCCTGGGCTTCGGACGACACACAGAGCAGCGGCCACAATCTGCTCGCAGGCCGCACCCTGCCCTGTCCTTGGACTGACTCTAGAGGAAGTGTCGGGGACCCCTCGGTGGCGGGAGACCCCAGCAGGAGGAGGAGGAGGAGGGGGAAGAGATGCTGCCACCCTACCTTTCTGCAGAGAGACCTCCACCATGACTCTGTAGTTGGCCTTGGCTGTGCTGACGGGGGCGGCCGGGCTTTCCAAGCCGAAGGAGCTGCCGTCCTTGGGGGCACAGGTGCTGGAGCTCAGGGAGCGGCACAGCGAGGGGGACAGGTGGCTGCTCAGAGAGTGGGGGGCCGTCAGGCGCGTTCTCACCGTGAGGGTCAGGAGCCCTTTTTTGGCTTGCTGAAAGGAAGAGAGAGCGTGCTGGAGCGTTCGGCAGCTGCGTGTGTGGTTGTGTGTGTGCCCGCACGTGTGCACGGGTCTGTCTCCATGTGTGCCCACAAGTGCACGTGTGTTGGTGCATGTGTGCCCGTGTGTGCACGCACATGCACGCGTCTGTATGTGAACACATGCGTGTGTGTGCAGGTGTGTGCCCACACGGGTACATGTGTCTAGGTGCGCACGCATGCACACCCACACGTGTGGACGCGTGTGCACATTTGGTATAATCAACACACACCTGCACGTATCCAAACAGCTATGACACGTCACGCATGTAACATACATGTGTGTGTACACAGACGTGCTGAATGGCTCAAGTCTCGAACTGATTACATAGAGACGTAAAGCCATCTTTTTGTGGTCACCTTAAAAACTACGAACAGATTTGTAAATATGTCAACATAAATACATTGAGCGTTTTAAAACGCAAATCTTAAAGAGCGGAAACGCCCCGACCGCAACCCAGATCACGCTTGTATTTTCCGAGCCGGGTCTTTTTCTAACGCTGGGCCCAGACCCGCATCAGCGGGGCGCCCCACGTCAAGGATCCCGCAGTTCGAATTTGCAGGTTTGCGTGGAGGAGGGTCGTGCTTGGTTCCTTTGCCCCAAGCCTCTGTCTCTGGCCGTGTGCTGACACCAAGCGGTCACCTTGAACTTCTGCAAAGCATCCTGATGTGTGAGTCCAGCCATCGATTCACCATTGAGTTCCAGAATTTCATCCCCTGTCGGGAGAGGGAGAGATCACAGCAGAGAGGAGGGTGACCCAGTGGTGGTGGGGGGGCATCCACGCACACAGTCCGGGAGGAAGCCTTCCCGGCCCGGGGCTCTCCCCTCGGGGGGCAGGTGGGCAGCAGGGACCGGCCTTCCGAGGTCCCTCCTCTCTTCCGGGCGCAGATCGAGGGTCCCCGGCCTGCCCACGAGGCCTGGCCTGACCTGTCCTGCCCCCCTGGGGTTCAGCCCCTGCCGTCTTGCCTCCCCGACCCTCCGGCCACGCGCTCCCACGGCTCATTCCTGATGCCTTTCCCACAGCGGTGTCTGCGTTCAGAGCTTACTGCCCCTGTTTCCTCACCGCAGTGCACTGCTCCCACCTTCTGCGCCCGCCCCTCTCACAGGCCCTGCTGCCTTTATTTCCCGCGTCCCCCACTAACTATCACAGCACGGCCCGTGGGAGCTGACCCTCGACTCCAGCCTTTCGCTGCAAGCCATTCCCTCCATTATGCCCTTCTCTCCGGTTGTTTGAAAGATACTCTGGCCTTTGTCTTTGACGGTCTAAAGTTCCACGGTGATGTCCTAGGGTGCTTCCTCACACCAAGGTTTCATGCCTTAAAATGATTCTGGAAAATTCTTGGCCACTATCTCAATGCGGCTTGCCTCCCCTCTTCCACGCTGCCCTTCCTCGCTAGAACTCGTCTTCCCTTTGGTCCCACGCCCCCTCCGTGTTTCTCTGGCGCTCGCCCCGCTCTCCCTCGCTCCGTGCAGCCCGCCGGCGCTAATGTCCAGCTCCCCAATCTCCTTCCAGCTGCACTTCACCTGTGGTTTGAGCTGGCCACTGAGTTTCTTATTTCAATGACTTGCCTTTTGTTCTCTACCAGTTATTTTCTTCCCACCATGTTCTGTTCTTTCTTGGTTGTTCCTATTCCCTCTTTTACCTTTTCAACGATCTCTTTAAGCGTGGCAATTCTAAAAAATACAAAGATACTAATGCAAAGGATACGTGAACCTCTATGTTTATTCACGTGATTATCTACCATAGCCAAATTACGGAAGCAGCCCAAACGTCCATGGACTGATGAAAGGGTAAAGAAGATGTGGTGTATATACACAATGGAGTATTACTCAGCTATAAAAAGAATGAAATCCTGCCATTTGCAACAACACGAATGGAGCTAGACAGTATTCTGCTAAGTGAAATAAGTCAGTCCGAGAAAGACGAACACCATAGGATTTCACTCATCTGTGAAGTTTAGGAAACAAAACAAACAAAGAGAAGAAGAGATGAACCAAGAAAGAGACTCTGAACTCTAGAGAACACACTGCTGGTCACCGGCGGGGAAGTGGGCAGGGGATGGGGGAAAGAGGGAAGGGGGTTGAAGGTGGGATAAAGGAGGGATGGGTCCGGGTGATGTAGGGAAGTGATGAATGTCTCTGTTGTACACCTGAAGCTATTGCAAAGCTCTATGTTAACAGACTGGAATTAAAATTTAAAAACTTCATTAAAAATGCATAATGAAAGGTAGTAATGCTATGGTGTCTTTTAGATTGTTCCGTGATCTCGGGCTTTTGAGGGCTTATCCTCCTGTCTGTTATTCCCACTGATGCTCATTAAATAGGGATGTTTCCCCACTTCCTGTGGGGTCATTGTGGCAAACTCGTTTTTCTGGGGCCGGTTTTTCTTGGGGGTTCCCGCACACCCCCCGGCTGCTGGGCGGGAGCATTTCCTTTATCTCCAGGGGGCAGCCCGAGGCTTTCCGTTCTCCGGGACGAGCGCTGAGGTTGGGTTCTCGGCTTGGGGCATCCTGTACTCAGCAGGGATACGAATGCGCCCAGGACACACGTACATGATACGGGCTTGGGTCTTCCCTCGCCGGTGGGGAGATGTCCTTTCCTCACGCCCAAGAGCCACGGGCAAAGTGAGGCTCCCTCTCTGTTTCTCTGGGCCCTGACGGCCTCTCACAGGGTAGCTCTTTGGTATCGAGGCTTCGAGCAGGTTCTCGGAGGTTCCCAGGGACCCAACGCTGCATCTCCTGTCCTGGGAAGGCGGTTAAGTCCTAGGGGCCCCAGCTCCATGGGCCACGACACCATCAACTCCTAAGTCTGCCATGCTTCGATTCAAAGTTGAGACGAAGTACTTTATCCAACACGTCTTTGCGTTGAAAATGAAGGGCGGAAGTGGGCTGGGCAGAGGATTCAAATCAGCGTCATCGGCGAAGCTGCCAGAATTAGACCAAAAATGAAAGAATCCATCCTTATACTTCGGAGAGCCCAAGCAGAGTAGAAACAGAAAAATTTAAAAAGTAATCAAAATGTAACTAACATGTCTGAAGGAAGAATAGACAAAGAACGTATTTCAGAAGTGACCATTCTTTTTTTCCGCCATGGACAAGAGATTGATTGATTGATTGATTGATTACAAAGCCACGAGCCTAACCGATGCTCTGGGTGCCTCATTCCTTAAATGCCTTCCTCTTCTTATGTCTTCACATCAAAGGACAGTTGACCTATTGGTTTTTTGTCTGCAACATAATGACTCGACAATTACGTACATTACGAATGCTCACGGGGGTGAGTGGAGTCGCCGTCTGTCCCACCCGGGGTCATCACAGTATCACTGACTGTTTTCCCTACGCTGTACTTTTCATCCCCGTGACTTCTTTATCTCATACCTGGAATTTGTACCTCTTGATCCCCATTAGCTTCACTGCCCCCTTCTCCCCAGGCAACCCCAGTTTGCTCTCTGTAGTCGAGTTGGTTTCTCTTTTTGTTGTAGGTGTTTGTGTGCTCGCTCATTTGTTTTGTTGTTTAGATTCTGCATAGGAGTGAAATCCTACAGTATTTGTCTTTCTCTGTCTGACTTATTTCACTTAGAATAATACCCTCCAGGTCCATCTATGTTGGCAAGATTTCATTCTTTTTTATGGCTGAGTAATAGTCCATTATACATACACACACACGTGTGTGCCATATTTTTATCCATTCAACCATCACTGGACATTTGGGTTGCTTCTCTATCTTAGCTATTATAAATAACGCTGCAGTGAGCATGAGGGTGCCTTTCTTCATTTCTTGAGAAATGACTATTCTTAATGACATAATGGACTGAACTGCTCTTGTCAATCCGGACAGAACTACATAGCCCAACGGTGGGCTCTTTGGAGAGTCCTGGCCCTTCTTTGGCTATATCGGTGGAAAGTGATTGTCCTGGCCCTTCTTTGGCTATATCGGTGGAAAGTGATTAACCTCGGTTTTGCCAAATCAATCTTACACAACATTTTTTGGGGAAGGGTTGTGTAAATAAAACATCATTAGCCTTGATCTGTGCACCAAACTTTTGTTGCAATTGAATGTACCTCATGAACTCAAGGGCAGATTCTAAAACTTGACTTTGAAAGAGATTCCACAGGTGATCTGGTCAATCATTTGAGGCTAGAATCACGGATTGTAGGAAGACTAGCTGAATGTCTTTCCCGCTGAATTTTTAGGATCGGTATTAACGAAGTGAGACAAATACTCAGGGGGGATCGAGAAGCTTGCCTCAAGTAGGCTTGCATTCTGGAAAGAAAACAACACAATACCCTTTTTCTTGCCCCCTCAACTCTTCCCCCCACCTCTTATTTAAACACAGAAAAGTACAAAAGATCATGAAACACTGGCACGTTCTCAAGATTCTGATTTCAGAATCTGAATTTCAGAATCAGAATCAGAATCAGATTTCAGAATCTGATTTCAAGATTCTGATTTCTTTTCTCCCTTTGTCTCAGTGATCCCTCGTCTTTACTTGCCTCTTGATTTAGCGATTCCCCCAGAACCGTGCCTCCGCCCTCCTCTCCCTCCCCTCTTCCTTACCTCCTTCACCTGCTCTCTAACTCAAGTATTTTCCAGGTGTCCAGACCCCCAGATCTACACTCAGCCCTGCTCCCTCCCCAGCGGGAGCCGGGTTCCTCCGCCTGCGGCACAGCTCCACCTAGTGGCCGTCTGCACAGCTGGCTCCCTCTGCACCCGGGGCTCAAACCCAAGCATCCTCCTTGACCTTCCGTGGCCTCCTCCTCTGTCACCTGGTCCTACTCCAGGTGAGTTTCCTAAGGCCAGGAGCATCCCCCTTCACGCCCGCCCCCGGGGAGGCTGTCTCCTCTGCACTGTCCTCCTCCCAGAGAGACAGCCTTGAGAGCTGAGCTGGAGCCTGGCTCTTTCGGCAGCCTCTCCCCGGGCTCGCCTGCCTCTGCTGCCCTGCCAGCCCACTCCACCCCACACCTTGCTTCCAGAATTCCCTAGAGCCCTGGGCACAGCTGGTCCTTCCCAAATTATAACAACCTTCAAAGACTCCCCACTGCCCCCTCGATAAAGTCCATATGCACTATCTTGCATAATCCCGGTGTCAGCAAACTCGTCCTATGAAGGGCCAGAGAGTAAATACGGTAAGCTCTGCTGGCCACGGGCCCCCCGTCGCAGCTACACTAGACTGCGGTCACAAGCCCAAGCTTCTGACCGTGGGTAAGTGAGAGAGCTGTGCCCGCAGCTATAGCCTCCTACGGCTTCTCTGGGGACCCTGAAATTTGAATTTTGTGCAGTTTTCACTTGCCACAAAAGAATCGTAAATTCGAGTGATTTTTCTTCCAGCCATTTAGAATCATGAAAACCATTCTTTGGTTTGTGAGCAGTATGAAGATAGGTGGCCAAACAAGTTAGGTTCTTAAAGAGGGTCAGGCTCCCAGCACAGCCTACAGAGACTGGCCTGGCGGGGAAGGGTGGGGACAGCTGTGACATCGCTTCTCCCAAGCATCCCGTGTGTAACCCTCTGGCCTGCAAGGGCTGCCCTTGGCTCGGGGGCTGCCTGCCCCTTGAATTTCTGCCCCTGGTTGAAATTTGGGGATGTCCTCAGGCCAAGCCTGTTGTCTAGCACTCCAAAACTGACTTTGGGGGGAGCAGCTGGGGTGGGGAGAAAACCCAGGCCCTCCAGGACAAGAAGACAGGAAGGGCCCTCAGGAGGCAGCTCTGCTCCCCAGACCCCTAACCCTCAGGGCTGAGGGGCTTCTCCGGGCCCCAAGAGCTGGTGAACTGTGAGCTCTTCAAAAAAGAGATCATATCCGATCATTCTCTCTATTCCTAGAGCCGAGAGCACAGTGGGCTCACGAAGAGTGTTTCTCAGACGCATCAGAAGCACAAGGCCTGGGTTCCCTGCGGTTGTGTGTCAGGGAGGGCAGGAAGGAAGGAAGGGGTGGCAGGGGCACCAACAAGAGAGGGGCCCTTGGAAAGGAAGAGAAGGGAACCAGACAGCTCAGGCCTCTGTCCCGGGCCGGCTACAGGACCTGGACTCAGTGCAAACACACCCAGCAAAGGGCCTGTCACCACGGCGTGGGCGGGGACAGGGGCTGCAGACCCCAGAATGCACGCAAGCCGAATTCTGAAGGCTGCAGAGGCATTTTGCTTTCCGCTCTCTCCTATGGCATCGCGAGTCTGTCTGAATCCTCAAACCTCAGCCAGTGAGACAGGGGAGATCTACCTTCCTGCAGCCTTCCGTCGGCCGCCGCCGCTCCCCCCGCAAAGATGGTTTTGACGTAAATTCCAATGGGGCCATAAATGCTATCCTTTCCCCCGACGATGCTAAAGCCCAGGCCCTGGGGAGAGAAGAGGAGAGTAAGCATTAGGAGTGGTCCGCACTATTCCCTGGGCTGACGTTTGCCGAGGACCTGCCAACCTGAGCCAAGGACCCGGGGAGGAGACAGGTGCCCTTGGCCTCATGGGCTTCCGCACTTGGGGAAAACCAAGGCCACACCGGGCCGCGGGGGGTTGGGGGCTCTCCCGCGGGTCCGATGTCCTGACCCAGAAGCAGGGATGTGGCCCCAGAACCCCGGACGACGCGGAGCCCTGGCTTGGCCCCTCTTGCTAGCAAGTCTGTCTCCCAGTCCCGGGTTAGCCCCGTGGGAAATGATGCTCGTAACCTAACTCACAGGGTTGTGCTTGAACATTCTAGGAGATCCCAAGCGACAAAAACCAGTGGGAATAATTACAGCAGCTTGCACCGGCGGAAGTCCCCTTCTCCTGCCAAGGGCTGGTCACTTCTCTTCTGTTTTGCATCCCACCGTCCCCTTCTCAAGGACATCACTGAGACCCTGAGCCCCTCTACTGTGTCATGAGCTGACAAACGCCCCAGGAGCTCCCGGCACCGGCCGGTGGCTCCGGTTGGAGCTCAGGGGGCTCAGGGGACAGCCCCAAAGGCAGCAGGGACAAGGCCAGAGGCGGAGCAGTGAGGGAAAGGAGTGAGTGACGTGTGCACCGGCAGAGCGAGGAGGGAGCACCCGGCTTCCCCTGCAGACCCGCCGCTGAGTGAGGAGAAGCACGTGGGCAGCCCCAGAGAGCAGCCGAGGAAATTCACACGGGCTGGTTCAGTTTGTGGGTGACCGAGGAGCTCCCCGCTTCCCAGGAAGGCTTGGCCGGGGTCTCGATGGGCTCCCTTCCAGACTCTCGGCTCCCTGAAGGCAGGGAACGCACCGGTTTGGTCGCTGCCCAGCCTCTGGCAGGTGCAGGATGACACGCGTCCTAGAGTGAAGGCACGAGCCAGGTGACAGCTGGGTCTTTGGGTCCAGCTTGCAGGGGCGCCGGGCTCACAGCGTGGCTCCCGGACGGACCCCACGGGGACGGCCACGATGGTGACAGCACTGCTGCTCCGGGGCAGTGTCCCTTCGGCCAGCAGCTGCTCAGAGCTGAGCCCGTGAGTCACTGCGTACCAGAGCGAGGGCGGGCTGGGCGCCCCTCCTCAGATGCCGTGAGGAACCAGGCAGGAAAGCCATGTGGCCGAGGTACCATTCTAGGCTTCTGGGGAGGGGCTGTGTTCCAGGGTAGGACAGACGAGAGGTGTCCAAGGGGGGCGTGGGGCCAGGAAAAATGAGAGGGAGGCGTGGCTTCGGGGCTCCTCTGTGGACCCAGCTTCGTGGGCCTGAAATAATTGTCGCAGACTCCCAGTCAGCCGGCGCCGCGACTGGAACGGGCCTGGGAGTCAGGGAGTCTTGGGTCGTTGTCTTAGTTCGGCTGCTAACTAACCAAGTGACCCTGAGCTAGTCCTGCATCCTCCAGACCCTCAGGGTCCTCAGCCGGAAAAGGGAGGGGACCCCGGGGCTGTCACCGCCGTCGGAGGAGGCATCCTTGCCCAGCCCTTAGCACGGTGCCTGCCTTCCGTAGTTGCTCTCTCGCCCCGTGTGACTGTGACTGTACCGCAGGCCCTTATGGAGCCTTCTAGCTCCGCTTCCTCCCCTGAACTCAGCCCTCCTGCTCCTACTTGCCACCCTCGACCACGCGGCCTTCCTTCCGGGCCCAGGTTGTGCGAGGCGGGCGGTGGGAGGCCTGCTTGCGTCCGAACTCACCGCCCTGCTGTGCACGCAGGCTTCCCGCACCCGGCCGCCCGCCTCGCCCCGGCCCCGGCCCCGGCAGGCCGGCTCAGTCGGCCCTGTGACCCCCACCCTGCGATCCCGTGTGATCGCGTGAACGTACAGCCACGGAGATCGAGTAAACCGTCGGTGGTCCTCTTTGCGTGAGCTTTGGTGCCTTTTGCTTTCTCCCGAGCATTGCAAACGGTTTAAAAGCCAACTGTTTTTTTAAATACCTCTGCCTAGAAGCCTAAATGCCTAAATTGCGATACTAGTCTGAAAGCCCTGCTCTTAGGAGCAAAGTCAGCATGGAGAGGGTTTCTCTCTGTGACGAGAGGAGAAACGGTGTCGGCATTGGGTGCTTCTGTCTTCTCACTCGTGCCTCTGCTGAGCTCCCGGGGCCCAGAGGGCATGGGGAGTTGGGGACGGAAGACCCAGGCACGGTGGGCCCCTCCTCTGACCAGAGAGGAAGCAGCCAGCAAGGACATCTTCCTTCACACCACACGCCAACGTTACAGTCGGTAGATTAAAACAAAACACAAACCCAAAACCCACTCTTTTCATTATTTAAGTATCTCGGTGCCGTGGGCTCCTCCGTGATCTTTGCAGCAACGGCCCATGTCTGTTCCAGAACGTTCTGGAGGGAACACGAAGACACATTTGGGATGTTCCTCCACCACCTCTGCCTTGTCCCTCCTTTCGGGATTTCTCAGTCGTGGGGCACAAATCAGGGTGAGTGGGTCAGCTGGGTGGAGATACGTGGACTGAGCATGTGTGTCCTCCCCAAACTTTGCGTGTCAGCCGGAGCCTCTGGGACGTGAGCGGGTCCTGAGAACGGACGAGCTCCCTCGCCCCTCGCCACATGCCCCGTGCCCACGGCCACGTCCGCCCACCGGGAAAGCCGTCCTCAGCAGACACCGGATCTGCTTCCCCCTTAGCCGTGGACTTCCAGCCTCCCCAACGGTGAGACGGTGCCGGCTAAGCCGCCTCGTCTGTGGGTTGGTTACAGCAGCTTGAACGGACAAAGACACGACTTCAAGGCCTTGAATTTAATCATCAGGGGAAACTCGCTCCTAGAAAATACCATGCCAAGCACAACCTGGCCGACAGTCGCCCTGCGGTGACCTGCACGGTGACAGCGTGAGGCTCAGGCTGGCAGCCGGAACCATCAGCCCTCGCTCCTTCCTTCCCTGCACGGGGCAGCCCCTCGGGAGCTCGTGTCTGTCCGGCGGTTTCTGTTGGCAATGGCCCTTGCTTACCTTGGCCTGGCCCTTCATCAGCACGATGTTGGAGATGACGGAAGCCTGCAGGCCTCCCGAGGGCTGCGCCAGCTGAGCTGTGCTGAACGACCGCGTGGGTCTCGAGGTGCCCTGCAGGAGGGAAGCGGCGTGGGGGGTGAGCCGACGGGACAGCGGCACGCACCTCGCGGGGCAGGGGAGGGCCCAGACCCCCTCTCCCGGGGGGCCCACGGCATGACCCCCGTGTGTGGTCCATGAGGCACGGTGGGAGTCTGGTGGAGAGGGGCTTAGCGGTCTGCGTGGTTTCAGCCCTGCTGAGTCCTGCGTCCCTGCAGACCAGCACCTGGGAGCCCCCCTGAGTCCAGACGGCAGGCGCAAAGCACATCCCAGACCACGCTGCCCCGGGGCAACGGGTCCTACGGCCAAAGTCCCAGACAGAGGCGGGGACCCCAGCCGCCCGGAGTGCCCTCAGCACACCCTGTCCGATTCAAGACACACGTGCTGAGAGCCCTCCTTGTGCCGGACGCGGGGCAGTGGGCAAGGCACCTGGAGATTTTACAATGCAGAATGTAAATCCCAGGGGAGGCAGACGGGTGACTTGCACTGGAGAAGCCAAGTATACCCGAGACACAGACGCCCCGTGTGCCGCAGGAAGCCCCTCGGGGAGGGGACGGGGAGCCCGGACTGTCGGTCAGAGCTGAGACTCGAGCCCCCGCTGCCTTGGGTCCTTCTCACGGCCCTACCAAGTATCAGCTGGTGACCTTGAGGAAGTGACTTCGCCCTTCTGTGCCTGTTTCCTCTTACGTAAAATCATCGGCCACTTGGAAAGTCATCTTTTTCCTAACCCTGGGACCCGCGATATTCCCAGTTTGCAAATGAAAGACATACTAAGTCCACGAAGGGAAGGGAAGAGGGAAATGAGACTGGCAGGCATCTACCGGGGTCCCAAGTACGAGGCGAGGAGAATCAAACATCACTTGCCTACGGAGCCCGCCCTCGGAGTGCTCATGCTCTGCTGGGGTGAGGGCTATGAGAGGACAGGCGCCCAGGATGGGCACTGGGAAAAGTGTAAGGCCCATGCAGCTGGCGGGTCGGGAGCGCTCCCAGCAGAGGTAGTGTTAGGCAGGTGTCTGAAGGACGGGGAAGGCTTTCCAGAGCTAGAGAGGAGACAAAGAGGGACAAGGTGCCACAGACAGGGGTGCTGGGTGGTGGTGGTGGTGGTGGCACTCGGTGTGCCGCGCCCACGGCTTCGGGCAGCAGCGGGAGGAGGCTGGGGACACCGTGCTTCATGTCTGCAGCGCCCCTGGCCTGCCAGCTGACGCCCCCAGGGGGAAGGACACGCGGTGGGCAGAGCAGGGGGCAGGGCTCAAAGTCTGCCTGGTCCCTCGGGTTTTAAGATGCGTGAACTCAGTCAGCCGCTCACCTGGCCAAGCTCCTGTTTCTTCACTGTAAAATGGGGCAAATACTACACATTCATTTCTGAGCTCACGAATTGGAGGCACTGTGTATAAAGCCCATCACCGTAGCACGGGGTTAAGAGCCCAAGGTGTCGGAGTCCCGAAGGTCCGACTTCCAGCCCCACGGCTGTCTGCTACTGGCCGTGCAGGTGCATGCATTCCCTCACCTGTCCCAGCCCCGGTTCACTGGCGACCTCCTCGAGTCAGGGTGCAGGGGCGCTCAAAGGTGACTGTCCCCCGTGGGATTCTTTCTTTGCCCGGAGCTGCCCACACCTACTAGCCAGCCCCACCCCCCATCTTGGTCACTGCTGAGTCCGGGCCCCTCCCCGCTGCCTTTCTCCCCTCCATTCTCACCGCAGCCCTTCCTGCCGGACAGTCCAGCTGTTGAGAGAGAGACTTCCGGCTACTGCAGAGGGAGTAGGGCTGTCTGTGTGCACAAGCCGTGGATTTCTTGGTCATCGGGAAATCCATTTCTCCTTCGCAGTAGGGGTTAACACCTAAAGCACAAGGGCAGAAGAGGAAGAAGTCCCGTGTGCTCTCAGCATGCAAAGGTCGGCTGAGAGCACCCTCGGAGCCACCCCAAAGCCACGGGCAAGCACAGGGGCAGCAGCCCAGGCCGCTCGGCCTCTGCCCCCCACTCCCCTGCCACGAGGCAGCCCGAGGGAGGTTCCTGCTCCCACTACGGAGCTGGGATCAGCAGGAACCCAGGCCCGGGGTCCGGGCAGAGCGGGTCCCCGAGGCACCGGCTGGTCTGAGAATGGCTCGTGGATGTGCTCCCGCCACAAGGAAATAGATCAAGTCGACCATCGCAAGTCGGGGGGAGCCGAAACCAGTTCAACACACCGCATTGATGGAGTTCGTGGAAAACGCAGTCATGAAAGCGGGTGCAAAGGCCCAAGTAACTTTCGAAAGGGAAACTGTATCGTGAAGATTGTACAGTAGTACAGAGTTTGTAATTTATGGCGAAGCTGAATTATGGAATGGAAACATAAACAGCGAGCGAGACGAGGGATGCAGAAAGCCATTTTCCAAAGGGGGGGGGCGACTTGGAAAATAGAGTCTCAGGTATTCCTTAATGAATGAAACTCAACTGATTAATTAATTAACGTCACGTAAAGGAAACCAGAAGTGCGGATAAAAATCGGGTACGCCTTTCAAATCGCTGCAAAAATGAAGTAAACACCCAGAGAAAAGTGGGGAACGAACGAGCCACGAGTGACTATAAGGACAAAGAATAAAAAGCAGAAAAGTGCAAGCAAATATTCTTTGTAAAACTAACACCAATGGCCTCAGCGTCTCTCTTCAAAGAGATGGCCGTGTTTGCTTTCGAGATCGAACCACGCATCGTTTGCAAGAGATAAAACAAACAAGCAAGAAGAGTACGACGAGAGGAGGGCAGAAACCGATCACCGATGCTGGACCCGACTTAAAAACACGTTTAGAGCCTTGCCTCACACCAAACAGCAAACGTTAATGATGGACAGAGGAGACGTTTTTTAAAAAAGGCAAATCGTTTGAAAATTAGAAGGAGATATAGCCAATTATTTAATCATTCTCTAGATGTGGAAGAAACTTTAACATTATTAGGAAGCAAAAAAAAAAATCTATAGGTTTGATTATATAAACATATTCACATCTTTATGTTTAAAAGAAGACTTAAAAGGAAAACAATAAACTGAAGAAAATATGTCCCACAAATATGACAGCCAAATATTAATGTAACTAAGAGGATTTTTATAAATTGATGCTAAAACTGATCACCCTGATAAAAAAAAATAAGCGGAATCCCCCCAAAGGGAAAGGAATACACAAAGGAACGTTTAAGGTCAGCTGTGTGGAGAGGCTGGTTTTCGGGGCTAATGAACCAGGCAGGGGCGAGCCTGCGAGGCCCCTGAGAGGAATGAATGACGGGCCATGTGCGAAGTGTGGACAGGCTTTAGGAAAATAGCGAAGCCATCCAGGCACCCAGGAACTGGCAAAAACTGGAAGCTGGTGCTATCCCGGGCCCGAAGGGGCAAGGGGAGGAGATGGCCTCCCCCGAGCCCAGTGGGTGCCGGGTCCACGGAGGGCGGGCCACCCTGACCTGGTGTCTGGTCCCAGCGAGACACAGCCTGCCAGGACCACGGCACGGAGGCAGGGAGAACCGGGAAGAAACTCTCCAGCAGCCTCTCCTTCACCCTCCAGTCTCCTGATGGAGCTCCTCTCTCACTGAGTGCCAGGAGAAACTGGAGAGCCGGGGGACAGGGGGCCAGGTCTGCTCGGTGCCCAGGGCGCACGCAGGGCTGGCTTCGTGGGCACACGCCCTGTGAAGTCACACAGAGTCCCACACCGAGAAGGGCCTCGGCTTGGGTTTTAATCCCCACCACCTCCATTTTGAAATTCTTAAAAATATTTGAACAAGGTTCCCACACTTTCATCTTACACGGACCCCCACAACTTGTGCAGTTGGTCCTGGGTACGAAGCAGACCAGAAAAAAGCAGAGGTGGGGGGAAGAGGGGAATAGAGAAAAATCTGCAGCAAATATTGTTAAATTTTCGTACGGTGTGGGCTATGAACGAAGAAAGAGGTACTCATACACATTATTGGAGTCTTAGCTACTTAAATTCGGCAGCACAGATCGAAGCCTAAGGCGTAGTTGCCTTTCGAAACTCCATTTCTAGGAAATTATTCTAAAGGGGGAAATATGCAAAAACTTATAAAAAAAAAAGTAACTAGCAGCCCCAAAATAGGAAATGAGCTTGAGAAATCATGGTTTAGAAACGGACTTGGAGGGACTTGCCCAAGGTCTCATGGATCGTTAGTTCTGGAAGCAAGTGTGAATTCCTAACCGTGCTTCCATCCACGGCCCCTCATGTTTCCCTAAGAAAATCATCACAAACGTAAGCAAAACTTCATGGACAAACTCAACACTGCTGATTATCTTAGTGAAAACCTGAGAATAATGAAAATAACTTAGCTCTCCAATAGTAGGGAGTTGGTTAACTAGATTAGGCACAGTCGTATAATGAAATACAAGGCACCCATGGAGCATGCTGTTTACAGAAGAATTTCCAAGGACACGAAGTTGTGCCATGTGCGCGTGTGCGGGGACGCATGCTCTGTGGGCATAGAGAGGCATGGGCGGGAAGAATGGAAAATGTTAACGTGGCTTATTTCTAATATCAGCATGTGGTGTGGTTTTAATCGCTTGGTGCTTTTCTGCATTCTTCAAATTCCCTGACTTCGGAGTAGGGCTACTCTCTTCGCAGCAACCAAGAATCCTGACGTCCTCCAGCCTCCACGCCCATCTGGTGACAGATGAGGTGATGGAGAGCCTGGGAGAGCCAGCGGCCTTCCTAAAATCAAGGAGCACATCAGAAGACAGAGCTGGAGGAAAGCCCTTGCCTTTTATCCCTTATGTCGGCTTTTCCCAATGTGGCGCTTGAGTCCATTGAGAGGCGGAGCTGCCGAAACCATAGGGAGCCCTCCGGCAGACCACAGCCGTGTTTAATCCAACTGGACCAGCAGAGACACCCCCCCCCCCCACCAGATCTCCCCACATCGCTGATGTCCCTGGCCCTCAGCGACAGCGAGGCTCTGATCCTGGGGACAGATCCATGACGCACTTACTGGTTGAATTGCTGCGAGTCCTTTGGTGACAGGCTTTGGGAAGCAGGAAGGTACTACTTTGTGCTTCTACTTTTCCAGACTTTTCTCGGGAAGAAGTTGTGGAAGCTTCCTGCAAAACAGTTCCCACCTTTTATTCAGCAAGTCAGTTAGAACAGAAAAACATGCGAAGACAGCGGACGTTTGGACGCCGACCGTAGAGGTACTGGTTGGACTGTCTCCCCCAGTAAATTATAGACTCTAGAAAGGCAGGGACTTAGAATCACCGTCATCCATTAGGCTACAGATAGAGTCGCCCATTTAATAAAAATTGAACGAATTGATATATTTGCACAGATACTGATCTAAGGCAACAGGAGCTGAATAACCGTGTCAGCCAATACATGTCTGACGCTGGGGAAACAGGTGCGAACAAGCCGGACAGGATGCCGCTGTTGGAGTGATCGGCGATGACAGAGAATGACAAAGGGAGGAAAGATCTTCCCTGAACAGGAAGCCAAGGAAATGCGTTTGAGAGAAGAGCTCAGGTCACTTGCCCTGCTCTATGTGTAGAAGGCGCCTAGAAACTTCCGTCGAGTGAATGTTACAGGCATAGGTTTCTTAATATTGAACCGTCCTTGCTTTCTTGAGACTATTATAATTTTGTTATCTTGCTGATTTCCATCTCTGAAGATTTAATTTAAGGCTTTAAAAACCAACATTCTCAAGTTACGGTTCTTTTCTTCTTCTTTACCTTGCCATACTGATCACATTTTCCTTGCTCCTTTTTTAGATTAATAATTTAGAGCGCTCTCCCATGGTGCTAATTTATAAAGCAACATGTTAAACAGTTATACTTGGACTCATTTCTCCATCAGGGCAAACAATGAAACAGAAAACATACGACTTGAGGATTTTAGGGATAGAGGATAGAAGGACAGAGGGACAGAGGTCAATCATGAGCATAATGGAATTAATTATTTTATTTTTCTCCCTAGAACTGTTTTCATATAACTTTATTACCCACAATGATCTTGACCTAATTCTTGAATTATGTTGGTTGCATTACTAACTACCATCATCCTTGAGTATGTACACACGTGTGTGTGTGTGTGTGTGTGTGTGTCTGTATGTGTGTGTGTGTTTTCTCTCAAGAAAGTTATGCAGATGGAAAGCTCTCTAGATATTTGCATGTCTGAGAATGTTATTTTGTGGTTGTCACACTTAAATTACTTGCTGACTATGGAATCTGTGGGTATTTGTCACTGAACCTGGGAACTACTGTCGGTTCAGATGCTACCTGGGATTTAAGCGTTCTGGGGTAGAGGTCTGTTAGGGGGACCTGCAGCCCTCTTCTAACTGATACGCACGCCTTTCTTCGAAGCCAGCCTTGTTGGCACCTGGTAATGTCCCGGGTCCAGTGTGTGTGTGTGTGTGTGTGTGTGTGTGTGGACTTGAGCACCTGGCCTGCTTCCCAGGGTGGAAAGAGGAAAGGGGGCAGGTTCTGGGGGAGGGGGCGGGGTGTGCTGACATCTGCCGTGCTCACTTCCTGCGTGGTCAGCCCAGCCCTCAATCCGGAGTCTCCCGCACTGTCGTGCAAAGTTCTCGGGGGTTCTGGAACGTCGTTGGCCTCTTCCACGGCTCTTGTCCTGACATGCCCTTCTCCCTCTGAGTCTATATGTTCTTTGAATTTGGTAGAAATAGACTTTTTGGTAGAAATTCTAAGAGGAGGGGGAATGAATAGAATGTACTCTGGAGACATCGGGAGCCAGAAGTCCACTCCCAGCCCCCTTTTTGTGCTTGAAATTGTATCTAGTTCTGACCCCAGAGGATCCTGCCAGAAACCACATGTTGCTCTTTTATTCCTTGTACACGTCAGGGTCTAAAACCAGAGCTCATCTCCCTAGCCCTCATTCTCCTTTGCAGCAGCAGGTGGTGCTGTATGAGCCTGGAACAAAACCGTCTTCAACCAGGCTCCGCTGAGAGTCTTCAAAAGGAGGCAGAGCAGGAATCCTACGGAAGGTGACTTAGTTCATTTGAACCTTTGAAACTATATTTCTAGGATTTAGCATCATGACTGGCTCTTTGAATCAGTCGCTTCGTGCAATATAACAGTCAAAAGATATTTCTTAATTACAAGAGTCCCTGAGGCCATGTCCTCTGATATTACTCCACTTCTCCACGCTTTCCAGGGACACCGTGCAAGCAAATAATTATATGTGAACTCAGTAGCTCTTTTGGTTCACGGAACATAGAGAAACCTTGTAAAACAGCCAATATGTCTCCTCGTCTAAAGCCCAGCCTTAACTGCAGAGTACCTTTGAAATGTGGACTTTCCCCCAAATCTCTAATAAGATGAAGATAAATAAGTACGCGAGGCCTACACAAACATGAATCATCTTTAAAAATCATGCTTATAAAGAATTTTTGTAATCTACGTGGCCTTATACTATCATGGTAGGTAAAAAAAAAAAAAGATGCTATGAATAGAGTCTTGCCATAATCATGTGAACAGAGGCAGAAGGAAAGGACTGGGAACGAATACACCAAAATAGTAACATCGTCCATTCAACGAATGTTTGTTAAGCACTTACTACGCACGAGGCCCTATTCCAAGTAGTGAGATTATGTCAGCGGACACAAGCTGGCAGGGCGTGTCTGTGTGAGGGGGTTGCAGATTCTCACTTTCCTATTTCACCCTCCCCTGTGTGTTCTGCGTTTCCTACAACAAGCCTGGATGACTTCTACAATCAGACCGGAAACAAAACGCCATTTTACATGCATTTCAAAGGTCACATGAGTAAACTTAAGACAGTGTATTGACTGTTTATTTTTTTTCCTTTCCATCCTCTTTCTAAAGCTCCCTGTCCAAAACAAAATTTAGAAATAGCTCAGTAAGCAAAGCTAATGGATGGCAGGAGAATCATAAGAAGCAGAGACTTTTTCTTTGTTTTTTGGTCCAGATTACTTGGAAGTGGTTAATGTCATGTTCAGAAGAGGGAAGCTTTCTTTTGGGGTTTCAGGGCTGGCTGTAAGAGACTTTATCCAGAACCAGCCAGATGAGGCCCTGGACCCCTCTGCCCTCTGCACACCGGGGTGCAGCCTCCTCTGGTCGGGACGGCGGGAGCAGCGACCTCCAGATGTGCAGGCAGGTCGTGGAACCCCCCGCCCTCTGCAAGCACAAGGCAGCAGGAGGAGTCCTTCCCTTCATGGCTCTGCGTCCTCCGACCAGAGCTGTCCTAGAAATGGCAGCCGAATGCTGGTCCCTTCCCTCTGCCGCAGACTCCGTCTCTGAACCAGCCGGAGGCTCCAACAACCTGCATCGACCCAGGCAAGTGCCAAACTCTCGGGGATTTGTGTAGACTTTGCTCTGACCTGGCTGAGGTGGGAGCGGGCTCCCTGGGCGGCTGGTGCAGGGAAAAACAGAAATGTACTACTACCCACTGAAGGTGGGATCCAAGAGGCAATTTTCTATCAGACATGTAAAAAAAAAAAAAAAACCAACCCAACTGCATGACCCTGAAAAGTTCCCAAAATAGAGGCAGTGCACAAGTTTTGTGGGCCTTCGACCTCCTGGACACCAACGAGAATCCAGCCCTCATCCGCACTCTGGGATTATCTCAAGGTGTAGTTCATTCTTTGCAATGCGCACAACTCTGAGCATAACAATTTCTTTCGCCGAAATGCACCGTGGGACGGAGTGGGGAGAGGGTATGAGACCAGCAGCGTTAAATCACGCATTACCCTGGGCTTGTCTCCTAATTGTTTGGACTCAGTTTCCCTCTTTGTAAGCCAAGGGGGTCGACTTAACAACCCCAATAAGCGCTTTCCGCTCCACACTTCTGAACGCAACGGATGGTTATGTTCAAAGATCTAAGGGGCTACTGTCCTCTCGGACAGGATCATGTGGCAGAAGATCATTCTCGAGACGAAAATAGCTTTCCTTGGCTGCCAGGGGTGCCTGGTCACTCTTGGGCAAGATGTCCTGGGTGGAGTGGTTTCTCCTCAAAGGAGTCTCTGTGGGATCCCGCGAGCGTCTGCATAGTGCGGCGCCCTTGGCGGCACACAGAACACAGCTCTTCTGTTCCCGCTCCCAAGGTGGGGCAGCCCAGGAAGCGGGGGGACGCGTCTCTGAGGTCAGGGGCTAGCGGACGCGTCTCCAGGCGCGTCTCCCCTCGTTACCATCAGAGACAGCAGCTGCGGGCAGCGGCTCCGGGGGAGCATGCCCATCGCCCTGCGGGTGGCAGTGTCCACGGCCGTCGGTCCCACCGCGGCCCGAGTGCGGAATGAGGTGGGACTGTCAGGAAGCTCTTTACGGGATGTTTCCCAACGTGATGATCAGGGGGCTGCAAGGGCTCCACAGCCAACCCTCAAACATGGACGGAGCCCAAGACCCCGGGGGGAGCAAACCAGAATGAAGATGCAGAGTTCCGGGGGCACTGTGTCCTACAAGCAGCATCCTTCCGGAGATGGAAGGGGCTAGAAGGATCCACCGCTTCCCTAGGGGTGCTCATTTTGTGTGTCGATCCCCGACGGCGGCAGAAGCTTCAGGCCTCTGGAGTTTGCTGATTGCATTCCACTCACATAGGAGTCTTCCCATTTTCTCTTGGAACTGAGACACCGGAGCCGTGTGAGGCGAAGTATCATCCAACTGTCCTCCGGGTGGAGGCTCCTTCTGGCGGTTGGGTCAATGAAGGAGCAACAGGCATGGATCTGTAAGGCACCTGCAGGTCGGCCCTGGGATGCTCACGCGGAAGCCGAGGCCACACACTCCTGATGCGGAGAGGAAGGGCGGGAATGGAAACGAGAAATCCTTCTCAAGTCTCCCTTCCATTGTGCTGCCCGCAGGACCTCCGTCACCTTGTATTTCTACCTTTCCCAATGCCCCAACGCATCCATTCATGCTGGCGCTGCCCTCGTTCACAGTATTCCTCTGACACTGGAATATTGCAATGGCTAGGGATTAGAAAGGGTCTTTTAAAAGACTTTCTAAGGGGCGCCTGGGGGGCTCAGTGGGTTAAAGCCTCTGCCTTCAGCTCAGGTCATGATCTCAGGGTCCTGGGATCGAGCCCCGCATCGGGCTCTCTGCTCAGCAGGGAGCCTGCTTCCCCCTCTCTCTCTGCCTGCCTCTCTGCCTACTCGTGATCTCTCTCTCTCTATGTCAAATAAATAAATAAAATCTTTAAAAAAAAAAGACTTTTTAAGAAGATTTTATTTATTTGAGAGAGCAAGCACAAGAGGGAGAGAGGGGCAGAGGGAGAAAGATTCCCCACTGAGCAGGGAGCCCCGACACGGGGATCAATCCCAGGACCCTGGGATCATGACCTGAGCCGAAGGCAGACACTTCACCGACTGAGCCACCCAGGCGCCCCTTAAAGAATATTTTGAACAAATGATTCTGGGACGACTGGACATCCACACATCAAAGAATGAATTGGACTGCTTTCCCACAACAGACACAAAAATTAACTCAAGATGGATCATAGACCTCCATATTAGCTACAACTAAAAAAATTCTTAGAAGAAAACACAGATCCTCATGACCTTGGGTTAGGAAAACACTTCTTAGATGTGACAGCAAAAGCAGGAGGAACCAAAAAAAAAAAAAAAATGTGGAAATGGGCTCCCTCAAAATTACAAAATTTGTGCTTCAAAGGACACCATCAAGGAAGTGAAAAGACAGCCCACAGAACTGCAGAAAATATTTGCAAGTCATGTATCTGATGAAGGATGGATCAAGAATATATAAAGAGCTCTTACAAATCAATAATACAAAGACAAATAATCCAATTGTTTAGATGGACAAAGGATCTGAATAGATACCTTCTTAAAGAAGTTAGATGAGAAGCCAAGAAGCACATGAAGATACCCAGCATCGTTAGCCATCACGGGAATGCAAATCAGAGCCACGGTGAGGAGGCTCTGGTTCAAGATGGCGACTAGGGGGTCCCCCACAGACACGTGACATCTACAGCCACGTGTGCACTGTCTGCTCTAGGAAACACACAAACAAACTACAAGCTGGTGGAGAAACTCCTTTACATCAGGCAGATGAGAGAGGGGAGGGGGACGGCAGGAAATTCTGCAACACAGCCTCATAATCCCACCCCTGATGAGGCAGCCCATGATCAGGAGGGACCTCAAAGCTTGGAGCTCCACCCTGCAGAGTGAAGAGTTTGTAGCCCACATCAGGCACCCCAACTTTTAGGGCTCCTGAGAAATGAACCCTCAAAACACTGGGCTTTGAAGACTCCTGGGGCTCATGCCCCCCGTGAGCCTGGGGTTGCGGCAAGCTGGGGACAGGCTCCTGAGGGCTGGTTTGCCCTCCCTGTCCCAGGGCCCAGGCGGAAGCAGCCTTTCAAAAAGTGCCCGGGCTTTATGAGAAAGAGACTCATTTGCTCATTTTAAAGCGTTGGTCTCAGGGGCAGGGGCCTGTGGGGGGTGGGGGGAGTCCTCTCAGGGGACAGAACCTGTGGGTGCCCTCTTCCTGCCACCCGTCTGCCGGGATAAAGCCGGTGGGTCGCATCTTTCCCTCTTCTTTTCTTTTCCTTTCTCGGTGAGTGCCAGGTTCATCCCCCCCTCTGCTGGACTCTAGGGCACCAATGTCCCCCAGAGGGAAGCTTCTACCCTCGTCTGATGGGCTGGTTTTTACATCTGGTGCTGGTGGCCCCGTTTCTGCCCCTGCCTCCCAGGGGACACTATTTGATCCCCTGGGACTCAGCAGTTGGAGAGACGGTGCTTGGCATGCCACTCCCCCCGGGGAAATGCACAACTGCTAGACTGAGCCCCCCGGCCCCCCACCCCAGCCTTTACTTGCTAGTCCTAGAACTTCAGGCTTGGGGACTGGCTTCTGTCTGACACACGTCTAGAGCCTCCGCAGGCGCCGTCGGGGAATGTGGGCCGCGCACGTCACCTCTGCCTCCCTACAAGCGCACTGTGTCTCCCAGGAAAGAGCCTGTATGCTTGTCTGAGCTACAGTGTTTGTGGCTGCTTCTAGGGAACATTCGACCTCAGCTGGCTCTGGGGGCCGGCGGGCCTCACACTCGTGGTCCCAAAGGACTGCGTCTACGTGGTTCCTTAAAAGCTGTCGCCTGGGGGTCTGGCTTCCCATGCACGTGAATCTAGGTGCTGACCGAGATCCTCCCCTTTGGGACGGTGACTGGTTGGCAGAGCCTCACCTTCTGGGAGCTGAGAAACAAGACAGACTCCTTGGACAATCACAAAGCTTTGAGAGACAATCAGGAGCTGGGACGGGGTCGAGGCGCACGTGCTATAAGGTGCATGAGCCTTAAAGACCTAATACTGAGCGGAAAAAGCCAGTCACAAAAGACCACATATGCTATGACTCCGTTTTTGTGAAAAGCTCAGAATAGGCCAATCTTAGAGACAGGAAGTAGATTTGTGGACGGTCAAGGATGGACGGGGGCTGGGGGGCCGGGTGGGTGGAGAGTAGCGGCTAATAGGCGTGGGGCTTCTTTTCCTAGTGATGAAAATGTTCTACGATCAGATAGTCACATAGACCTCGGATGTGTCTTCTTAATTCCTGGGTATTTGGTCTTTCGCTTGTTTGCTTCTGTTGTAAATGTAATCTTTCCTTCCATTACTTTAACTGCAGTTTGTACATAAGGAAAATACTGATTTCTTTATGTTAATTTTGAAACCACACCCCTTACAGAATTCTTTTATTATTTCCTCTAGAGTTGTTCTTTTTTTTTTTTTTTTTGATGAGTCTAATGGGCTCTCCATAAGTAAAATCCTTTTATCTACAAAAAAAATAATAATAAAATAAAATTGCATGGTGGTGATTGTGACACGCTCTGCAAATAGACTAAAAACCATTTAATAGCACGCTGCACAGCGTATGAGTTATATCTTAATAAAACCATTTTGAAAGGAAAATTCATTTATACATTCATAATGTCCCTGCCCTCGACCGCTTCTCCTGCTAGCCTGATTTTGTAAAAATGCAAATGCTCCTCACGAGCCTGACTGAATCTCATGGGCATCCACCAGTCTCTGATGGATTCAAGATCCAATCTGAGCTCCCCGAACCGTGCCTCCTCGGATGCTACTCAGACTGAGCCCACACCTCCCGCCCCAGGGAGCCAGACCCCCTGCCCTCTGGACCTTCTGCGTCCTGTCCCATCTTACAACTGTCCATTCCTGCTCGGCTTCCTTCTTTGAGAATACCCTCCCAGATGTATTCTGCAAGAATAAATTTGGGTGCCATATGTCTGGAAGACTGTCTCCATGCAGAATAGCTACCTCCAGGGACTCTCTCTGCTGCTCAGACCCAAGGAAAGCTTCCAAGTGGGAAGGCACTGATGCTTGTGGGTGGTTGTTTTAATAACCGCTAGGACTACCCTTCATTCATCTTCTTCCAACCTACTCTTACATGTTTGTTTCACATTATAACATTACGTTGCCTGGTCAAAAAGCTATTCCTCTTACTAGTTTTGTAAGCGCTCTCCTAAATTTAAAAACGACTCTGGGGAATACCACTTTTCCAAAAACACTGAAACAGGGTTTATATTTCTACTAATTTAATAGAAATGACTCTCAGTCCAGTTTTTATCACATTAGGTCCAGTGGGATTTTCAGAAGATTCACACGAAATCACCTAGGCAAAGTACCTGGATCGATGGCCAGCAAGAACCCTAGTAACCAACCAGTCATCAAGTAGTGCCAATCTAGTTCCGAGAGATTTCTCGATTCTGTCACATCGTTTTCATACTCTAGAAACTGGTTACAGGAAATAATTGGACAAAATGCACAAGGATATATACAGAACCACATTCATCCCATTGTCTGTAATAGAAAACAATGACAAGGCAGTATTGAGGATGTTAAGATAGGAACTCGTTACTTTGATCCTTCTGCTAAAACGAAGTAAAAGCGTGGGATGGGGTGCGAACGTATCAATGAAATAGCAAAGGAGTAAGGAATTCTCAGAGGCCACGAAGTAAATAAAGTCTGCACCACAATATTCCTAGCAGGTAAGCAGCCCAGAAGCTGGCCGATGCCCCGAGATCATTTTAGGAACTGGCTAGACTTGAACTTCACCTTCTATAGCTTTCTGGGATGTTGGGAGCAGGTGGAAAGTCCCGATTTCTTCCCAAGATACTGGGTTCAAGAGGACACTCCTCTGGCACAGAGGGGGCCCCAATAATTACATCCTCATTTGAAATATACACTGGAAATGAATCCCTCCCACCCTCAGGAACTGCCTGAAAATCTTCAGTCTGGAAATGGCCCTAATGGAAGGAGGGAAAGCCTTCCTGGTTTGCTGGTGATTAACAGGTACCAGATGGCCCTCACAGGACTTGGCGACCCTAATTCCTACCACATGCATGTCTTGAAAAACCTCTAGACAAGAATTTAGTTCAAAATGGTTCCAGGCTGGCGGTGCCCCAGCCACCTGGCCGAAACCAACTCGAATCTTCTCTGGAGGGACAAGCTTTAACTTGGGTCACAAAGATTCCTACGGGGAAACTAACAAAACTTATAAGCACTCAGAGAAAAAAAGGTAAATCATAATAATAATAAAAACAAAACACATATTGGAATAAGGCACCATGAGAGAGAACCAGAAGGAGTGATACACACCAAAATCAGGCCTGCGAAGACTTCGAGTGGTAAGAAAAGCAGACACAGAAAGCAAAATAAATATATTTAAATTTTTAAAGAAATAGAAGAGATGATTGAACAGCTTGAGGAGAGAGGAACTGTGAAAGTTTCTAAGCAGCCTTGGGGAAAGTACCAATAAATTTTAAAAATCATAAAATTATTTATATTTGAAAGTAAATATGTGGGTTGAACAGTGGATGAGAGAGCAGTGGGGAGGGGACAAGAGGATTGATCTGAAAAAGACATCCAGATGGCAATCAAAGGGGACGGGGAGGGTTAAGGAGGGTTCAGAAGCATTGAGCTGGAGCGGGAATGCCTAGATCTAACCAGCCTTCCAGAAAGAGACTCACTGCACATGCTCGTGAATATGGTTCTTCTGGTCCTGATGAAATCATCCATCCACAGCGTCATGAACCCCAACAAATCTCAAATAAGATGAATAAAAAGAAAAGCAAACTTAGACGGCTCCTGGTTGAACTATGGAACATCAAAACATAGAAGATCTATAAAGCAGCCAGAGAGAAGACAGACCATCTTTAAATGAGCAAGGATTTAACCCAAAGCTCCTGTCTCAGTGACAATTGTGAATAATTAATCCATCGTGGCAGGAGAAAGCAACCATCAACATAGACTTGGAGGCCAGGTAACATGTCTTTAAGAGTGAGTGGAATGAAGGCCTTTCAGATGGAAAACCTGAGCGAATTTACCAGCAGTATACCCTCACCAATGAAATTCCAAAGAAGACAGAGGAGGAGGGAGGGTGGGAGGAGGGAGGAGGAAGGGGAAGGGAGGAAAAGGATATATAAATATATATATGTAAAAGTAGAGCTAAATTACCTGAAAGTAATAGGATATAAGCCGAGAACACTACCGTAATGAAAATATCCAGTGGTTTTTGAACCATTCAGAAGGAGGGTACAAGTAAAAACTGATAAGTTTAACATTGAAAACCTAGATGTGCATGCCAAATTTTCTGGGGTAATCATAAAATTACAGACACAGAGTTATAAACAGAGGAGAAATAAATATAATAATATAATATAAATAATAAATATAAATAAAGGAGAAAAAGAATGAGAAAATATAACCACTAAAAAGCCAAAAAAAAAAAAAAAAAAGCAGAGGAAAAAAACAAGAAAAGTAGAAAAAATATTTAAAATGAAATAATTTTACATGCAAGTGTGTGCATAATTTAAGAGGCTCTATGAACCAGCTAAAAGACAAGGACTCTCAGGATAAATTTACCTAGAAATATTTTTTTAGACACTTCACTTGACTTTTAAAGAAAAACTTAATTTTTAAGAGCAGTTTCAGGCTTAAACAAAATTGCAAGGGAAGGTCAGAGATTTCCCGCATGCCCTCTGCCCCCATATAGGGCACATTCCTTACCAAGGAGGAACCTACATGGACACATCATTGTCACCCAAAGTCCACAGCTTGCCTGAGGTTCCCTCTCGGTGGTATGCAGCCTGTGGGTCTAGACAAGTGTGTAATGGCAGGTACCCATCCCTGTAATCTCATACCAAGTATAGACTTCACCGCCTCTGTGATCTGCCTATTTCCCTCTCTACCAGCCCCACCCTGGGCAACCACTGATCTTCTAATCGTCCCCGTAGATTTGCCTTTTCCAGAATGCTATGTAGGTGGAATCCCACAGTGTGCAGGCTTTTCAGATTGGCTTCTTTCTCCTAGGAATATGCATGCAAAGTTCCTCCAGGTCCGTTCAGGGCTGGCAGCTCATCCGTTGTCAGGGCTGAATAATATTCCATCGTCGGGTTGCATCACAGCGTATGAACTCATTCCCCTGGGGGGGGCCATCTTGGTTACTTCCAGATTTGGGTGATCATGAACAAAGCTGCTCTACACACCCGTGTGCAGGATTTTGTGTAGATACAAGTTTTCAGCTCCTTTGTGTAATGCCAAGGAGCTCGAGTGCTGGGTCATATGACGAGACTCTGTTTAGTTTTCTAAGACCAGCGGGCGGTATGCAAGGAATAGGGGAAAGCCTTTGGTGGACTGTAATGTACATACGAAGGGCCATATCGAGAAGCAGAATTGAAAAGGTAGGTGGTTTACTACTTCCTCCCAATTTGCCCCGGGGTCCTCTTCTTTCCACCCAAACCCCTTCTCACTAACCAAATGGGGTCCCGATAGAACCAACGAGATTCAAGAGCCTGGCATCAAGGCCAATAGTTCCAAACGCCCTTTGAGAACGGAAACGGGGACAAGTCCTGCGGAGGCCGGGGCCGGGCAGCAGGTGCCTGTGAATCCCACTTCTGGCGCGTGCACCACCCTTGCCTGCCTCCCACCCTCTTCGCCGCACCCGGGGGATGCGGCTGCTGCTCCGTGGGAGTCCTGGAGCCCGGAGCTTCCCTCCCAGGGGCCGCTCTCAGCCTCTCCAAGCTGCTCCTCTGCGGCAGGAAGAGGCAAGTGGCCAAAGGATTGGGTTTCCCCCTCCCCGGCCGAGGCAGCCTGGGCCTCAAAGCCACAGGCTGAGCGGCTCCCAGGCAGCGAGAGGCAGGAACTCAGGCGCTCAGGGAGGCCCCGACCACCCTCCCTCCGCCCCCAGCACAAGCCGGCGATTCAGACGCTCGCTCTGACCTCATCCAGCCTGAGTCACACTGCGCGAGTGCTGACTTGGCCTAACCGATATTTTGAATTTGTAAAGAAAAGCAGGATGGGCCCCACTATAGAGGCCATTCCCATGTGGATCAAAGCATTTTGCTTCTTCTAGGAGGGCCGCCCTGAGGCAGGACCTCTGCCCCGAGGGAGGACTTCCCGCACGTCTGCTCTCCTCTGCTGCTGTCCCCCTCCCAGAGGGAGCATCTGGTGACCCAGGGCCCAGCCAGGTCTGCCCGAAGCAGGGTCCGGTATATACCCACACGGCAGCTCCAAAAGCCAAGGCAAGCTCTGGCTCCGCCAGTAGACTCTCTGCCTCAGTATACTCATTGATGCCGCCGTTGTTTCCACAAGTATTTCTAGAACACTTCCCAACCCCATCCAGTTCCGTAAAAGGCCTGCCAGCTCCAAAGTGAGTAAACGCAGCACTTGAGGCCAATGTGGTGATCTGCTAATATTTAGCCAGAGAGCAAGTAAGAAACAAACGAGGAAGGAGGCATCGGATTGCACCCAGGGGAGCTTGGGCCCCGACCCCACGGCGTCTCCCCTTCCTCTGTCCTGCCCAGGGCACAGCCCCTGGTGTGCACAGCCTTAGGCTGCCCCCTGCTGGGGACAATGATTGCAGAACTGCAGGTGTCCACACTGGACAGAGGGCTGGGCAGTACCCGGAGCAGCTGGACAGAGGGCACTGCGCCCAGTGGCCAAGAGCCAGGAAACGTCTCTCCCCTGTGTCACCCCACTCTGGTGCAGAACCCCGAGAACTCCTCTGAACTTGACTATCCAAGTTCTTACGAAGGGATATTTGTCCAGGCAGGAGGAAAGAATATCTATTTTTAGACATGTGCGACCTTGATCTATAACTTTTAAATACTTAGACATTTGGCATGTCACCCTCCATCTGAGCTCTGGTCCCATTCTGCCCGGGTTTAGAGGCAGGTGCACTTCCGGCAGAAGGACAGCGATGCTGGGAGAGACGCGGAAGCGGGGGAAGGAATGATGAATAATGGAAAGGGTAAACATGGGAATTAACGTAAATGAATACTGACTGGGCAGAACAATAATAAGATCTGTTCTTGGGATTTACATATAAAGAGAATTAAAAGGCATGAGAATAATACCGAAAAAGTGGGCAGGTGTAAATGGAGTTCTGTCTTCTAGAGTCTCGGTATTGTCTGAGAACTAATAAAAGTACTAATTTATATGAGACTCAAATACATTCAGTTTTATATTTTAATGATTAAAAGAATAGTAAAAAACAATGTATAACAAACAAGCCAGTTGAAGGGGAAATGGAATGGTAAAAAAATATATTAACTTAAAAGAGGGCAAGAAGAGAGAGAAAACCAAGGGTAAATCAATACCCATTATTATAAGATAAAGATTGTAAGGTGGAAGAAAATGAACCTAATTATATGCCGCTTAGAGGAGCTACTCCTTAAATATGTGAACACAGGTCGATGACTTAAAAAAAAAAAAAAGAGGGGAAAATAACCAAAAGACAGTGGGTTAAGTTTTACTAATAGCAAATAATTTTTTTTAGCAAAAATCATCACTAGACGAAAGATGGAGATTTGTACATTATAAAGGTGATAGTGCACCAGGAAAATATTTTTTTAATTCTAAATGTCTATGCACATAAAATATACCTTCAAAATGTATAAAGCAAAAATTGACAGAACTAAAAGGAGAAACCGATCCACAGTCATAGCTGGAGACTCTAACATACTGCTCTCGGTAACTAACAGAAGAATAGGATCAGTAAAGAGAAGAAGATCTGGAAAATGTGATTCGTGAACTTAATCTAAGAGACATACATAGAACACTGCCACCAACAATAACCTATATACTCCATCTCAACAGGTTTCCGTTGTTACACTTATTTATAATACGCTTTCTTCTCTGACTCTAGAATAATCAATCTAGGAGCCAATATAGAGACAGAGACACTAGAAATTCCCCAACTGCCTAAAAATTAAACAACCCATTTCTAAATAAACCACGGGTCACCCAATAAATCCCAATAGAACACGTATACTATCTAAAATAATGAAAATATGGACTATCAAAATTTATGGATGAAGCCACTAAACTTAGAAGGAAATTCATAGCTTTACATTAGAAAAGAAATAAAATGCCGAAGATCAATTATCCGAGCTGCCATCTCAAAAAGCTAGGAAAAAAAGAACAAAACAGTGGACGTGAAGCATGGAGAGGAAAGGAATGAAAAGGATGAGGGCAGCCGCTAATTACACAGAACCCACGGAACAGAGAAATCCAACAACATGAGAAGCTGATCCTTGGAGAATGGACAGGGTCTGGAATGGCAGATCGGTTGAAAGGAAAGAGAGAGAGAAGACAAGGTATCACTCTGCGGAAGGAACAATGGCAAGCACTACAGTTCCTGCAGATCTCTGAAAGGTAACGTGCACACACCCATAGGAGTGCGGGTAAAGCTGGGGACGTCAGAATCAGACGAGTGATTTGTGTCAATGTCCCGGGGCTGGTTGTCACACTGTAGTACAGTTTTGCAAAATGTTACCTTTGGGAGAAACCAGGAGACAGTACACAGGATCTCTCTGTATTCTTCTTTTTTAAAAAAAAAAAATATTTATTTATTTGAGGGATAGAGAGACTGAGAGAGAGAGAGAGATCATAGAGGCAGAGGGAGAAGCAGACTCCTTGCTGAGCAGGGAGCCCGACGCAGGACTCGATCCCAGGACCCTGCAATGATGACCTGAGCCAAAAGGCAGACGCTTAACTGACTGAGCCACTGAGGCGTCCCTCTCCATGTTATTCTTTACAACGTCATGTAAATCTAGCAATTATCTCAACAAAAATGCCAGTGAAAATGTACTTCGATTTTATGAACGACTTTAAGCTAATAAATTCTGAAACTCGGTTGAAAAAATTTTTGGAACAAAAATGCATGTTACCAGAACTGATACTGGAAGAAATTTTTTAAAAACCCTGAATATTCTTGTATCTATTAAGTAGATTCGGTGAAAATTTAAGACCTTTCCACAAAGAGATTTCTGGGCCCAGATGGGTTCACAGGTGAATTCTCCCAACCATTCAGAAAAGTGTAGCGCCTGGATTAGTCAAACCATCCCAAAAGATGAAAAAGAGGAAATGTTTCCTAACTCATTTCGTGAGGCCAGCATACACACCCATAATATGAAAACCAGACAAGGGCATCACAAGAAACGAATTTTAGGTTACTCTTTCCCACGTACAGAAATGGCAAAACTCACAAGCAACATATTATCATATCAAATCCACAGTTGTACCAAAAGGATAATAGATCTTAACTAAGTTGAGTCCTGGGATACCAGGAGTGTAACGTTGTCTTAAGATTTTAAAAAGTCAATCAGTGCAAGTCACCACGTTCAAAGAATAAAGCAGAAAAAAAAACCCATATGATTATCTCAGTAACAGCAGAAAAAAAGTCATTTGATAAAACTAGACAACTGATGAGGGGAAAAATAAAACCTCTTTGCACCAGATATAAAAAAAATTATAAAACCATCATAATTAAAACTGTGTGATATTAGTGCAGAGAAAAAAAAAGACTAATGGATTATAATGAGAGAACAGAAAGACACAGATAGACCCATGATAGATACATGGATAGATGCACAGGTGGATGACAGATACAGTTCTTGACTTTTGTTATGATAATACTGCCCTGCAGGGAAGCCTGGGCAGGCTCATCAAAAAATCGAGCTGGGGAAAAAAAAAAAATTGTGCTGGATCAATTAGATATCCATATGGGGAAAAGATGTTTAAATATATATTTCACAATGTCTACAAAATCGACTTCATATGAATTAAAGATCCAAATGTGAAAGGCCAAACAACACAGCTTCTAGGAGAAACGTGGGAAAATGTCTTCATGAGTTTGCAGCAGACAATGACTTCTTTAAAAGGGTCCTGTCGTCCCACCCCCTTGGGAGACGTGGACCAGCCAGGAGCAGTCTGGTTTGGTTTTGCAATACTTGACTTGCTTTAGGAATTATTCAACTTCTAAAACTATAAAATAAATAAATAAAAATGAAAAGAGCCCGTCGTGAAATGCAAATCAAACCACAATGAGATGTCACCTCACACCTGTCAGAAGGGCTAAAATCAACAACACAGAAAACAAGTGTTGGTGAGGACGTGGAGAGAAAGGGACCCTTGTGCACCGTGGGCGAGAATGCAAACTGGGGCAGCCACTGCAGAAAACAGTATGGAGGTCCCTCGAAAAATTAAAAATAGAACCACCCTACGATCCAGCAATCACACTACTGGGTATTTACCCCCAAAATACAAAAATACTGATTTAAATGGATACGTGTACCCCAATATGTATAGCAGCATTATTTACAATAATGAAGATATGGAATCAGCCCGCATGACCATCGGTAGAGGAATGGATAAAGAAGATGTGGCATATACACACAATGGAATATTATGCAGCCATGAAAAAGAATGGAATCTTGCCATTTGCAACAACATAGATGGAGCTAGAGAGTATTATGCAAAGCGAATTAACTCAGAGAAAGACAAATACCATATGATTTCACTTATAAGTGGAATTTAAGAAACGAATAAGCATAGGGTAAAAAGAGAGCGAGACAAACCAAGAAACAGACTCTTACCTCTAGAGAGCACACTGCTGGTCACCAGCGGGGAGGAGAGAGGGGGTGGGGGAAATAGGGGTTGGGGACTGAGGAGGGCACCTGTCGTGACCAGCGTGGGTGAGATCTGGAAGTGGTAAATCACTACATTGTACACCTGGATCTAATATTACACTGTATGTGAACTATATCAGAATTAAAATATTAAAGAATAATAATTAAAAAATAAAACTGGACACCTAGATGGCTCAGTCGGTTAAGCATCTGACTTTGGCTCAGGTCATGATCCCAGGCTCCTGGGATGGAGTCCCATGTCGGGCTCCCCTGCTTAGCGGGGGTCTGCTTCTCCCTCTACCCCTCCCCCCAGTTCATGATCTCTCTCTCTCAAATAAATAAAATCTTTTAAAAAATGTGTTTTAAAACATGAAATGAAAAGGATCCCTTTTGCACATCTGGAGCCAGGCTTGTGCTGTGGGATGCAGACATGTCTCCCTCCCTCCACTATCTCCCCTGTCTTTCTGCCCTCATCCTACTTGCACACCCGCCACTCAGGTCCCTCCTCGCGCCCCGACAGAGCACTACCCGCGTCCTTCCTCCACGCACATGGAGCCTCCGGGAGGGGCGGACAGGAGGGACTTCTGCTGGACCTGAGCTCATCCTCACCTCCTGAGATCACTGAGCTTTCAGTCATTTGGCTGGACCCATTCACCTCCAGGGAGGTCCCATCTGAGGAGCATAAATCCTGCTCCTGGGAGAGTGCTCCGGGGAAATGAAAGACAACCTAGAAGGCTCCTTCGAGGATATAATTCTGCTACTCATCCTCTGCGGGAGACCCTGCCCTAAGAAAGCTGAACAAGGAACACCATAGCTTGGAGGAGGGGACAAGGGACAGGATTCATTGCGCTCACACCTGTCCCCTCCTCCAGAGCACGACCTCCCCGAGGGAAGGAGCAGTATCCAATATATAACGACTTCTTAATCCCCAGGGATAGCTCTAGCCCATAGGTAGCAGGTGCTTTGCCAGCATTTGGAGAAACAGAAGGAAAGGGGAGAAGGGAGACAGGAGGAGGGAGAACAAGGAAGGAGGAGACAAGCACAGTCCGGGTAAAGCTTCAGTTCCACCCGCCTGAGCTTCCTTCCCTCTGGCCCAACATCCTACCCAAAGGGCATTTTAAAATACTCTTTCCATTCGGGGGGAAAAAAAAAGTGCATCTGGAGTAGCCAAGGAGTCCATGCATTTCTTCCTTTTCAAGGTCTAGGCCTGATAAATTGAGTATTTTTGTTTGTTGGGTTAGAGAGTCTAGCTTTCAACATTCTTCCACTTGAATTCATCCCCCAGGGCCTGGAAGCTCCCCCTGAAGAAGGAGCCTCACCCGCGCCTTCATGCGCTGCGCAAGCTCGGATGCTCGCCCCGGACTCTGCGCATTCCCGCCCCGACGCGGGTTCGATGCTCGCCCTGACGCGGGTTCGATGCTCGCCCCAGACTCTGCGCATTCCCGCCCAGCCCCGGCACATCCCCACGCACTCACTTCCTCAGTCCTGGTTGTGCCAAGCACAACACCTCCAAAACGGCTTTTTTTTTTTTTTTCATTTGGCTGTTCATAGAACTTCCTCTTCTTTAATTTCATATGAGGCATTTCTAGAGGAGAGACTGATGTCACAGGGCCTCTTTCCAGATGTTGTTTTGAAATCGGTGTAACCATGGCACTGCTGGACACCGAGGAGTCCGTCTGGGCCAACTGAGTCACGCCGCGGTGCAGGGTGGGGCCGGAGCTGGGGCAGGGACTAGAGTGTCCCTCCAAAAAGGGGAGGGCGGGGGGGTATTATTCAATACTGAGGCACCCCCAGGAAGGACATTGGAACCAGCTGTCACCTTTGCCCCTTATTTTTTTTTTAAGTTTTTATTTATTCGACAGAGAGAGAGAGATCACAAGTAGGCAGAGAGGCAGGCAGAGAGAGAGGGGGAAGCAGGCTCCCCGCTGAGCAGAGAGTCCGATGCGGGACTCGATCCCAGGACCCTGAGATCATGACCTGAGCCGAAGGCAGAGGCTTTAACCCACTGAGCCACCCAGGCGCCCCTACCTTTGCCCCTTATGCCCTGGCATTCTTGAGACACTGAAACCCTCAGTTACTTAGAACTTGATCCTGGATGGTTCAGGATCACCTGTGCTGAGAAGGGAAAACACAAGCTTGGGTTGGGTTCCAAGCCGGCCAGTAGCCCTCCCGGCCTTCCCAGGCCATCCTTGCCCGCCGCGTGACTCAACTGTGCACATTACCCCCTCCCCGCCTCCCAGCCTCGGTTCACGCCCCTCCACCCGCTCACGCCACTCCCTGTGATCCGGACGTCTTGACCTGGATCTCCTGCTGTCAATGGGCACCTCCTCCAGGGTGCCCTCCACAGATAGAGCTGCATAAGCCCCAGGGTTCCCAGGACTGCCCTCACATGTCTGCACCCACAATCTGACACAGGAGAGACGTGCTCTGTCCCCATCTCCACCAGCACCGCGGAAGCTACAACCCTTGCACGCTCCGGGCACATCGGAGGTGCCCAGGAAATGCTACTAGATTCGTTAATGACTTAATCACTCCGCGACAGTCAGCGTCCCCCTCCTAATCCAGAAATAGTCACGATAAGGCTAACTAAGCAATTACTATGTGCACTCTACCGGTTCAGGTCGATTTTCTTACGTAAATACTTATCACTTACTCTTGATAAAAAACAAAAACAAAAACAAAACCATAGAAGCTAAACAGCGCTCGTGTGCACGGTGGCCCAGATGCATGCTTGCGTGCACGGAGGCCCGAACACACGCCCGCGTGCGCGGAGGCCTGGGCGCACACTCGCGTGCGCGGAGGCCCACGCAGAAGCCCTCAGTGCCTCCACCTCCACGTCCTCGCGTATGCAGCTCCTGCCACCTGGGGTCCCCCGCCACCCACCCCCGCTGAGCCGGACCCCAGCTCCCTCGGGGAACATCCCACCGGTTCCTGACCATGTGTCCAGCCCAGAGTGTCTCCCATCTCACCTCACAGCGTCTGCTTTCCCGGGGTCGCTCGGGTCAAAACCTGCCCGGAAGCTTGCTGCCTCCCATCTTCTCACAAGACAAATCCGGTCAGCAAATGCCCTGGGTTTGCCTTGAAAATGAATCTGTCCTCTGACGATTCTCAGCGCGACTACCGCCGTCCTCGTCGGAGCCACGTGTCCTTGGGCTGGGATTACTGCAGAAGCCCCAGCTGGTCTGCCATGCTCCACTCTCCCCTCGGCAGCCAGCGCGCTCCCCTGCTCGCTCAGTCCCCCGTCCCTCTTAGAACAAAATTCCAAGCGTGCCCTGGCTACCACCGGGCTTTACCTTCCGCCGCCCTCTCCTGTGCGCAGTCCCACGGGCACACTCTTGTCCTGGCTGCTGCAAATCTCTCGTTTCTTCATGTCTTTGCACATGCTGTTCCCACCGCGTGGAATGCTCTTCCCCGTCTAAAACGTTCAGAGGACTCACTCGTCCACCTCCTTCAGGTCACTGCTCAAATGTCCCTTCTTCAAGTAAGCCTTTGTGATCACCTTCCCCAAAAGGATACTGAGCTCTCCCCTCATCACTCTCTATTCTCTTTTGCTGCCTAAGATTTCTCTAAAGCCCTTCATTGTTTAATGTCATATCACATATGAGGTATTTGCAGTTGTCCCCCCACCAGAATAAGAGTTGTGTGAGAACAGGGATTGGGTCCGCGTGGCCCACAGCTCGGTGCTCTGCAAACGCTCACTGAATGTACTGATATCCAGCACCAGAGACCCGGTCCCTCTCTGTGAGCCTCCGACAGCCCTTTGGAGTGTATTCTCTACTCCACTCTAAACAAGATCCTTGAGGGCAGGGACTGGATCCCCACAGGGCCTGGCGCATAACAGCTGCTCAGGAAACACTTGTGCGATCAAACAGAAGCAAGGGGCGCCTGGGAGGCTCAGTGGGTTAAAGCCTCTGCCTTCGGCTCAGGTCATGATCTCAGGGTCCTGGGATCGAGCCCCACTATCGGGCTCTCTGCTCATCAGGGAGCCTGCTTCCCTCTCTCTCTACCTGCCTCTCTGCCTACTTGTGATCTCTCTCTCTGTCAAATAAATAAATAAAATCTTTAAAAAAAGAAAAAACAAATAGAAGCAAGTGAATAATTCATTCTAGGGGTCTGTTGGAGTCTCCCAATGATTTTCAAATTTCATCCATCTGAGCGCTAACCTGGACAACGTAATCTCATCATCAATACATTTGACTTGCAGCTGGTGGACTGTATACTTGTCACATCATTCGTGGCAAACCAGGAGCCTGGCCAGGCTCCCCCAGACCCACTGGGATGCTGGTCCCTCCTTCCGTCCTATTGGGTGAGCTCGGGCCATACCAACAGAGGTCACATCGTGGGTGATGGAGCAGCCCGGGCTGGGTGAGGCCCTTGGGGAAGCTGCCTGTGTCTGGAGATGTCTGGGGCCATCCCCTCTCTGGGGCCCGACCTGCTAGCCTGCTATGTAATGGTCCATGATAGTGTTTATTGTATGCACATTAAGCATGGTTTTCCTCCTCAAGGAAGCAAGCTGTGCAAAGGTCCTGGATCCTCTCCACGGGGCCTGGAATGCCTTCCCTACTTTCTGTTGACAATCGTGTGACTGTGCCAGTCAGGTGTGGGACAGACTCTTCCCGGCTGGCCTGGTGCCGGGTAAGCCGCCTGAGCTCCAACGTTCTGGGCTGCTTGGACCCTTGAGAAATCCCACCTTGGAAGGAAGGCTGAAGGCACAGTACTGGACAGAGAATCAGCCTCTATCCCCTGGTGCCTTGCAATTTCCATCTTGTGATAACACAACTTGAAATATGTTCTAATGGAAGAGAAGTCATTCTGAATTTTGGTTGGTCTCCAACCCCTGCTCAGCTTTCCTCGGCCCCTCACCTCTTGTTTGCTCTAGCACTCACACCCGTGTGGGAACGGGCAGGGGCACCTGGAAAATGCTCACGATCCGCACTCGGGGAGCAAACGCACTGCTCCTCTCGTCCTTGCCCTGAGTGACATAAGGCCTGCTCCTCGCCGGGGCGGTGACCTGCGATGTGAGCGTATGCTGGAGAGTGCCTGCCTGAGATGAGAACATGCCCGTGTACTGACCCTTGCTCTCCACATTTTCCAGCAGGGACCCAGGCTCAGTTTACCTCCCACCGACACAGCATCTCCTTGAATCTCTCAAGTGAGAAGGTTAACTGAGCCTGATTCACTCCCATGTTCATTATCATTCCGGTGAGCTCTGACTCAGCTTCTTCCTTGCTTTTGTTCAGAATTAGAACTCTGTGCCTTCCTGACCTCAGAGTCAAAGGGTTTAGAGACCTTCATTCAGAGCACCCGAAACCAACCAGAGACTCTTCCAACCCCACAAGTCCTGGGCGTACCTTCATGAAGAATAGCCTCCTACAGCTCTTGCCTCGATCACTCCCAGCTGCTTGAACTTGAGCCGCCTCGGAGGCCAGCGCTAGATCAGGAATGCTGCTGGGCCCAGCCTCCGATGTGTCTTCCAGCTGCACAGACGAGTGGAAAATCCCCTCCTTGCCCTGGCCCAGGGGGATCTCAAAGAGATCAGGGTATTTTTCATCGGGGCTCGAGCCGTCGTCACTGGTCTTCGCATTACAAAGCATCAGGGACCGGGAGATGGACCGCAGTTTTGTAGATTTCCTGCTCCTTCCAGAACGGCTGTGCGGGTCCATCCTCAGAGAGGAAGTAAGGCTGCCCTTCTTCTTCTCCTGGTCCGTGGCCGTTGGGTGGCGGGTGGTGACCGGACTGGGCTTAGCCACCACTTCGTGGGTCCCTGGAGGAAAGAGGAAGCAGAAAGCAGCAGCGTGACTTGCTACGGACAAGTGCAGTGGACAAGAGGCCTGGAGCAGAGCCACGGGAGTCGGTGCCCGTGCAGCAGGGCGGGGGGGAGGTCGTCCTTTGGTGGCACTGGCCCGCCCACATGGGGGACCCAAGTGTTTACCACCCCCTCCATTCCCGGAAGCCAGAGCTTCTCTTATCCAAACCCTCACTCTGCAGACAGGGAAAATGAGGCATGGGGCACGGAAATGCAGATTCAAAGCCCCAAAGCGCCATGGCAGAAAAGCAGCCATCAGAGTCACGAGATGTCTTTAGAGATGACAGAGTTCCGAGCTTTGGGACATCCATGGTTCCAGCAAGCCTGCAGGGGCTCCAGTCCATGGAGCGGGTTCGGGGGGAAAGAGGCACGAGGATGTCCCTGCCTGACCCCTTTCACCACCCCCAGTGAGTCCTGTAGCATCTCTAGAGAAACCCCAGGGTCCAGGAGCCCTGTCTGAGGACCGCTGCTGCTGTCCTCCTTCCCAGATGCAGAGCCTATGACGCTGGGTTGAGAGTGTCGCCCGGTGCCGAGCCCCCAGGGTTGACCGTGTCTAAGAGATGGTAACGCGTGGGAACAGCCTCACACAGCAGGTCCTTGGCAAACCCGTGCGCCCTTCCCTGGGCCCAGGGTCACACCCCGGCCAGGGTCTCCTGCTCCATCGGCCATCCCCGCCAATCCCCATCTCCCAGCCTGACAGAGGGAGGACCGGCCTCACACACCTCTCAACCCGGTCTCTCTGACCCCAGCCCACCCAGCTCGGCATCCCCACGAGGCCCCTCCCTCGGCTTCAGTTTCCATGAGGCAGGTGACAAAGGGGTCCTTCCAGAGCTCCTGACTCGGGCCCAAGCCACAAAACAGAGCCGTTGTCAGAACAGCAGACCGTGGGGCCGCTGCCTGGGCACAGCCAGAGTCGAATAAGGAAGAGCAGAGAGCTTCCAACATTTCATTAACTAGAAGCCCTTTCAGAGCCCCCGCAAGGAGAATTCCTTCTTAAAGGAAGATTCTTTTTCCTCAACACCCACGTAGCACACAGCGATTATTTTCTGTATTGGCCCTTTAATTTTATCAGTTTATTCACCATCTGTAGCAACCAATAGCAATGAATGAATAAGAATGAATGAAAAAATATGGGAAAGCCCGCTACATGCCAGACGTCACTCTTGATGAGTTAGTACAAATTATCCAGATATGAGGATATTAGGCCATTTCATCCAGCCACCCTCTTCCCAGTATCCCAAAGTCCTATACTCTATGTCCTCTCAGCTTAAAAAAAGGGAGAACCCCCCCACCGCAGGTGGAGCCAGCCCTTTGCTGGGCTCCAAGCCTTTCTGCAGGGCGCTGAACCCTGCAGGGGACAACCCCCAGCCCCGAGTGTTGGGGACACCCCCAGCCCCCAGCAGACCGCTGCCATGGGACACCCGTGGCACTGGACCCCCGGCTCTGGCCAACAGTTGCACGGCGTTTCCATAGTTAGCCTGATCGTACGTTCTCAGCAACGACTATTTCAAAACTTTCCCTTCTTAGAAACTAGATTTCCCTCCCTTCCCATCCTAGACAGAGAAGGTCTCCTCCTGCTTTGCCCTCCCACTGAGGCTGGGCCCTCCCCCCACCCCCATCTGTTCTCTGCCCCCCACTCCCCCAGAGTGTTGGGGCACGGCACCAGCAAAATAATAACAGCTCGTGTTTATAAGAGCCTCTGATACACCAGGCACTGCTCTGAGTGCTTTTACTATTTCGGCCTCACAAAAATCTACTGCAGGCTCTGTTAATATCCTTGGTTTACAAAAAGGATCTTTGAAGCACAGAGAGGTTAAGTCACTTTCTCGAGATCACACAGCTAGGGCTCGGTGCCAGCGGGAATTAAATCAGGCAGCGTGAATCTGGAGCCTGCTTTTTTCCACGGCTTTGTGCTGACACTGATTATCCCCCCTCTCGGGGGCAGGTTACCTAATCTCTCCTCCGCACCGTGTCTCCAGAAACAGGGTGGGAATCATACGCAGACCGCTTCTGTTTTTAAAAAACTATGTGTCGAGGGGCACCCGGGTGGCTCAGTCAGTTCTTGATTTCGGCTCAGGTCATGATCTCAAGGCCCTGACATCGATCCCCGCATTGGGCTCTGCACTGGGCACGGAGCCTGCTTAAGATTCTCTCTTTCCCTCTGCCCCTTCCCCCTCCCCCAACCTGCTCACGCACACTTCCCCCTCCCCCAACCTGCTCACGCACACACGCTCTCCCTTAAAACACGCTCTCTCTTAAAAAAAAAACACAACTATGTGTCAACTCCGCATCCTCCTCTTGTTATCCGCCTCTCTCTTATCCTCTTCATCTCTTCTTGTTTTCCCTTTGTCTTTTGTTACAGTGAGAATTCTTAACACGAGATCTATCACCGTGACACATTTTTATGTATACACACCGCACTGCTATCCTCAGCACCATGTGGACAATGGAACATTACTTCTTATCTTCTTGAAAAGTATTTTACACCCTTCTCTTTCTCTCCTCACACTTGCCTCCCCTTCGAGTCACAGCCCACAGTCGGCTTCCTTCCCCTGAGACCACTGAAACTCTCATTTGATCACTTCTGCATTTTATGTGCCCCTAAGTCATGAACCCGGGTCCAGAGGGTGCTGTCGGCTTGCCCAGAACCTGCTTCGTTTTGAGAAGATTTGTTAAAACCAGACAGGCAGGGCTCGGATCTATTGGCTGAAGAATGCGTCGAGTTCAAGTTTTTAGTGTTTTCTTTTGCCCTTCACATTGCTCACCTTTACTCCAGCTGCCACTTTTCAAATCCAAATGGTAAATGCTCTCCTCCCTGCCATCACCCCCAAAATAGGAGTTCTTTTCATTCCACCAGTTCAACTTCCCAGAACTAGTAACTCACAAAGCAAAGGTCACTATGAGTATTTATATATTTATATCCAAATTTCTCTGCATTTTGTTCAACTTCATTAGGACTCCCCACAGCTCACTTGAGCCACATGAAGAAGGAAGGGTGTGTGTGTGTATGTGTGTGTGTGTGCATGTGTGTTGCTCATAGCCAGCCCTGGTCCATCCTGGTCCAACTGGAAAATTGAAAGATAACCCAAGTTTTGTGTTAAGATTGTTCTAGACTTGCTCTGGGGCTAGATGGGGAGGATATAAATATGGAGTTGCTGAGGGCCACTGAGTGGGGAGAGCTGCTGAGAGTGAAGCCAACACAGAAAGTATAGAGCTCACAGAGGTTGGGGGACAGGTGGGGAGCAAGAAGAGAGAAAGCAAGGAGGACAGAGAGAACGAGTGAGAAGGATGAATTTAAATGATATAATATCAGCACCTAGATCCAGCCATACCTGATGCCACGCTATCTATTCACATATGCAAGTGAATGGACTTCTCTTTTTGCTTAAAAAAAAAAAAAAAATCCTCCTGGAATAATTGTTCTTCTTTCTGATGCTACTGGCACACATAAAGGAAAACAGTAACATCCAGGGACCAAGAGGCTTTTTGAAACTTTCATCCCACCCCAAGCCTAGGAGAGGAGCCAGTCACCTGAAGTCAAAGCCGAAACTCTCCCCTCCAGCGCCAGGCTCTCGTATAAAAGCCTCTGCGTTCTTTTCCACCAGGCTCTGTCGCTGTCTGCCTGGATTCTTAGAACGCGAGCCCAATCCCCCTCCTGGTTCCCATTCTCTCCCAGCCCACCATAGCCGTCCCAGCAAAAAGATGGGCTCCCTCGCTGGGGAGGGACACAAACATTTGGGGACTTTGGGACCAGGTGCAAGGCTGTGTGCTTCACTCGGTGGTGAAGTTGGCTACATGTGGGACTTAGGAGAGCAGACGGGTCAGATTCCTCGGTGGACACTGTGCTAATCCCAGGGGACCATTTGCGGGAATGACTGATGAGTACTGTCAGTTTTTAAAAATAAGATTTTCCAGAGGGAACTGTGACTTTGTGCAGCCTTGGCTCTCATGTGGGGATGGCAGGGGCCATGGGATGGGACGCTGGTGATGTGCTGGGGGCAGGGGGCTAACCCTTTGGTCCAGAGCAAAGACGGTTTTCAAAATGAGCCTTGTTTTTATGGCAAATGTAACAAAGGAAGGGAATAATTGCAAAAGGGTTGTAGAGGAGCGGCCAGAATTGGACTTCGGTGGGAGACTGCTTTCCCTCTAGGCCTGGCATAGAGGGAGAGACGGAGAGAGAAGGGAGAGAGGTAATTGGAAACACAGCACCGTGGTCACATGGATCTGCTTAGCTTTGGTAATTGTGCTCAGGACATTGGAAGCAGCTCCGGCTCCTAATGGGACCAAAAGTCGGCAGAGCTTGGGGGGCAAGCCCATGCCTTTCCCCGGGGTGCAGCAGCCTTCCAATGGCCTTCCAGGGTGTTTTCTGGGATTTTGCTCTAGGCTGCAGGAGCATCTGCCAGGCTCTTGCCGGTTTTTCTCTGCCACTAGTGAGTCCTCCGCAAGACGACCTTAGGGGTTTCTTCCAGAGGCTTCCCGGGGACGTGCAGAGAACTTTCCAGCATGGCTACGCCCATATAACCAGCTACTTTCACTTCCTGGCAGAAAAACCCAAAGGATTTGCTTTAGCCCAGGAAACGGCTCTCCCGCTCCCTGGAGGCCTTTTCCTCCCATCCACTAGCTCGTCCACCGCCCCTTCCTCAGGGTGCTGGGACCGGAGGGGTGTCCCCGCACACACACAAGGCCACCGCACCCCGAAGACGGATGAGGACTGACGCCCCATCACGGTCCTCCACGGACCTCGGGACTGACCTTGGCTGTGCTGTCGTCCATGGAGAAAACACAAAGGCCAGAACGATAAAGCCAAAGTGCAAAGAAATGGCCAGTTTCTCCTTTAAAGGAGTTTGAACAATTTCTGGACTGTGCCAGGGAGCAGGGTCAGTAAGTTCGCCTGCCCTCCCTCCCTCCTTCCCGCCCTTCCTTCCTTCCTTCCCATTTGTTTCATTCAGCACTTGTTGAAAAAGCGTGACGCGAGCATCGCTCTGCTGGGCAAAGTTAACACTGGGGGGAAGGCCACGGCATTTCCATCTGGTCAGAATACGCCTAAGTCACGGGAGAACTTCGAGAGGGTAAATAACCATATGGAGAAAGGGGAACTCACTGATAAAATGTGTTTTAAATTTCTAAATTCCCCGACAGTGTCTTATATCAAAGGCGATTTTTCAAGCTGGGTCACTGTGGCCCAGGGGGTGCTTTCTGCCTTGAACCGAAGAGGGAGTCAGAGGTGGGATGAAGGGAGGGCGTTTACGGTCCCGCTCTTTCGAGGCCTGTGTCTGGGACCGGGTGGGTGTGTGTGTCTGGGCGCAGGCACAGGACCCGGCCAACAGTGCGGCACCTCGGGGCTGTTTCCCAGCCGGGACGTGAGCTGGAAAACTGATTCTGTGTCCTCGTTCTTCCCCTCCTCTGGTACCTCCTGGAGGGGAGAGACGATGTCTCCCTAATTTTGCGTCCCCAGAGCTCTGCTGGGGCTTGGCTGCGCAGGGGCATCAAGGAATGAATGAATGGTGGGGGAGCATCTCAAAGGCCAAATTCGACTAAGCTTTCCCACTCCAGGCTAAGGCGAAATGTGTGATGGTTAATTTTATGGGTCAGCCCAAGGCAGCTGAGGGATGCCCGGATCGCTGCTCAAACATTGTTTCTGGATGTCCGTGGGAGGGTTTCCAGAAGAGATGAGCATTTGAGAGTAGACCGAGTGAAGGG
>CM052896.1:1314987-1347999 GCA_028534135.1 Potos flavus | reverse complement strand
GGGGGGGACACTCCTGGGACAGGGAGATCCTGGGGGGGGACACTCCTGGGACAGGGAGATCCTGGGGAGGGGACACTCCTGGGACAGGGAGATCCTGGGGGGGGACACTCCTGGGACAGGGAGATCCTGGGGGGGGACACTCCTGGGACAGGGAGATCCTGGGGAGGGACACTCGTGAGACAGGGAGATCCTGGGGAGGGACACTCGTGAGACAGGGAGATCCTGGGGAGGGACACTCGTGAGACAGGGAGATCCTGGGGAGGGACATTTGTGAGACAGGGAGATCCTGGGGAGGGGCAAGAAGGCAGGGAAGCAAAGAATCCTTGTGGATAGGAGGCAAGATTGAAGGCAGGCTTCGGGACCAGGCGAGAGTGCCACAGAACCCCCCACAGTGGGCGGCCGGCGGGGTGGAGAGCAAGCCGTGGGGGGAGCGGCCGCACGAGGAGTCACGTGTGGGGAACGAGAGCTTCCCCCTCCGCCCAGTGCACACGTATGTGGCGAGGACACGTGCAGATCTAGAAGGGACACGTCAGCCACGGTCCATGTCAGCCCTTGTATCCCCGACACCTGTGCCACGGCCAGGGGCTCGGCGAGCCAATGAGGACGTGAACCACCCTCAACAGGAAACTATTTGATCGCAACAGCCATTTTGCCCCAATTTTTCCGACCCACGGATATCAGTCAGCTGGGCCCCCCCCCACCCCCGTCCCGGCAACACCCTCCCATCCAAAGGTTTCCCTTGAAACCCCACGTCCTTGGGAAACTGTAGAAGGAGAACAGAAGGTTTGGGGGACTGAGGAAGACGTGGCGTGAAAGAGAGGCGAAGAGGGCGTGACGGGAAGGGACCTCCGCTCTCGGAAAAGCAGGACTTGCCCAGGAGCGTCGAGCCAACACCGAGGCGAGCGAAGACGGTCATCGGCAGCCGGCAGGGACCCCTCACTGGCTGGTGTCCCTGTGCTGGGGAGCTAGACGGGGGAGGGAGGCACTGAGGAGAAAGCCCCTCCCTGCCTTGACGCTAAGACAGGTAGCTGCACCGGGATGGGTCTGCCCTCCCACATCCGATGGGGCTCGAAGAATCCACAGCCGCCCGGCGGCCGGTGGGAGCCGTGCCCGAGACAGGACGCAGGATGGCTTTAGAGGGTGTCCCGGAAGAGTAAGCAGACCTTGGCAGGAGGAACCCCGAAGCATGGGGGACAACCCGGGGCTGAGAGGTGGCCTCAGGTTCGAGGGGAGCCACATTTCCTTCAACAGGAGAGTCTAGGTAGGACCCCAGGAGTGGGATGTACCCCAAAGCCTCAGCAAAACCCTCAAGACACACCATCACCTTGGCCATCTGTCAAGGCCAGAGAACCAGGAGCAGGGGCTCCCTGCAGAACCTGTCAGGAAGAGACCGTCCCAGTGTCCTGAAACCCTTTTCTCCCCCTAAGCTGCAACCCAAAGTTCGGACAGCGCCCTCGGTAAGACAGAGGAGAGGACCTCCCAGGGTCTCCTGCCAGCAGGGAGCCAGGTGTGGCAGGGGCGGGGGGGGGGGGTCCCTCTGCAGCCGGTCAGGGACCGGGTGTCACGGGGGAAATTCACATCGCACCTGCTGAACGGAGTCTGGGTTCAAGTGCTCAGCACGTAAAGTGCTCAAAGGACACTTTCCCGCCAAAGGGACAGCAGAGTATTCATCCAGGTGTCGGGAAGGGACCAGCCCGCCGGACAGGCGGGAGGGAGAGGGAGTGACCCCATCCCTGGCTTGCCCGGGGCTAGGGCCACCTGGGGAATGAGGAGGAGAGGCGGGTACAAAGGGAGAGCAGGAGAGAGCATGTCAGAGACCAGATGACAGAGGCAGAGCTGGCGGGGATGGGGTCCCCGAGAAGGGGGCCAAGAGAGCGAGAATGGGGGTGGAGGGGACTGACCATATGCCGACGCCCCTAAATCTCCTTCAGTCTTTCTGCTTGTGGCATGGACGGTCGCATTCTGCCCACGGTCCCTCTGTGTCCCGACTCCAAGCCCCTGAGCTTCCTCCCCACCCGCTCCATGCTGGGGGCCAGGAAGGGGGGAAGCGGGGCAGCCGATGCCTGGAGCCACCCTCCGCCGGTGGCAGGTGGGGGACGGTCTGTGCTCACCCTTCAGGCGGTGCCTGAGACTCACCCTGTCTTCCAGGTTCTTGCTGGGATGGAGTCCTGCGCACCCTCTGTGACCATCACCAGCCTAACCAGGCCCTTCCCTGACTTTCCTCCCTCCCTGCTTCACGGCACCCACGCACACTCGCGTCATATAAGCCGCCCGGGCCGCTCGGGCTCCCGTGGTCGCGGGGTTTACTTCCTGAGGGGCCCAGGCTATGGAGCACCCCACGCCTGCGTCCACCCCCGTCGGGGTGGGGGGTCTAACACCGGCTGCTTTCCACCCCCAGCCGTCTCCCGCAGCCTCTCCTCTGTCGCGCGTCCCTGACGTGTGGCCATGTCCCTTCTGGGGAAGAGCAGAAGGATGCAGAACCAAGAGGCCTCTCCGGGCACCGGCCCGGCTGCCCCCGAGGAGATGAGCTCTGGCTTCGGGGGATCCCACCAGCCCCCAGCGAGCCAGGCGGTGTCGGCCGGGGGGTGGGGGGGGGTGGCGGGCGGCTGCTCGCAGGGCCTGGAGCTTCAGTCCAAGGGTGGTGCCGCTTCCTGCCCGTCTGTTTGGGAGAACATTCAGGAGACAGGAGCAGATGTCTGGCAGATGTTCAGCCTTGCTCACGTCAGCCAACAACACGGCACGGAGACATTGCAGGGAAGGCGGAAGGGAGGGGGCTCTTGCCCGGCTGCTGGGGCCAGCCAGAGGGGACCCCGTGCCCACGCGCCCTGGGGGAGGAGGTGGTGTTCCTGTGTGCCTCGCCAGCTGGGAGCGACAGCCCAGAGCCGCGGGTGGGTCCGCCGGCTGCACCCGGCACCCAGGCAGGGCCCAGCGCCCCAGTGCCGGGCCGCCCGCAGGGGCCTGGAGAAGCTGCGAGACCTGGGGTGTTTCAGAAAAGGCAGCCTTGGAGCCAACTAACTAAAATACGGCCCTGGCCCTCTCACGGGTACATGGGGGCATCTCTAAACTCTCTCCAGCGGACTGGGCACAATGCCAGCCTCGTGGGGCCCCAGGGAGCCCCTAGTGATCAACAGAGCTGGCACCCGAGAGGAGCCCCACGCACCATCCATCTGGGCTGGCGGGATGCGGCGGGGCTCCCAGGGAGCCTGCAGGTGCTCAGAGCCGAGCCCTTTCAGAAGAGGCTGCCTGTGGTCCCACCACGGACTCCTGGCAGCTTCCAGCCCTTCTCCATGGCTCCTGCCGCAGGTCCCCCCTGCCCGGGCCTGGACAGCTCCCCAGCCGGGAGGCTCTCCTCGCAGCCTCCCTCCCATCCATTGAGTCGTGCCCGGCCACGGACACACGCGCACACATGTGCACACACAGATGCACATTTAAAGCAGGTGTGGACGTAGAGCTTGAATGCACAGCCGTGGTCGCTCCCCACAGGCCCGGTGGTGTGGATGGATTTCCCATCGCACTGGCTCCCGACCGTCCGCGAAAACGCCCTGTGGGCTCCCTGCCCGGGAGGCGCTGCAACTCGGTGGTGAGGCGCTCTCGCTCTGGCTCCGGATCCAGACCCCCCCGCTGGGGTGTTGGGCGTTAAATGAACCGTTCTGCGTCCCCGCTTCCTCGCCTGCCAGACTCCGGTGAGGACGGTGCCCCCTCGCGGGCCGTGCGCGAGAACTCGCATGGTTGCTCCGGGAACGCGCACTTAGACCCGCGTCTGGCACCGAGTGCGGGCCCCACGCACGGCAGCCGCGCCGACGCCGCGGTCCCACTAGGGGTGCGCTCTCCTGCCCTCGGGGAGCCCACTGTCGAGCCCGGCGGACAGAGAAGTCATCCGGGGGCCCAGGCGCTGTGGTCGCGGGCGCGGCTCGGCTGCGGGACTGGACGACGCTGTTCCCCGCGTGCTGCATGGGGACGGAGCGGCCGCGGCTGAGCCTCAGGGGTCTGCACGCCGAGGGGCCCCACGGATACGCGCAGCCCCTGTGTTCGAAGAGCTCGCAGTCACGCGGAGGACACGGATGCTGACAAGTCCGCGAGGCCGGGTGGCGCTCGAGGCCGCAGAGATGCGCACCGGGTGCCCGAGGCGCGGGGCTCAGCACCGTGGCCACGGACAGAAGGCTGGACGCCGCTGGGGGGCCTGAGCGCCTGGCACGCGTGGTCTTACTCCAGGAGCCTGCGACACAGGTGACTGGGGGGCCCGTCTTTACCCACGAGCCGATGGAGGCCTGACGAGGTGTGGTGACTTCCAGGGTCCCCGGGGAGCTGCCGCCGGAGGCAGGCCAGGACCATGATGCCCTCCTGCCTCGCTCACCTCATTGCACTTGACCTTCTCAGCAAGGCTAAGAGGAAGTCCATAGCCCAGCAGAGGAAGCCGGGGCTTGGCTCCAGAGCTCCGGCAAGGCTGCAAAGGAGCAGCGAGGCCTCCGATCTGCTCAGGCATCACGTGCCGTCACTCAGGGACGTTCGGGAGCCCAGAGTCCCCGGGCCGGGTTCAGAGTCCAGTGTCCTGGGGACAACTCCAGCCGGGAGTCCCAGAGGGGGAGGACCTGGGGAAGGGCCCCCTTGGAAAGCAGACACGCCGTGCGCCATGGGGAAGGAAATGAACGGATACCCCGACCACAGCACTTCTGTGGTTTTTCCCCCCTCTTAAAATGTGCGTTTTTAAAACTGGAAACTCCCTAGTGTTTTGAAATTTAGCTCAGCGGTTGAGCAATGGCTGGGCATGGAGTTGTTTGAGTTTTTTCACACTGACCCCTTGTGGCCACTCGGGAAAACTGCGGGTCCCTCCCGGAAACCTGCAGCTGCCTGGACTCCCGCCCCAGCTGCTTCCCCTCCTGGCCATTGTGGGACTCACACCTGTCCTCCTGGGTCCGTGGCGCCCAGAGTCGGGTCTCAGGCTGCCCTGCCTCGTCCTCCCCGCCCCTGGCCCATGGCCCTTCTCTGCTCTGGGTCCATCCCCCACCTGTAAGAGGGCCGAGGGAGGTCCAGTTGGCTGTGGTCCCAGCTGCCTTCCAGTCACACAGAGAGAGCACGGCCCCCCAGTCTTCATCCAGACATGTTCTGGGATGCTTCGTGGATACTCTCGTGCACTAGAAGCTTCTTCGCATAATAACCCACCTGTCTTTCCCACAACATGGTCTCCTCCCAGGAATGCAGCCAGGCTCTCCTTATGCCACCTTTCCATGATAACTGAATTTATATTGCGTTATTATCAAACCTATTAATGATTCTAAATGGTTCTTCTTACAGATGAAATAGCTATTTCCCTTTTAAAAAGCTGCCGGCCACAGCAAGAGCTGTTGGGTCAAGTTACGAATGGAGAAAACAATGTTTCTACTAGTTTTGAGTTTGGGGAAGGGATAGTAGAAAGAAATGAAATCGTCTGCTAGGACCCGCCGGAGTGCCAGCTCAGCTGTGCCCAAGTTCAGGCCCTCGGAGACTCACTGACTGTGATTATAGACTTAGAAATGACCTTTGGCTCCCCCGCTACCTCCCGCCCGGGGAAGCCTTCCATCCTGGTCCTACCCACCCTCTCCTGCTCAAGGCCGCACAGTGACTCCTCACCCGCCTGCTGAATGGAACGTGAACTTTCATGCTTGTGCTTCCCCTTCCGTGTCTTACGCCCCTCTGACCCTCTCCTACGCCGCGATCCAGCCAACGTCCGCTGCCGTCCATTGCCACGCACATCCCGCCTTTCCCCGAGTCGGTAGCTTTGGCTGACGCTGGGGTTTTGTTGTTGCTGCCTCCTAGCCGAAGAAGCCTCTCTTCGTCTCATAAAGCATCACATCCCCAGCGGCGGGCCTGCAGATGGGAACGTGTCTATTCCTCCCGGATCCCCCCAGTCCAGCTCAGCCCCTGGTCGAGAACAGTCGGTGAGCTCTGTGGGATTCGACTGAACGCACAAAGGTCTGCCGTGAACGGGGACGAAGTGGGGTCTAGCCCCAGCTTGGGACCAAGCGTGGTGACAGAGACAAGATCACTCTGTGGCCCGGACACATACTTAGCTAAACTCGCACAGAAGGCAGAGGGGAAGGGGGCATGGCCACGCAGAGCCCCCTGCTGCCTCGCAACTGGGCGCATGCTGGGCTGTCCCGACTGCCCGCGGCACCCCGATTCTCAGGAAGGTGACCTTTTTGCAGCCAGGAAGCGTCCAGTCCTCACCGCTGGGCGGTCGGACTCCTCCCTGCTCCCGCTGCCGGGGACTTAAGGGCACCATCAATCCTGAAGTTGTATTTGCTGCCGAGCACTTAGCTCGGGTTCAGTGGGGCCACCATCCAGCCGGCGGCTGCGCCGGGCCCCAGAAGACGCTGTAACCGGGGTGCCGCTATGTCCACAGAAAGCAGCTTCCACTCCAGGCCAGACATCCCCGGGCACCGCCTTACCTTCCCGGCACAGCCACTCAACCCCCCACGTCCTGACTCTCCGGGATGGGCACCCTTTCCGGACCTGGGGTCCACCTTCTCATCCTCTCTTGGCCTTAATCCACTGAGGTACAGCATTTTCTCTCTCTCTCTCCTCCTCGCTCGCCGGACGTCTCTCCCTCCATGCCTCCTGACACTTAGTCTAGAGCCTCATCGCTCCCCCTGGGTCCCCTCTACATCCCTGCCGCTTCCATAAGAATCCCTCTAAAGCGAAATCACGCCGATTCCCTCCTCAAGCTCTTTCAATAATTTGTTACGCACAGCCAACTGCAATATTCAAAACATTGGACGACCTGCCCAGGGTGTCCTGAACGTCACTGGGCACCAAGCAAACCAAACAGACTGCAGCCACGGTGTCTTGAAGGCCCCTCTCCGGGCCAGACATTAGCTATTTGGTGGTGGGGCTGTAGTGAAGGGCAGGGGTCCCCATGGGGCGCCTCTGGGACTTGGGTCAATAGGCAGTTTCCAAGCAGCGCGGAGACACCTGCTAGGACATCCTTGCTGGGTACCTGCTGAACATCAGCTGTGCACACAGCCCACAGCGACCGGCCTCTCGCTAAGTCCCTGCTTCCGGGCCCAGCTCCAAAGGCCCACCCCCAAAAGTGCCTGGAAAGCTCTTCTCCATGTTCCTGCTCCAGGGTGGGTCATCCAGTCCCTGGGCATGAGTGAGTCATCTCCCCATACAGTCTCCCCCTCCCCAGCCCTCCCTGCAAGGTCTTGGTCTCAGTTCTCACCGTGTCCACCGCCCCGGCAAGAGAATGGACACTCAGGGTGCGATCCACGGACCTCGTTCGGGGGAGTTTGTGAGCCCTGGGGCTGGAGGAGCCTGCAGCCCTCGACTCGGGGCCAAGTTATGCAACATCACCGACTCTGGGACAGTTTCTGTATAAAAACCGCGCACGCACAGCCCCCCGCGCACAATCCCCCACGACTGTCATTGTAAACCCCTCACCGTAAGTTTTGAGCATGAGCTAGATGCACACACACATACACACACACACACACGCACACACATCTGTTTGCATTTATCAATTTCACTCATGCCCATTAAACTACTATGTACATTCGAAAATTAGCATTTTGGGGGAGAGGAGCAAGATGGCGGAGGGGTAGGAGGCTGAGATATCATTGGGTCCCAGGAGTCCAGCTAGATGGCTATCAGACCATTCTGAACACCCACAAACTCAACAGAAGATCGAAGAGGAGAAGAGCAGCAATTCTAGGAACAGAAAAGCGACCACTTTCCAGAAGGTAGGGCGTGCGGAGAAGTGAATCTGAGGCGATACGCAGGAAGAGAGACCGTGGAGCGGGGGGGGGGGCGGCTCCCGGCAGCAGTAGAGCCGCGGGGCACAAAATCGGGACTTTCAGAGTCTGCTCCGCTGAGGGACGAGCCCTCGCAGGGACAGTGTGGTCTCAGGCCCCTCGGGGTCACAGAAAGACCGGGAGTGTCTGAGTGCGGCAGAGCCCCCAGGTATCGGAGGGGGAAGCCGGCGTCAGAGACCGAGCCGAGGACGGGCTCTCAGCTCAGGCTTACCTTAAGCTGTGATCTTCAAGCGGGGACCCCACAAGCGGCAGAGCCTGGAGATTCACCTTCCTTCCTCCTCCGGGCTGAGCGGCGCGGGAGCGGCGGCAGGAATCTGCTGAGTTGGAGCAGATTGGAGACGCCAAACGGCCGCGCGCCAGAGACAGAGACGCTCGGTCACAGGCCGGCTGAGCTCGGAGCGCGGCCGGAGACCAGGGAGACGGGAGGGACTGACGGCTTTTCTCCGAGGGCGCGCTGAGGAGCGGGGCCTCGAGCTCTCGGCTCCTACGGGCCGGAGACTGGGAGGCCGCCATTTTATTCCCGGCATCCAGCGCGGTACGGAAAGCGTTCAGGGAACAAAAGCTCCGAGCGCGAACCCGAGCAGATTACCTAGCCCGGCCCCCGGCAAGGGCGGTGCGACTCCGCCTCGGGCAAAGACATTTGAGAATCTCTGTGACAGGCCCCTCTGCCAGGATATCAGCAAGAATATCATGCCAAGACCAAGTTCACCGATCAATGAGAACCACGGAACTCCAGGGTTAGGGGAAAGCAACACATAGAATTCATGGCTTTTTTCACCCATGATCCTTTAGTCTTTCAGAGTTAAATTTTTTAAATTTTATTTTTTTCTTCTTCTATTTTTTTATTTTTCCTCTCTTATTTTAACGTTTTTCAACTATTATCCTATCAATACCTTTTTAAAAATCTTTTCTAATTTTCACTGGTATAGTCATATTTTACCCCCACATTGTATTTAACCTTATTTTTTGATTACATATAGGGTTTTTTTTTCTTTAAAATTTTGGGATACAATTTATTCTAATAGAGCAAAATATACCCTAAATCTAGCACATGGCTTTGTTCTAGTCTCCAGCCTGATCACATTCTTTCCTCTTTTTTTTTTCTTTTTTCAACCAACTTCTTATCTTATCAATCCCTTTTTTAGAATCTTTTTTAATTTTCATATTTACACTCATATTCCATCCCTTCATTGTGTTTACCTTTATTTTTGTATATTTATAAGTTTTTCTTTCTTTAAAATTTTGAGAGGTAGTTTCTTCTAAAAGACCAAAATACACCCAAAATCAACTGTGGGGCTCTGTTCTATTCACCAGTCTAACATATATATTTTTTCTCTTTCCCTTTCTTCCTCCTCTTCTTCTTCTTCTTCTTCTTCTTCTTCTTCTTCTTCTTCTTCTTTTCTTCTTCTTCTTCTTTTCTTCTTCTTCTTCTTTTCCCCGCCTTTCTTCAACCCCTGGTTTTGGGTCTCTTCTGATTTGGCTAGTGTATATTTTTCTGGGGTCGTTGCTACCCTTTTAGTATTTTCTTCTCTTATTCATCTCTTCTTAGCTGGATAAAATGACAAGGCAGAAAAACTCACCTCCAAAAAAAAAGAACAAGAGGCAGTACTGATGGCTAGGGACCTAATCAATACGGACATTAGTAAAATGTCAGAACTAGAGTTCGAAATGATGATTATCAAGGTCCTAGCTGGGCTCTAAAAAAGCATGGAAGATATTAGAGAATCCCTTTCTGGAGAAATAAAGGAACTAATATCTAACCAAGTTGAAATAAAAAAAAAGCTATTAATGAGGTGCAATAAAAAATGGAGGCTATTACTGCTAGGATACATGGGGCAGAAGAGAGAATTAGTGATATAAAAGACCAAATGATGGAAAATAAAGAAGCTGAGCAAAAGAGAGACAAACAACTACTGGACCACAAGGGGAGAATTCAAGAGATAAGTGATACCATAAGACTAAACAATATTAGAATAATTGGGATCCCAGAAGAAGAAGAAAGAGAGAAGGGGGCAGAAGGTATATTGGGCAAATTATAGTAGAGAATTTCCCTAATTTGCCGAAGGGAACAAGCATCAAAACCCAGAAGGCACAGAGAACCCCCCTCAAAATCAATAAAAATAAGTCCACACCCCGTCATCTAATAGTAAAACTTACAAGTCTCAGTGAAAAAGAGAAAATCCTGAAACAGCTCAGGATATGAAGTCTGTAACATACAAAGGTAGAAATATTAGATAGGCAGGAGATCTGTCTGCAGACACCTAGCAGGCCAGAAAGGACTGGCATGATATATTCAGAGCACTGAATGAGAAAAATATGCAGCCAAGAATACTATATCCAGCTAGGCTGTCATCGAAAATAGAAGGAAAGATAAAAAGCTTCCAGGACAAACAAAAGCTAAAAGAATTTGCAAACACCAAACCAGCCCTACAGGAAATATTGAAAGGGATCCTCTAAGCAAAGAGAGAGCCTAAAAGGAACATAGACCAGAAAGGAACAGAGACAATATACAGTAACAGTCACCTTACAGGCAATACAATGGCATTAAATTCATATCTGTCAATAATTACCCTGAAGGTAAATGGGCTAACTGCCCTAATCAAAAGACACAGGGTATCAGAATGGATAAAAAAACAAGACCCATGGATATACTGTCTGCAAGATACTCATTTTAGACCCAAAGACACCTCCAGATTTAAAGGGAGGGGGTGGAAAACAATTTACCATGCTAATGGACATCAAAGGAAAGCTGGGGTGGCAATCCTTATATCAGATAAATTAGATTTTAAGCCAAAGACTATAATAAGAGATGAGGAAGGACACCATATCGTACTTAAGGGGACTGTCCAACAAGAAGATCTAACAATTGTAAATATCTATGCCCCTAACATGGAAGCAGCCAACTACATAAACCAATTAATAACAAAAACAAATAAACACATCAATAATAATACAATAACAGTAGGGAACTTTAACACCCCCCTCACTGAAATGGACAGATCATCTAAGCAAAAGATCTACAAGGAAATAAAGGCTCTAAATGACACACTGGACCAGATGGACATCACAGATATATTCAGAACATTCCATCCCAAAGTAACAGAATACACATTCTTCTCCAGTGCACATGGAACATTCTCCAGAATAGATCACATCCTGGGTCACAAATCAGGTCTCAATCAGTACCAAAAGATTGGGATCATTCCCTGCATAATTTCAGATCACAATGCCATTAAACTAGAACTCAATTGCAAGAGGAAAATTGGAAAGAACTCAAATACACAGAGGCTAAAGAGCATCCTACTAAAGAATGAATGGGCCAACCAGGAAATTAAAGAAGAATTTTAAAAAATTCATGGAAACAATGAAAATGAAAACACAACTCTTCAAAATCTTTGAAACACAGCAAAGGTGGTCCTGAGAGGAAAGTATATAGCAATACTAGTCTTTCTCAAGAAACCAGAAAGATCTCAAATACACAACCTAACCCTACACATAAAGGAGAAAGAACAGCAAAGAAAGCCTAAACCCAGCAGGAGAAGAGAAATAATAAAGATCAGAGCAGAAATCAATGAAATAGAAACCAAAAGAACAGTAGAACAAATCAATGAAACTAGGAGCTGGTTCTTTGAAAGAATTAATAAGATTGATAAACCCCTGGCCAGACTTATCCAAAAGAAAAGAGAAAGGGCCCAAATTAATAAAAATCATGAATGAAAGAGGAGAGATCACAACCAACACCAAAGAAATATAAACAATTATAAGAACATATTATGAGCAACTATATGCCAGCAAATTAGACAATCCGGAAGAAATGGACGCATGCCTAGAGACACATAGACTACCAAAACTGAACCAGGAAGAAACAGAAAACCTGAACAGATCCATAACCAGTAAGGAGATTGAAGCAGTCCTCAAAAATCTCCCAACAAACAAGAGCCCAGGGCCAGACGGCTTCCCAGGGGAATTCTACCAAACATTTAAAGAAGAATTAATACCTATTCTCCTGAAACTGTCCCAAAAAATATAAATGGAAGGAAAACTTCCAAACTCATTTTATGAGGCCAGCATTACCTTGATCCCAAAAACCAGACAAAGACTCCATCAAAAAGGAGAATTACAGACCAATATCCTTGATGAACATGGATGCAAAAATTCTCACCAATACTAGCCAATAGGATCCAGCAGTACATTAAAAGGATTATTCATCATGACCAAGTGTTATTTATTCCTGGGCTGAAAGGTTGGTTCAACCTCCGCAAATCAATCAATGTGATACAATACATTAATAAAAGAAAGAACGAGAACCATGTGATACTCTCAGTTGATGCTGAAAAAGCATTTGACAAAGTACAGCACCCTTTCTTAATCAAAACTCTTCACAGTGTAGGCATAGAGGGCACATTCCTCAATATCATCAAAGCCATCTGTGAAAAACCCACAGATGGACATTGGGAAGGGTATGTGCTATGGTGAGTGCTGTGAAATGTGTAAGCCTGATGAATCACAGACCTGTACCCCTGGAGCAAATAATACATTATATGTTAATAAAAAATAAATAAAAATAAATAAATAAATAAAAACTAACATTTTGAACAGTAGAAAACACACACTGATTCACTTTAAAGGATAAAATAATGATACACATAGAAGTTCTAAGCTTTTCTTTGCACGTCTCTCCGGGCCGTCCTGTGCGTCACCCACGCTGGAGGCCACTACTGAGACACTGTGTGCCTTCCCAGCAGAGTAACCACCTCCAGAGTGACCTTGGCCTGGGGGCCACTCTGCACAAAGTTCTAGGTTTCCACCAAAGCCCAGATGCTAAAAGCAGGTTATTCGTATGCCTGAAAGTTACCTTAACTTTTTAAGTTACCTAAAAAGCACATGGTGTGTCCTCTATAGAAAAAATATGTAAATAGAAGAAAGATCCCTTTACAATAGCATCCTCTGTAGGTGGGAAATAAATATCTAGAAGATCGGGGGCAGTGGTGCCCAATGGCAGATGTGCCCCCAGTGGACGGGTAGCCGTGTCTGGAGACATTTCTAGATACCCAAGTGCCGGAGTGCCTCAGTCATCCAGCGGGTAGAAGCCTAGGATGCCGTCAACCCTCTAATAGTGCACAGAACAGCCCTCCCCCACTCCCCGCAACAGAGAATTATCTGGACCGAACACCTGAGAGTACCGGGTCCTCTACTTGGGTGTAGAGAAGGGTCTAAACCACCTGACCTGCTCCCGCCCCACCCTGCTAGGTAGGGGCTGGGACCTTGAGCAGATGACCTAACTGTACAAGCCTACTGCTCCCTCCAAGAAAGGATTGGACGCATTCACCTGTGCATCCCGTTAGTCACGCGACAGGTGCTTCTCAAGAAACGGGGATACGGCAATGAACAGTATTGGGTCTAACCCCGAGAATCGTGAGATTCAGTGAGAAGTTGATAGTTTTGTAATGTGCTCGACAGACCCGGGGCGGCCGTCCGATGTGACAGCACGAAGTCCGTCGTGCAAACCTCCCGGATGCTGGGTGTATTTCGTCTATGCTGAGAGGCACGGGGATGCTTTTCTCGTAGTTGAACGTCTCTGGATTCGAACGACTGTGTTTTGCTGTCACACTCCATAACTGCAGTCACGCAAACTTGGTGTGTAGTTCGGGTACTAAATCCCGATGGCCCGCGGCAGGAACGTGAGTCCTGACGTTGTCGGGAAGCCTTCCATGGGCACCTTTTACGGTAGGAGCAAGAGCGCCCCAGAACTGGTCCAGACGCTTGCCGAGATCTTGAACCGTCCAAGATCACCCTTCCCCAGATGGAGCCCCCACCGACCTACTCCCAGGCTGCTCTCCCCCTTAGGAGACATGCGGGCAAGCCTAACTCGGCTCGCCAGTCCATGCTGCTCAGCCCAGGCTGTACGTGAAAATAAAACAACGAGTTTTTTAAAATATCGTGACCTCCTCCGCACCAAGGCACTGAAATGACAATCTCTGGAGGTGGGCTCAGGCAGCTGTATTTTCTAAAGCCCCACCCCGGCAAATGCCTCCTGAAAGAGGCTCCATCCACACTGGCTTGAAGCTGCGTCTCTTTAAAATACACCTGAACCACATGTGACCTACTGTGTGCCTCTTGGTGTATTTACGTGTGGGACAGCCGTCCCGCTCACCTCTGCCTGCGGGGCTGGGGGACTCCTCATCTCGGGATAACACCTTACCTTGCACGTCACGGAGGCCCCACAAAGGAAGAGCAGACGAGCAAATATGTGGAAGGAGATATATTTATTTTGTCGGGAACATTCGGATCACATAGGTGCCACAGCGCTCGTGCCTGTTTCAAGGATTAAAGAGATTGTGCGCTTTGAAAATCATTACTCAGTAGAATGATCGGTCAGGAGGAGGTCCTGACCCCCCCAAGTCAGAGGTAGAAACAAACATACAAGGGGGAAGATGGTTAGGTCCAAGGTCAAGCCAAAGCTCAAGGCTACACGTTGTTGATTTCTTAGTACACCGTGTGGTGGGGAGGGGGGCGGGAGGGGCGGGTGACAAAATCCTGTGTGGTTCTGACAGCTTTATCCCCGACACACACGGTTGTGTGTGTGCCACTGCTTAACAGCATCTAAAGTTCTTCAGGAATTTATCATCGACAAAGGAAGGTCATCTGGCACCTTCAAATACCACTTAGGAGCTATTTTCCGGAGCCAGTGTTTCCTGCGTCCCAGACCCCCACCACGAGGTCAATACTCTTCACATAGCCCCTGTTTCAGCCGAGCGTTCAGGGACTTCTATGCCTGGCTTAAAAAGAGCTTGGGGCACGACCTGGCAAAGCTGGGGTTTTTTTGAGCATGCGCGCCCGGGGTCACTGCCCCCCGGGGTCCGCGCCCTGTCCCGGGGCTTGGGCGTCCTGCTCCAGGGCTCGGGTGTCCTCCGCCGGTGGCTTGGGAATGTCCAGCATGGTGGACGAGTCTCTCCGGGGGTTCCCAGTCACCAGCACCCAGTGGTTCCTCGACTTCTCGACTCTGTGGGAGTCCAGATGTGTGTGAGCAGCCACCTCCGCTTCCTTTCCAAAATAGGTGCTGGTCAGGAGAGAACAGAGCCCGGTTGGAAAGGGAGCATCAGCTCTGGGCGAGCGACTCTGTCCGCCCCAACCTCCAAGCCCCAGCTCCAGCCGGCTCGGGCTCGGGGATGGCGGACTCTGTGGTGTGTGTTTGCCGGACCTTTGTGACCCTGCCTGGGCAATGATGAGTGGCACAGGGTCCCATCATAGCTAAAATCATCTTGTCAGGGAAGGACCTGTGGGACATGAGGGGCTCGTGGATTTGTCACACCTTCGAGTCCTTTGTGACAACACTTCATCACTGAAGGACTTCTTGTGTGTGCAGCCACACTCTGACTTGAGCTGCTTGGGGCGCCTAGGGGGCTCAGTCGGTGGAGGGTCTGACTCTTGATTTTGGCTCAGGTCGTGGTCTCAGGGTTGTGAGATCGAGCCCCATGTAGGGCTCCACGCTGGGCGTGGAGTCTGTTTGAGATTCTCTCCCTCTCCCTCTCCCTCGGCCCCTCCCCCACCAAAATAAATAAAGAAATATAAATAAATCAATTGAGCTTCTTTGCTTATAGACACAGCCTGCTCCCCCGTTTGTGGCATTTTGCCGAACTGAGTAACACATACCTTAATAACAGGTGTCGGTGGGCTGCCAGCCCCCGATTCGTGTGGGAGTGATTGAGGAGAATTTTTGCATTTGCCTTTAAAGATGAAGAGAGTGTGTTATTTGCATTACGAACGAAGGCCTCCAATTCCTAAAGGCAAAAAGTTGGAAATATACTCTATATTCATTTAAATGTCGTTAAAAAAGGAGAGATGGAATAACCTAGAAGCCAGACCATAATGGATGGATTTCATACACTGTTGCAGGTGCACACAGGATAGAACAGCCTAGAATCACTCAGAGCCACACTGGAGATCTTGCACAACGTGAGATGTAATCAGTGGTGTTTTTAAGTGGAGAAGATAAGGATATCGCTGATGTCCTATTTTGTTAAAAAATTTGAAATTAAATAAAATAAAAACACATGCATGGAAAAAAAAAAAAAACAGATAATAAACACCAGCAGGGTTCTCTGGAAGGTGGAAGGAATTACTGGTTATTTTCATATTATTTGCTGTGCTTTTCTGATTTTTCCTTCAGTGAGCATATATTCTGTTTGTAATCATGAAGAAAATACGTCTTATTTCAAACTCTTGGCTCCTGGAAGCTAAACGCCGTGTGAGGCCGAACAAAGCCCTCGCGCGCTCCCGTGGGACTTACGCGGCATCAGAAGACGCCCACATCAGACCAGGCCACCCTGCAACCATGAAGGGTCCCACCCGAGCACAGACGAACCGTGCGCCTTGTCCAAACCGCAGGTCGCCGGACACCCGCCGCTCCCAGCTGATAGGACCAGCTGCTGCTCCCCAAGGACAGCGGGGGCCTTGCCCGGGCCTGCGCTCGCACGGCTAAGGTGTGCTGAGACGCCCATCACAGAATCCCCCCCCACCTTCCCGCTGGCATCAAGGGCAGAGCCCCGCCCGGGAGCTCCCCAGAGCCCGGGCCGCACTCACCGGCACGGGGGAGCCTTCGTACTCCAGGCGGAGCTGGGGGTCCAGGAAGGCCGCCTGCCAGCAGTTCAGGTAGGAGGGCTCATCCGTCAGGTACACCTCCTGGAGCCAAGACCTCTTCGACGACCTCAGCAGGGTCCTGTGGTCACTGGATAAATACAGCTGAAAACGACAGCGCGGGGACGAGCTACGTCACACGGCCCGGAGAAGCTGGGGGAGTGAGCCACTGACTGCGTGTCAAGTGCGTTCAATAGCAGTTTTGGAAAATCCCCTTCTTGCCGACTGTTCGAGAACACTCACGTTTCCTCCATCTTAGAAGTGTCATCGCGGGATGCTGAGGCTACCTGCCCCCCCCCATCACCTCCACTCCACCTTCCTTTGGATTCCAAACCCACTCTCTCTCCTCCTCGTCCTGTCCCTGCTCCCCCTCCTCCTTTTCAGGGCTCAGGCCTGGAGCACTGTTTTGCTTCTTAGAAATAGTGTTGCACGAAACTTGCTGCGTGGAGGGCGGTGTCCTCACCACCAACCCACCACCGCCGACATTCACTGTGTGCCCCCGGGGGCCCCTCCGGAGCTGACATCCCCACGTGGGACTTACTTCGGCAGCTCACTGGCCCCCTGTAACTGGGCCAAGAAGCACCCCATCCAGCAGAGAAGTTAGAAACGTGAGTTGCTTGTTAGTTCTTTAGTGATTGACCTTCACCCTGAACCTGGAGGCCGTTTCTGCCTATTTCCATAGGTTTTCATGGGCAAAGCTGTGCCACAAGGCGCTTGCTCTGGGGGAGGCAGAAATGATTTGCTCTCTGCGAGGCCTTTCCCGACGGGCCGGGCAGTGACGGAGGAAAGGCCTGGAAGTACCTGTGAGCACCTGGACGGTGTGGCTGGCCGGCAGGGGTGGGAAGAGCTGCAGGCAGGCACAGGTGGGGACGCAGCAGGGGCTCTGAGTGGGAGGCAGTGCGGGGCTGGGCACCCGGGGGGCTGGCTGCACGTGGGCAGGGAGGGCGGGGACATATCACAGGGTGCCTCCGATGCCACCATGGACGGCAGCACTAACCAAACCTGGGCCCCTAGAGTAGTGACCTGGCAGCGTGCATCTCCTATGGTCTGAGGGCAGGAGAGACTAGAGGGATCAAGCCTGGACCCGGGTCCTGGCACTGGGCACGAGAAGACAGGCCCAAGATCACTATGCCGGGAGAGCCGTGGGTGTGACCGTGAGCTGGATGTGAGCGGGGAAGAGGGACGGGCCCAAGACACACTCGGGCTTGGCTGTCAGTGATCGGGGAGATCCAGGGCAACTGGAAAACACGGACTTCAAATGCAAAGAGCATCTACCTCAAACCACAAACTCTGTTTTGTTAATGTAAAGAAAAATAATAATGAATCAGGAACAAATCTAGAAGGCTGGTATTACCAGATTTTTTTAATGAGTGCCTCGGAAGTACTTGCTAATTCAAAGACGAGGAATGGAAATAAGAGAATTTGAGAAGAGATTGAATCGTCATTCCTGGAGAATGGAAGCACCATTTACCCGGATGTCATAAGAGAATTAACCGGAAAACCATTAGAGATGATAAGAGCGAGGGATTTCATCAGAGGTGGGTCTGAACAGAAAGGGCTTTCTTATATTTTTGTTGCAACTAAGGGCCTCCTTGTAAGAAGCACCCACAGGAGAAGGTACCGGGGAGAAACCTTAGTGAGATCAGCATCAAATCCACGGAAGGAAACCACAGAACTTTATGGAGAGATAAGAAAGAATAAACGAATAAATGACAAGACCTCTCGGAAAAACAAGTGTCATAAAGCACTAAATACGTGAATTTACGTAATTTTCCAGTGCCGATCAAAATGCCATGTGATTTTTTCCCCCCATAGGGAAAGGGACTTGCAGAAATAATTACATTTAACTGAGAGCTTAATTAATTCCTAATACAATTCAAAAAAGTGTAATGAGACAGAACTAGCCCAATGAGCTGTCAAAATATATTATTATATTGTAAAGCATAATTCTAGAATAAAAAGACACAATTTGAGTTGAAAGGGTTAAAATAGGAAGCTCAGAGGCAGCCTTCAGTCAGTATAGTGATGCTAAGGGATGCTAAGGGGGGCATTGGGTGTCAGTGAGGAAAGGAGTAATTGTTCAAAAAACAACACAAATGCAGCTAATTAGTCATTTAGGGGAAATCGCAGGTCTACATAGAGCCCTGAACCAAAATAAATCTCAAGCAGATAAAGAACAAACAGGAGAAAACGTCAAACCTCAGACATGGAGAAGTCAATACAAGTTCTTCTTTTTATGGTATCTCTGGAGCAGATTTTATAGGGCTCTGAGCAATGGAAGGAATTACGAAGAAAAACATAGATACATTTTACTCAAAAATATATTAGAACAACTATGACTTCAAAGCCATGCAGCCAAAAAAAATAACGAAAAAATAAAAATAATAAAAGCCAAGAAGCAAACGGGAGGAAACATTACCAACAAAATGACAAAATGTTATAATCTATGGAAGAGCAGATACATAAACACAAATCAGTACAGGACAAAGGACAGAGGATGTATAGGAGACAAAGAAGATGAGAGAGTTAAGGACAGTGTTGGGGGGAGAGAAAGGGAAGGGGGATGGAGGAAGAGAGAGAGAGAGAGAGAGACCAGAAATGGTATATCTACATGTTGTGGGGCTTGTAACTTTCTCGGTATTTTATTTTATTTTACTTTATTTTAAAGATTTTATTTATTTATTTGACAGAGAGAGAGATCACAAGCAGGCAGAGAGGCAGGCAGAGAGAGAGGGGGAAGCAGGCTCCCCGCTGAGCAGAGAGCCCGATGCGGGGCTTGATCCCAGGACCCTGAGATCATGAGCCGAAGGTAGAGGCTTTAACCCACTGAGCCACCCAGGCGCCCCTCTTTCTCTGTATTTTAAAACTGTTCTGAGAGAACAGAGTGTAAAGGAAAATAAGCCAAAATGTTAGTAGTGTTAACCTCTGGATAAGACAATGGCGATTTACTCTCCCTCTTTCAACTATACAGTATTTTCTCTAATTTCTACATTTTTTTTTAAATCAGGCTGTAGCTTACCATCTAAGGTGTGTAGGGGTTTAATTGGCAACGCTGATTTTTCTTGGCAGCACAAAAGGTAATAAATAATGCTATATGATACAGTCGTGGAAGCTTTGATTCAGTGAGAAATGGGAAATGGTACCCATTCTGCCACTGGACAGCTGAGCGACTTGGAGCAAGATCACCTGACCTCGTGCCTCAGTTTCCCCATCAGTAAAATGGGGTAAGTTGTCCCTAGCTCAAAGACTTATTTGGATGATTAAGTGTGTGTATGTGTGTGTGTATGTGTGTGTGTGTGTGTGTGTGTGTGTGTGCATGGCATGTAGTAAGGTATAAAAATCCCCATTTTATAAATGAAAAAGACCCAAAAAGTTAAATGACTTATCTGAGGTCCCACCCCATAGAGACACATCTCAGCTAGACTTGGACCCAGATTTATCTGGGGCTGTTACCCTCCTAATCCCCTAAGGAAAGAGAAAGATCAAGTTTAAAAAAAAAATTATCAGGTAACATACCTTGCTAGCATTGGCGACACTGATAGCTGTCAGATAATGATTAATTAACCCAACCATTAACTTACAGGTGGAGGTGGCCTAAAGCTGTGCTTTTTGTCAGCAGCATTGGAAAAAGCGTTTTCTCCCTTACTCCTTAGCGCCTAAGGGTATATTTCTGTCCTTCGGGAAGCTAGAAGGCAAGAAGTGGCCCAAAGAGCTTCAGGCGGAGGTTCAAGAAGCCAGAGATGAAGCCCACACCTGCAGAGAACTCGGTCCGCTTCCGCAGGCGGCCAAGAGCCCACAGGGAAACAAAGCCCACATGGAAAGGGACCCCCCCGCACCGGGACGACTCACCATTCTGTCTTCGAATCCTCCTGTTGTCGCGAGGCAGAAGTTCTGTCCGTATCTAAGGACCTGGCCCATAGCATTTCTGTCTGCACTGCCGGCGAAAAATAAGCATCATGTCAATTCTATTAGAATTGTTCTACATTCGGGGCGCCTGGGGGGCTCAGTCGTTAAGCATCTGCCTTCGGCTCAGGTCATGGTCCCTGGGTCCTGGGATGGAGCCCCGCATCGGGCTCCCTGCTCAGCGAGAAGCCTGCTTCTCCCTTTCCTACTCCCCCTGCTTGTGCTCCCTCTCTCTCTGACAAATAAATACAATCTTTAAAAATAATAATAATAATAAAGATTTAAAGGACTGGCTATATTCTTGTCATCAAAACATTGCTGTCATTATTTAATTAACAAAGTAAAAGCAATCCTTTTTTGCTGTTACTCTATATCTGTTCTCTAAGGATTTAATTGCCTATTTCAAGATCTCAACTGCATTTTTAGCAAATAATTAATTATAAAATAACGAATCCCGTGTAGGGCCACCTTGCAACAAACTATTTCTGTTCTAAAAATAGCGACAGGAAGAGCAACAAAAACACTCAAATGACCTCAAACTATCCTGAAGTGTTATTAGGAAAACCCAGCTTCTAGGCAGGATGTGATTTTAGTTTCCTAGATCCAATGCGTTTGAATGAAGCATTTATAACTGAACACAAATTAGCAGTTATGCTGACGTTTAAGGCGAAGGGCATGTGAAGGTCCCCATCGGTAATCCCCGAGGCGGGGGTGGGAACAGCAGGACCGGCAGCACAGAGAGTGTCCCATCCCCTTCACCTCCAGGCGACATCACTCCAGTCCCAAGGTTTCCTGAAGCTGGAAGTGAAAACATATTTATGATAAACATGAACTGCAAACGAAAGTGTCTGTACCTCAAAATGATAAAAGTGTTTCTGCCAACAGGGATCTTGGTTTGAGCTGCGCTCAGGCCACAGGGCACCTCTAATTGGTCACTCAGGTGGGCTTTAATTTCATCCGGAGTCATGCAGAGGCTCAGGTCCCCGCCCAAAACCACATCAGCTTCTGTCTCAGGGTAGTCTGGATTCACAAGCATCACTTTGTCGCCACAGTGAATGTATCCATCCTCGGTTATGGAAAGCTGCATCTACAATTTAAATAGTTTTTCAAACAAACCATGCACGTCCTCAACAGCCAGTGTGGAGACCCCTGCCAGACACACCTTCTTCCCTTCACTGTCGAGGACCCATTTCAAGAGGGGTCATATCACTCGGATGACTTGTGATAAGTCACATTCCCTCAAGTCTTCATTTTCTTCCTTTTCCTGCGGCCAGCCCCCTCCCACTTTGCCAAAGTCCCCCCAAACTCCCAAACGAAGTAAGAAAGGCAATGAAAAATCACACAACCTGACTCCACTCTTAATTGATTCAAACTCACTGGAAATGTCTTGAGCACCAACTAAGGGACGTTTTATAGAGTCCGGTATTGAACCACTCATTTCTTATTTTGGAAAATGCAGGTAAACATAATTAAGAGCAGATTTCTCCTATGTTTCTAAAATCTTAGGGAATTTTAAACATTGTGGTTTTTCAGATCTAAAAGGGGAAAAATGGTATTTTCCAAATGATAATTCATTTATGGAACGTTTGCTTGCTTAACATACACTCACACTTAATTCGATAGAATTTTGAAAATAGTGCTCAAATTTAAAATTACCGGTCTCAAGAGATTCTCTTTGAGTCTCCTGTTTCTCTGTATGAGAAGCTGTCCCTTTTCTCTCTTCTCCAAGAAGTCCTTCATGAGCTCCTGGTGAAAGAGAAAATGAAGGAAACCCCAAAGGTCAATAATGGTCCTCAAATTATAGACACCAGTAGCTTATAGGTCAGAAGCGCATCAAGCCGAAAAAGCAAAATTTGAGAAAAAGAAACGTGAGCGTAATGGGAATGGTGGAAATTGTTTTGGCTTTATTTTAATATTTTTACTTCTTTGTGGAAGGCTTGAAAAAATGAGAAAGACACACACACACAAAGAAACCTCACCCTCGATTACTCCATCCGGAGACATTCATGCATAACATTTGGAGGCCATGTGTCCCCAATGGAGGTCTCCCCTGGTTGTCCACCGCCACCCCTGCCACCACCACCCCCATCCCTGCCACCACCATCCTTCCCCACCCCCACCCCCCCGGCCTCCACTCCCAGCTAGATGGACACCTGATGGCTCAGGGCCTTGTCTGAGTGTGACATCAGGGAAAGGGACACCACGGGGACACCTAGGAGGGTGTGCGTATGCCGGGGTGCAGGAGTGGGGGGGCAGTGCCCCACATAGAGCCTGCCTCCTCCTCACCAGACCTCAGCCTCTGAAACTCGTAAGTCGGTAAGGATGGAGGGAACTTGGTGGGGCTCTGGACTAAGGGAGAGGCAGGGAGACCAGGGGACTTGTAGAACGAGCAGAGGGGGGTGAGACTTGGCTTTGTGGGACAGCAGGTGAACTTTCTAGAGCATTCAGAGCCGGGTGGGATGTTAGGGGTATTGGGTGTCTGCTGGATGAGCAAGGAGGCCCCGGGCCACCGGACTTGGGGCGGGTGGGGGGGGTCCCTGAGTAGTAGGGGACCGCGCCGGCCACACCTGCGTACCTCCTCCAGGTAGATGTCCTCGTTCCAGTTGCCCATCCGCACTCGCGGACCATACCGGTTCTGTGCCATCCTGCCCTGCGGGCCGCCCCAGCTGGCCGGCCTCCCTCCGCCACCTGCCTTGTTAGCGTGCCTTGTCGCCATGACAACCGGCCCAGAGCGATTGGCCAGGTCCGGGGCCTGCTGGCCAATCAGGGGCAGCACAGGAGCCAGGGGGCGCGGCCAGGGGGTGGGGGTGGGGGCGCTGGAGGGATGGGGGCGGCGGGACGCACACTCGCCGCCTGGAGTCGCTTCCACCGTGATTTCCCTGAATTTAATTGCAATGCAGGCAGGTGGACACACTCCAGCCCTCAGGCCTCACTGTGCTAAAAATGTAAAACATTTTTTCTTTTTCTTTTTTTTTTTTTTTTTGGAATCCGAACGAAAAATGCCGTGCAGGTAAAGTATCCCTCACTTGTCAAGACAGCAAAGAGGAGCTTTTGAACGGAAGCACCTTGACCCTAGAACCGTGCATCCTCCATGCAGAAATTTGGAAACCAAGGTAACATGGAAGAAAGAGGGAAGGGAGAATTTCGGCGTCAGTGCCTCAAAAGTAAGAAATCTAGGCAGTCCTATCTCTACGGGTTTTACAGCATCCCCCCTCCCCCTCCTCCATCTCCAAGCGATAGGACAAGCCCGTGGCTTGCGAGAACTCTTGATAAAGCTAGAATATGCGGGAGCCAACGTATTTTGTTTTTGTTTTTGTTTTAATGCTGGAGCAGTATTTTATGACAACGAGGAACAGACAGGTGCTTTCGGACCACCTGGAGCTGGACGCTAATGCAGTGCCCTTGGTAGTTGACCTTGCTTCGTGTCTATTAAGACAGCACATACATGAAGGACATGCATCCTTTCCTCCCTCCAGCAAACGCAGTCTACAAGAGAAGATAATTCATGAAAACAGATCACCGTAGGAGGAATGTGACAAGTGGAACTACGGATGCGCTGATGAAAGGCCACAGGACTGCAAGGGAAGGTTCCTTTCTGCCTCGGGGAGGTGAGGGGGTGAGAATCAGGAAGGACGCTTCTGGGTGACAACTGGGGCAAGGACCCTTGGCAGCCGGCCTGGGAAGGGTCTCAGCGGTCGGGCTGCAGCTCCGGGTCGGATGGGACATTCCCTTGCCCTGTGAGTCCGCGAGCTCTGCCCCTCCACCGACAGGTTCTAGGACACTTCGAAAGGCTAAGTGGGACCAAGAAGGTAGGTCCCATAGGGTGCCGCTAAAACTGCGTTTGATAATTAAGACATTGAGTCTCAAAGGAGCCAGCCTCTCATCCAAGTTCAAAGTGTTAAAAGTTGCTCAGGACAAAGACTCAACCCGATTTCCTGACCCCAAAGTTCACGCTTTCTCTAAGTGTTTCCATATTCCCTGTAAAATCGGGACTATCCTAAGGCAACGTTGGTCTCCATGTAATTTAATAGGGTTCTCAGGAGTCGGTTATCTGGTAAGACCTTATCTGGAGGGAGCTTTGCTTCCCTCATCTCATCTACTTCCCTTGTGCCGTTACTGGGAAATGAGTTACACTGCTGGTCGTTACAGGCCCAGCAAGACACTATCTACGTGTTGTTTTGTGAAATGGCTTTTTAACTCAGTCAGGAGAAAGATGGAACTACGTGATTATGGAATTCCAGGCGCACTTGTCTTTGCTGGGGGTCTTTGGGTGGGTGCGGCTTCCCGCCCAGTGTAACCTGCTCCCCCCACACACACCCTCTGTGATTCTGTAAGACAGGCCTAGCAACACATTTTCTCAGCGATTACTCACCTGCTTATTTCGCCTTTAGTTTTGGAAGAGATCACTGGATGCGGGATGCTTGGTTACAGTTTTTCCTTTCAACACCTTAAATACGTCACTCCCTACCTTCTGACTGCCACTGCTTCTAGGGAGAAGTCAACCACTAACCTCACTGGGGTTCCCGTGCGTGTCTGCGAAGGGTCGCGTGCGGGCTCCTCTGCCCTCAGGAGTCTCTGTGGCTTTGTCCTTCCCTCCTTGACTGCGGTCTGGGGGGCCTCGCCTGCCATCCATCCCCTGTGGAAGTCATTGAGCTGCCTGAATGTGTAGACTGTTTTTTTCATCAAATGTAGGATTTGCCATTCTTTCTTTGAATATCTATCTGCCCCTTCCCATCTCTCTTCTCCTTCTGAGACCCTGTTCCGTGTACGTGGGTGTACTTCATCAGGTCCCAGAGTCCTCTAGGGCCCTATTCCTTTGTCTTCCTTCTTTTTTCTCTCTGGCCTTCAGATTGCATCATTTCTGTTGCTTTTTCTTGGATCTTAACTTTCTCCTGGCCAGCTCAAATCTGCTGTTGCACCTGTCTCGTGAATTCTTCATTTTGATTATAATGCTTTTTAGCTCCAGAATTTCTGCCTGGTTCTTTTCTATCGTTTCTTTATCGACAGTCTATATTTGATGAGACATTGCCGACATATGGTCCTTAAATTCTATCATCATGGCTTTCCTTAGTTCTTCGAACATATTCTTAATTGCTTTGGAGTCTTTGCCTGCTAAGTCCAACATCTGGGCCCTCTAAAAGCCTGCCTTTTCTCCCGAGTATGGATGACATTTTCCTATTCGTTGGCAGGGATCATAATTTTTTTGTTGAAAGCTAGACATTTTCGGTGATGTAGTATCGTAATTCTGAATACTGATTCCCCACCCCCAGTGCTGTTGTTTGCTTGCTTGCTTATGAATCTGGCCAGTGACCTTGGCGGGACAAGTTCAGTGAGAACTATTTTCAGGCGCTGTGCAACCCTCTGATGTCACCATTGAGGGGTGCAGCCTGACCCCCCGAATGACTCTTAGTATGATAAACAAAGTACCATAAGGGAGTGTCTCATAACTTACAACACAGGTGGATTTAAAGGTCAAATAATAATAACAAAATACTAAGCAAACACCCAAGAAGTGTTTTTTTTTTACTTAATTTTCCTAAATTTTACTTTCACTTTTGAAAAATTATAAAATGTTTATTTTCTACATAGGTAGATAAAATGTTTCTTGGATAACCCTTGAAAACCCCCAAAGCTACAATTAAAACAGAAATACACTCAAGCCTTTCTGGCTACCATGAACTCTGCTTAGTTCTTGTTTAGCCTCAAATACCCCTCGAAATCAGGCCATTGTTCCTCCTTCTTTACAGTCACTGTGATTTTGATGTAAAGCAGGTATGTACTAGAAAACATATTTGCTATTCCTTTTCATAATTCGTGAGACTCTTGGAAAAATTTAATTGGAACCTTTTGTTCCTTCCTTGTGAAACATCTGGCAGGAAAAGAAAAGCCAAAGAAATACTTGGACACGATCATTTTCAGAAAAGAGAAGTGAGACAAAGTTCAGATATTAGGACAGAGAAATGAGAGTTACGTACTTAGAAGCCAGTCACTTCCGGGGTTCCAAAGAATAAGTTTTAAAGTCCTCGCTAGATGACAAATATTGTAAGTCATCCTAATATAGGGGGGGAAATGGGATTGATGCTCCTTTCACTCGGCTTTGTGAGAATTACTGTCTCTGAACCTGCGTTTTCTTCCCCAATAAAAAACAGGTTAAGGATAACTTCCCTGATAAGACTCAGGGAAGCGTTTCCCAGATGGTCCGCAGTGTGTTAATAGGTATGGAGCAGGAAGGGCTCTGACGTGGATATGTTTAGGCAATGCTGGGTTGGAGACGCGATTGTAGCCCTCCTTGGGACCTTAGCCATTATGGTGTTGCTGTAACTCTGCAAAGGAATGCTGACCCATGACATTACCCAAGCCGATTTCAACATAGAATCCTTTTCTAAAGAATCATCTTGTAAGACCAATGTTTTACGACTGACTCCAAGATTTGGTGAGGCTCAAGTGACATAATAATATGAAAAACAGGTAGGATTTGGCCATGCACATGAAAGAACCCAGAAAAGCACTCTGCAGACGGAGGGGCGGGGTGAGGCCGGTGCAGAAACAGAGACTGGGGGAACATCTAAAGGGCCAGAGAGGGACAGGGCAATGAAGGAGGGTGGGGGTGGGAGGTGGTGAAGGGCCTGCAGCGCCAAGGTGGGAAACAGGGATTTTCTTCTGTTAAGTAGTGGAGAGCCACCGGCGGAGCCCAGGCACTTCTCGGACATGGGCGGGGTCCCTTCCTGACCACGGCCGTACAGCGAATATTCCAATAAAGTGAGTCACATGGATTTTTTGGTTTCCCAGGGCATATAAAAGTTATGTTTACACCATACTACAATCTATCAGGTATGCAATAGCTTGATGTCTAAAAAAACAATGTATATACCTTAATTTAAAAATACTTTATTGCTGGGCCACCTGGGTGGCTCAGTGGGTTAAAGCCTCTGCCTTCAGCTCAGGTCATGATCTCAGGGTCCTGGGATCGAGCCCCGCATCGGGCTCTCTGCTCAGCGGGGAGCCTGCTTCCCCCTCTCTCTCTGCCTGCCTCTCTGCCTACTTGTGATCCCTCTCCTCTCTGTCAAATAAATAAATAAAATCTTAAAAAAAATACTTTATTGCTAAAAAAAATGCTAACGATCATCTGAGTTTCCAGTGAGTCGTAATTACTGGTCGCAGATCGCCATCACAAATCAAATAATGATGCCTGGAAATGGTGAAATAGTGCGAGAACTACCAAAATGGGAGACAGAGACACAACATGAGCAGATGCTGTTGGAAAAATGATGCAAGGTCGCCACAAACCTTCAATTTGTAAAAAAAAAAAAAAAATGCAGTATCTGCAAAGTGCAATAAAATGAGGCAAGCCTCTAGAACTGGGGGAAGTTTTTCTGGGGCCACAGGCTGGTGTATGGACTTCGGGCCATGAGGCCAGGTCAGGGGGGGCTAGGAGCCCCACTTAGGAGGCAGCGTGGGGACAGGGGACACATGCGCCTCGGTATGGTGGTGATAGTGGGACTAGAGGAAAGAGAGAAAAGACTTCAAGTCAAGATTGTCACCTCTTGGAAAATGACTGTACATTGGAGAATCCATTCATTTCATTTGACCAAGATTGGCCGCATGCCAAGCATTACGCTCAGCAATCGGGAGACGGGGATAAATGAGACTCTCCTGCTTTTGTGGACAGAAAGTGGAGACAACTCTGAAGGACCGGTCACATTTGGGAGGCATGTTGCCAAAGGCCCAGTAAGGGCAGACATCTCTGAACGGGCCTCAGTAGGTGTTTTTTCACTAATAACAGTCCTCCGATAAGGTGGGCAGGGGCACGAGGACCACGTAATCGTTGTTTAATGCCTCATCTAACCAGGGGTGTCCATTCCAATCCTCTCGGAAGAACAGAAGGTAGCAGCTGTGCAGAAAAGAGTCTTCTGGTCTTTTTTGTCTCCATCTGCTTTCCCTCCGGGTTCCACCAGACCCCCGGGGGGAAAGATGCCCACCAACGCACCTATAATTCTCCCCAGCCAGACACAAGCCCAGAGCCCAGCATTCAGCACAGGGACAGACCCATGGGACTTAGTTCTCCCAGCTTCTCCTCGTCCCCCTTGCAGCCCATGGTCGGTGTCCCTACGTTCAAGCTGACCTCTTGGGCGATACGCTTGCATATGTTCTGAAGTCCCCATAGCGGAAGAAATTTCTTTCTGTGCACAGTCCTGACTTCTGCAGAGGGTGGCCCCTGTGGAGAGGAAACCCTTTGCTTCTACTCAGTACACTGACGGGTCTGGAAATGCCAAGGGGGACCCAGGGGCTCGGTGTGACAGCAAGAGAGAGAAAGAGGCAAATGGCTCTGCCTAAAAGAGCAGAAAGAAAGCCAGGTTCCCCAGGGGGAGGCGCATTCCGGAGAGGCAGCCAACACCCAGGGTGACCAGGAGGAAAGAAGCTCCCCAGGACTCGTGAAATTTGGGAAGGACTTCGGGCTTCCCAGTGGCATGAAGGTGGGATGTCAAGCCATCTCTTCTGGATCTCAAAGAGCGGGGAGGCCCTCTAGCTGATGTTCAGGTTATAGGAGTATCCCTCTCTTAAAATCACCAGAAATTTATTTCAAACTCTTCCCCCCACCCTTTTGAAAGCAGGGAATCATATTTTCCAACAAAAGCAGGGCAGAACTCAGTTACATAAAACAAATAGATTTAAAAAAAAAAATAGTCTTATGGCTGACTCCAATGGTGAGTCCCCAAACTCCCACCGTGCCCCCTGGAGGACCCTAAGGGTCTGCAGATCTCGTTTGTCCCCTAATGTTACCGGTGAGGCTCGCAGAGCAGGGCTCGACCGCGGAGCCGTGAACAGGGGCTCCGTTAATGCCACGTGCACGCCGCTCGGTCCGGGACTTCCCTGCTTCCCAGCCCTCACCAGCCCCACCCGTGGGACCAGGCGCCTGCTCACCTTGACCCTCGCTTGTCTTCTAGGTCAAAAGAGAGGACACTTGCAAGCTCAAAGCCAGTGATTATACACTGGAATCATTCGAACGCTTTTGTTACAAGAGGACATGGTTAAGCAATAAGCCGGTTCCAGGAAATCCTCCAAGATACTGGGTAGAGGCGCACAGAGGGGAAGCAATACGAAGACCCATTTCCCCAAACGTCAGCATCTCCAGCTCCTTTCATCTGATGGGAAAAGACAGGGTGTCCCTTCCTTTCACACAAAGGAACCAGAAGCGCAGAGAGGTTGTGGCAAATACCCAAGTTAGATAGTACTGCTTACCGGGTAGGCAAGATTGCCATCGAGAGGGGCTCAAGCGGGTCGTGTCCTCTTTGTAAGACTTGCCAGTTTCCAGTTCAAGGGAAACTTCCTTTGGCCCATGGGCAAACAGCGACGCAGCCGGGAGAAGAGAAGTGTCTAAGGTCAGACAGCTAGTGCTGTTCGAGCAGGAGCCAAAATGCAGGACTCGTCTTCTGTTAGGCTGTAAGGTCCCACATAAGAAGCTGAAAAATGAAGCGTGTCTTCGATTTGCATTCACAGATCGACGGCTACGGCAGCACTGCTCCCAGCACGAGGACCCTGCGGGGCACAAAGCAAGATTCCCTCCAGGGAGTGCATGCTCCAGCTCTGGGGGTACCCGTGGCCCCAGTGGGGGTGGCTGAACTGCTCCAAAGCATAAAGCCAGTGCCAGGCGATGGCGTGGCCAGAGCCCCAGACACTCTAGCCCCAAGTCCGAGCTCCCTGAATCATACGACTGCTACACTCTCCAAGAAATGGGGAGAGAAGTGACCCGCACTGAGTTATGGAGTCTCTCCTTCGACTGCCCATCACGGAGTCCCGGAAGCCCCACGAAACTGGGGATTCTGGGAGAGCGGTGATCTTCTGTTTTCCAAAATCTGACAAACACTCTGAGGATACCTGGGAAGCCCTTTCATCGGCTGTGGATGAGACGGGGGATCGTGGTCATGACTCTAGAAGGCAGTGTTGCACGACGTTATCAAAAGCCTTAAAATGAAGGGTCTTTATCTCTAAAGTCCACATGGAGGATACGACACCGAGGAGAGGTGCGCTTCCACGGAGACAAATCGCAAAAGTCCCACAACACAAATATCCCATAATAATGGGTCGTTACAGTAAATTAGAGAGCATCTACATTTTGGAAGGTTATGCGGCTATTAAAAAATCATAATATAAAAATAATATTCAGTGACCCGGGGAATGTTTGGAATATACTAAATGAAAACGGGATTGCGAAATAGTTTATAATGTAAGCGGTCTCCTTTGTAAAAATGTGCATCATAGGAAAAAACAATGTAGTTTATAAACATGTGTTTATGGTACATGCATACATTTATATGTGTAATGTGCATGCGTGATATATAATATCTAATATTATATACAATCATATACATGTTTTGTCTACACGCGTGTCATCTATACACATTTATAATTCTTATATATGTAGCTGATGGGGAGAGAGCATGAGGCTTCCTGTATGAGTCTGCAATTCCTTGTAATCATAAAAAAGAAAATATTCTGAAAACACTGGCCCACTGTCGTTCCACACCTGCCTACGCTGAAGCCTGATTCCTATCACAGGGGCAGGAATCGTAGGTAGCCTGTTTCAGGGCTTGGGGAAGTTAGGACCAAGAATGGGAGCCAGTTTTCTGCCCCAATTCCTCCAAATGCCTCGCTCAGCAGCTGTTTGTGGATTTCATGCAGTTACGTTGGACAGTTTCTCGTACTCCATGGTCACTGTCATTGGAAAGAAGAGCTCATGCGGACGAGGTCTTTGCTGACCTCTCTTCAGGGGACTTTGAGCCCGTCATTGGACAATTGTGCCCTCATGTGGTAGATCTTGAGTACAGCTTTCTGTCTGCGGCAAGGAAAATGACATGAGGACGAGATGGTCTAGGGGCTCGGGACAGGGGCCCCACAGTTTACAAGTATTCCCAAAGGGAGATGCTAAGTAGGGGCTTCTAGAAATTATAATGCATCTTCCCTCGAAGTGATAAACATTGTGCTTGAGAGCCAGCCACCTGTCAAATCCTAGTGAACCATTACCCACGGTAGTGGTCACGGCTTCCTCCCCTGTAGGAACGCTGTTTATTAGGTTTCAAGAGTCTCCAAATATTTGAGGTCCCCAACACAATGCTTTTATTGGCTTTGATGTGTCTTCCACTTAGATTTCCTTCCTCAAGATGCTTCTCCTTTTCTACTCATTTCTACTCATTCACCAAGACCCCCCAACATCCCCAATCCGTGTTAAACCAAGTCCCCTCCTCAGGCTCTCATGGAGCTCTGTATTTTCTCTGCAAACCACCATTATGCACAACTTTGCTTAGCCATGAGCAATATGGACTCATGGGAGCCCCACGAGGACAGAGGTCTCCCGTTCCAGTGGCATAACCTTCGCACCAGCACGGTCCCGGGCATAGAGCGGGCGTTCGAGATACACCTTGCGTTAGCATATTGCTCCTGTCTAGCTCTCTTGGGACCAGACATGGCGCAGGCGGGACAAGCATCTTACCCCAGTGATAGACATAAGTGTTAGTCCCTGAAAATACTCGGCCACTGAGTAAACACCGAGCCTGTTTGCACGGGGACTCCACAATCTCCCGTCCGCTTACGGCCTTTGGGCGTCCAGCCACCCGGATCTCCCGTGAAGCCTGAGATAAGCGTCAGCGTCAGGCAAGCCTCAGTTTCCCCAGCATCATGGACTCGTGGACAGGGTGTCTCCTTTCTCCTCGCGTACCCGGAGCACGCTCCGAATCTTGGGAGCAGGCAGGAAACCCTCTCCTACTCATCCCAGGCGATTTGCCGTTCCCTCCCTTCCGCCCACCAGCTTCTGCAGTGCCCGTCCGGCGTTCGGTTGCTTTGTCGCTTTCTGCATATCCACGATGCTTTCCCAGGCTCATGGCACGTCCTGTACCCATGCCCACAAACGAGGCGCACGCCCTCCCCACCCGAGTCTGGGAGCAGAAGGTGACCAGTTGTCTGATAAATAGATTCCTCTGTCCCTGTAACGTGGGTGGGTGCCCTGGGACAGGATGAGCACATGCAGGGACGGTGACCTAATCCAGCCCGAAAGCCACACTGAGCCCTTGGTGGGGGCCGGCCACCGCCGTCCCGGTCAGAGCCCAGCCCTGTGCACTGAGGTGAGAACACATCTTCGCAGATGGCGGGTACGGGCCTTCCCGAAACTGTGCCAGAGCAGACCCCCCGCCCCCACCCCAAGCATCTGCTCTCCACCCCCAGCCCCCGTGCATTTGGCTTCCAAAGAAAAATCACCATGGAACATGCAGAAATTTCCTCTCTCTGCCCAATACACCCCTTGTTTTTCCCTGGAAAAATTTTATTTTTCATAAATACCTACGTTCATTTAATAAAGACTTTTTTTTAAAGATTTTATTTATTTATTTGACAGAGAGAGAGAGATCACAAGTAGGCAGAGAGGCAGGCAGAGAGAAAGGGGGAAGCAGGCTCCCCGCTGAGCAGTGAGCCCGATGCGGGGCTCGATCCCAGGACCCTGAGATCATGACCTGAGCCGAAGGCAGAGGCTTAAACCCACTGAGCACCCAGCATCCAGAAACATTTCTGGGTCCCTGAGCCTGCTTCCTCACTTCTGCCTTGAGTTGGGGGGAAGAAACACCAATATATATATATAGATATATATATATATATATATATATAGAGAGAGAGAGAGAGAGAGAGAGAGAGAGAGAGA
>CM052896.1:1164453-1314487 GCA_028534135.1 Potos flavus | reverse complement strand
AGAGAGAGAGAGAGAGAGAGAGAGAGAGAGAGAGATATGCTAAATCTGGCTCTCTTGTGATTTTAGTGATTTACTGATTTAGTGATTTACTGATGATGCTCGGCTGCCAAAGGAAGAAGCAGGTGACACCAGCAGGACCTGCCACCAGCCTGCTCCCTATGACTCTTCCGTCTTCAACCCAACAGGCAGGCTTGGATGTCCATGTAGGATGGTGGACAGCCCGGGTCCCACAGCCTCATTCATGGGGAGCAGCCCTCCAGCCAGCCCACACCCCCAGGCCCTTTTGGAATTCAACAGCTAATAATACCCCGTCCTTACACCTAGCACTAGGAACCAGCGACTTCTCACGAGCTCGTGATCTGGGGGCATGGTGAACTCTAGTTCATAGCGATTCCTCTCGGTAGGTTCTAACTTTTCCAAACTTTCATATTGGAAAAGTGTGAGATTTGGGTACAAGGCATCGGAAATAATTCTTTGAGATGGTTTCTGGGTGTATAAGCTCCAAAGGCAATCATTCTAGAACATTCCATAGATGGTGAGACTCATGCCTTGTAACTCTTGAGCGTCGCACCCCTTTGTCCCAGTGTAAGGCCTATTCGCAGGAGAGAACACCTCCCTGTGGCTCCTAGCTTCCCTTCGTGTGTCTCCTTCTGTGTCATGCGATTTCTCATGCTCGGATGGGGGCTGGCTAACCTCATGTCCTCACACCCTGTCCCCGCCGCGGGGCAGAGAGCTAGTCCCCGTTGTCCTCGGCTCCCGTCCGACCTCATGTACTCGTTGGCACTTGAAGCATGAGTTGGGATCGGAGCTGAACTCAACTCCCCAGCCGTTGACAACAGTACATCTAAATTTCCAGAAAAGTCTGGACTCAGTTACACCCAGCAGACTGCAATACAACTGTGCCCGCTGTTTGCCTCCGAGGATGTGTCCAGAAACTCCAGTTTCACCACCATGCACCCTCCCTGTAAATTCTGTCCGGGAGCAGAGACCGATCTCTCACAGAATGAGGTGGAAATGACCGGCAGCTGAACTCCGCCTGGCGAGTGTCCCCGTCTCTTCTGTTCTTGGGTCTCTGCCCGCGGCCTTGCCAACCCCAGTGGGAAGGGCCCGGGTTTTCAGGGCAGCTGCTCCGTGGGAGGAATCCAGAGTAGCTGGGCAGGGCTGGGCCTAACGGGGTGTGACTCCCGCCAGCCAGAGCCCACGATCTGAAACTCTTCTCTGAAAGACACAATGGACAGGGCCGCCTGGGGGGCTCAGTAGGTTAAGCATCCGACTCTGGATTTTGGCATAGGTCGTGATCTCAGGGTCTTGGGATCGAGTCCACGCTGAGTGTGGAGTCTGCTTGAGATTCCCTCTCTCCCTCTGCCCCTCCCCTTGCTCTCTCTCTCTCTCTCTCTCTCAATAAATAAATCAATAAAATCTTTAACTATATAAAAGATGCAACTGATCTACCCTGCGGAGGGCTTCTCCGAGGGGTTCCGGTTGGTGAGATCTCAAACGGCGTCTCAATCCGCCTCCTCCCCCGGGGGGTTCTGAACCCCCACCCTCCTAGACGTAGCTGCCAGCCATCCAGCTCGGGCCCGTCCCCTCGCTACAAGCCGGCCAGCCTTGCCCGCGGTCTCCGAGCAGGCTCCGCGGGCCCGTGCCCGCTGCCGTGGCTTCCGGGCTCCCACCTGGCTTGTTTGCGTTCGTGGCAGAATGAAAACCTGGGGGAGGAGGTTGGCTGGGAGCTTCTGTCTGTGGATGCCTCCGGGCAGCATTCCCCTCGGCCAACTCCCGTTTCTCATGTCGAATTCTACTGCAATTTTCTCTACGTTGTGGCAGAATTCCTGACTTCTATTACCTAACAAGGAGCCAGTCTGCTCCTTCTTTGCCAGCGGAGAAGACCTTGATGCCACCACGCGTTAGCGGTGTGTTTTGAACAGGGTTTTGCTCCTCTGGGCCTCTCTTTTCTCGTCTGCGAAATGGGTTGGTGATGCTTCCTACTTCGCTCACTTTATTGCAGCACGTATGCGAGTTAATGGGTTTTAACGGTGCCAGGCTCGCGGTGAGCGCTCAAGACAGGTTGCTTCTTACAACCACCGTCGTCATCACCGTCATCACGATGCACCCTCTCCGTCCTCCCTTTCTCCAGCTGCTACTGGTCCTCCAGCAGACCTCGATATTCCACTGTCCAACCTGACGGTGTGTCTGCCAGACTCATTTATTCTCAACCCCTCGGATGTTCCCTGCCTGTGGCATTAACCTCTCACAAGCGATCCCACTGACCAAATGCTTTCCTGCTAAATGAACACCCATCATAAGGCCCCGACACCAACGGTGTTTCTTGCCTCATCGCCTGGCCTGGCCTTTCAGCCCTGGGTCTCGGGGTCCCTGTGAGCAAAGCCAGTCTCCCTTTGGGTGTGCAGCCTGCACTCTCCAGAAGCAATCCAAATGTCTACCTGATGTTTGTGAGCCAACTCCGCGTTGGGTCTATACCGCACGCTCCAGACCATCCCCTCTCGTGTTCCCCACAGGAGGCCTCACCCAGGAGCTGGCCTTGAGAACGTGGCCATGGCCCAGTCCTAGCACCTTCTCAGACCCCGTCTTCGCCCCGCAGCTCAGGAGCCAAGATCCCGATCCCTTCCGTGCGCGAGAATATACTCTGAGCACCATGACCGTTCGTGCCGAGTAGATCTGTACTTCTGGGCTCCCTTCTCCTAGCCGTTGGCTGCCGTGTGATAGAGCCAGTCTTTGGCTCGGTTCTAGAGCAGGAGGATATTCGAGAGCAATTAAGTGCCAATGTCAGTTCGCTATCCAGATGGTGCTTGCAAAGTACTATCCCCCAAAGTACGCTCAGAGCTAGAGCTCTCCCCACGGAGGGGAGCGGGGGCGCAACCTGCAGCGGGGGTGGGGCGGGGGTCAGTCGGTCAGGGGCATGCTTAGATTCCTGGAAAATGTGCCATCATTGTCTGCCCTTCCTCTGGGCTTTGAAGGACACCGTGGTATTCAAGTGGCTTTGCGAAGCATCCTTACCAGAAGTCCCTCGAGCAAGCACAGGGACTGACGGAGACACGGGGCAACAGACCAGACATTCGGGCCCCGACACCGGAGGCTGAGCCTGCACGGGCATGGCTGGTCCGACCTCAGTGTGTGACACGCTTCCCCGCCGGTTACCAACAGCAGCTGTCCCTCCGCTACCATGGCTCACCCGTCCCTCCCTCGCAGGCCACCCCGATATCGTCCCCCTCCACCACCACGATTCCTCAACAATTAAGGACAAATATTTGGCACAAGAGGGGCCGCCTCAATCTCTGCCCCCATGTGACCTCTGCTTCTTTCCGATTAGCTGGACAGGATGTTTGGTGTCTCGGCTGCCATCGCTGTGGCTGGACCCATTCGCACAGGAAGGCTAACGTGATCAGAAATTTGATATGGCAAGTTTGCCCCGGTCCAGCAGCTTTATGAGAAACAAAACACACAGATCCAGGGGTTTTTCTGAATACCTTCCTCAAGCCAACCGAGATGGTAGCCGAATGCCCGAGCTCCTGGGGCCGACCTGATGGGCCGGCCCAGACCGTGCGGAAGGCGGCCCCCACCACCGCCTCCGGGATCTCCCCAGGGACCGCAGATGCGCACTGGGGGAACACGCACCTGCCCAGGTTAAACCTCTTTTGGTTGAGAACAAGAACTTTTAAGAGATTAAAAAGTGGAGGCATTTTTTTTTTTAATCTCAAGGATAAAGGGAGATGCCTGTCATCATTGAGGTGTATAAAACATCGGGGACAAAGGAAGAGAAATGGAGCCAGCGGCAGGGAAACCTGAGGGGAGAGGTCTGCAAAGCGAGATTTCAAAGCCCAGCAAGTAGATGCTCGTGATTGAAGCAGCAGAAACACACTCGCAGGTATGTATCGGCCCAGAACATGCCTTTTATGTAAACTTCCTCGAAAATATTATGCAACTGGGCTCTAAATCAATTTGAAGAGCTCAGCGATAGGGAGACTGAATTATAGAAGGATTTCCTATATAGAAATGCTGAAAATATGTCCATTTCAGAAGCATGGAAACTCAGATGACATCATTTCAGTGCATATAGTGACAAAATCATGCAGTTTAATAATTCCCAAAGAAAAAAAAAACTTAATAATATTGAGCATTAAACTTTGTCCAAAAAAAAAAAAAAAAAAATCCCAGGCTATACCCAAATCCTGGAAGGCAGGCTGAGGCGGGAGAAATTAAAACCGGAGATTTTTCTCCCCTCATGAGAACGTCTGTGGAATGTTTGCAAACTGCTTAACGTGCTATATAGACACTGTCCTTGGTATTTGAATCCCACGCACGTACGAGGCCAAGATCATGCCCTTTCCTACGTGACAAAATGGGTGTAGAGAAGGACTTGTGCAAATAAGAGGAAAAACCGCTTAGAAATAAGACAGACGGAGGAAAAAGATAGCAGACAGAGATTTGCATACCTTTACGCCTAACAAAGTAGATTCTTTCCAAATAAGGATTTAGAAGACTTGAAATGACATCACCAATAAGCCTGACCTGCTATCTCTTCCATGTCCTCATCTGTACGAGCGGGCGGGGTCCTTCCTGCCGCAACGTCCTAACTGTGCCAAGAGGATGTTTCCTCTCGACAAACAGGTTGGGGCTATTTGGGGATCTTTTGGAATCTCCAGGGCGGGGTTTCCAAGAGCTGAGATGTTCACCCCAGAATTGGGGACGCAGTTGGAAGAAAGGACCTGAAGTCCCCTTTACCCGCAAGGACAGACATGAACTTGGCTTCTCCGGTTGCAGCATCGGGGAGATCCTGGGAGGGGCCGCCGTGATCCCTCCGAGGGTCCTCCTTCTGAGAAGTCCTCCTTCTGCACAAAGGAAGGCAGTGCTCTCCTCACTGGTCCTCAGCTCCTGACCTCACTCTCCCTCCCCGGGCTCACACGTTCCCTCTGGCCTAAAGGATTGGGCAGGGCTCCTCTCTGGTAGTCTGTGGCTGGAGATAAATCCTTGATGACTCTCTGCAGGCTCCCATTCGGGAGATAAATTTCCTATTTGGGAGGAAATCACACCCCCTCGTCCCCAGCGGGCTTGCTGCATCTCCCGCCTTGGCAATGGTGGGAAGGGACCACACCCACTTCTTCCCAGCCCGGGGGATTCCAGCGTTTGAAAGTTCAGAGCTGGAAAGATAAACATCACTGCTTCTCCCTCGCTCCCTCATTGTTGCTCGTCAGCAGCAGGAAAGGAACAGAGAACCCGGCTGTGCGGAAACGTGCCCGTCTGCAGGCGTGGTTAGGGGAACCGAGGCTGTAAATTGTACTCACGGCTCCTCCCTTTGCGCCTCACCAGCACCCTGCCCAGCCCTTAAGGAAACACAAACCCAAACTCGGAATCTCCTCTCCGAGGTAAGATGCACCGGCCGGGCCCGGCCCACCCCTTCCTCCCGTAAATCCGGAGATGGAACCTCGCCGCGAAGCGAGCCCCAGATTCGGGTCTGGGGCACGGGAGTTCTCGCTTCCGCTGTGCCTCTGAGAATGAGTTCCCGATTGGGTCCGTGGCCCCAGCCCCAACCCACACGAGGGCATCATCACTTTTTCTCTACGTGATTCACAGGGTGGTTGGACAAAAGGACATACTGGGCCCAATTCTGCTTCCAAATTGCCACGTAAAAGAACATCATCGTTAGCTCCCCATGCTCCTCCGCGCCTCTGACCTGCCACCTGAACGAGATTCCTCCCGCGGGGGCCAAACGCGGAGGGCAGCGTGTTTTTTCCTTCACGAGACTGGGTTCCAGCTGTTCCCTCTGCCAGAAAAGTTCTTCCTCCTCTGTTTCTGCCTTCAAAATTGGTTGCATCCTTCCCAGTTTGAAACGCCCTTTCTTCCAAGAAGTCCTCCCGGTTCTGACGTTTTTGTCCAGTGTTGCCCTCTCCTGAGCACCGCTGGCCTCCTCCCCATCGCCTGGTCTCAGCGCTGGCCCTGCTCTGTCTCACGTTCAGGTTCTTTCGACGTCTGCTGCCTCCCCGTAGGCCAACGGTGAGCCGTTTATCGCTGCACCCCCTCCTCCCGTGCCTGGCACGCGGCCCGGACCGGGGACGTGGCGGGGACGAGGGTAAGAGTTGGGGGGGGGACATCTATGCCGTGTGGACGTCTGCATGAATTTCTGTGGGGGGAATTTGCAATCACTCTTTCCCAAACAAAAGAGTCTAAGGAAACTTGACAAACTGAATGCGACTCCCAGAAGAACGAGGGAGAGTAAAACAAACGATCTGTTTGGAGCCACCTGGGAGGGCCGCCTGGGATGGAGGGGAAGCAGGCTGGCCTGTGTACTTTTCATTGTGCAGTAACGCCGGAATCAGATCGGGAAGGGCAATTTTTCCTGGCGCCGTGTTCAAGGAGAAATTTATCAGGTGCACAGTAGCCGCATCTCCAATGAGCGTTTTGCAAAAGGACCCAGATGTCTTCACCTGGGCGACTCTGGTGCTCCACCGCGGTTCACAGAGAGGGGATTTCTGCAAGGAGATGAGACCTCGTGGCCGACGCCCAGGACTTTCTCCACAACTGAGAAATCTTGAGAACCTGGGAAAAAGAAATGTTGGTGCGATATCAGATCCCAAAGTCCACATCTAGTTTCGTCCCAAAGATGACGGTGGCCAGCTTGCAAGAGCTCAAAGCCGGTCGAGGCGGGGGGTGTCCCGGGGCTGGGACAGAGGTCACGCTCCCAGGGACAGGCTGCAGAGGGGCGGGCAGGCACAGAGGTGGCCAGGGCTCCGTGTTCAAGCACGACCGGCGTCCACCCCCCCGTGGAACCCTACACTGGATGATGTCAAGGAACCCACGGCTCATCAGGAAGGCATGCCCCGCCTGGTCAGCCTCCAAGGAGAGTCAGAAGTGTGGGAGCCTCGCGGATGTCCTAACGGCGAGGAAAAAGACTGGAGGAGAGACCGCTCATGAGAGTATCACCAGGCCCTCCGGCTGAACGCGGGGACTACCAAGATGGCAGGCGAACACGGGTATTTCCTACCTCGGGCTGAGCCAGAACGTGGGAGCCTTGGGGTGTCCTTCTGGGAGTTCCGCAGGCAGGAAAGGAAGTGGCCGCTGACCATCCCAAGCGACCTCCTTATTCTACGATGGGAGGCACGGGGCCCAGGGAAAGAGCCTCAAGTCCAGGAGCTCACTTCCGTGACGCCTGCCGATCAAGGGCTTCCGGCCTTCCGTTCCGGGCGGGCTGCGGTGTCCCTTCCGGGGCCTCACAGGTGCCCGCGGGACGGCAGGGCCTCCCTGCGAGCCCACGGCTAGCGTGCCTCCAGGCTTTTCAACCTGAGATTTTTATGTCTGGAAGGAACCATGTCTCTCTTTTTCTCTCTTTCTTTTTTGGGCATTTGCTACTAAAGCGGGTCCCGACGGGCCAGCTCGCCCCCGTCCGTCACACGGCTCCGGCAGCCTGTCCCCGTCTCTCTGGAGGCATTTCAGGGTGAGCAGAGGGGCCGGTCTCTGACTCCGGCGAGGCCTGAGGGTGGAGATCCCCACGCTCCCCGCAGACCCCCGCAGACCCCCGCAGACCCCCGCAGACACGGCAAGATTGGCCCAGAGGGACTTCCCGCTGTCCTCAACAGCAGGTGCCATGGGCAAGGAGAGGTCAGGAGAGCTTCGAAGGGGGGAGGAGGGGACAGCCAGGAAGGATGAGCAGCTCTGTGTCCCCTCTCCCATTCCCACCCTGTGGCTCTGATCTGGGCGGCCCCAGTGCGTGCCTCTCCTTCCAACCCTCCCTGCCTGTTCGCGTTACTGCCGCAAACAGCAAGGATGGTGAGGACGGCCTTATGGGGACGAACGGCTCAGCCATCAAGGGCTAAACTGCATTTTCCCCCAAGACCTGTTTTCATTCAGCTGAAAAGTCTGGAGCATCAAGTGAACGGTTTGACTGATGAAATGACTTCTTAAAAATTCTTAGTAACTCGTCCATCACACGGCATCGTGGTACGTGCCACGTGCCCGCCGCAGTGTGGGATGCGCTGCGTGCCGCAGGGCACAGGGTCTGCCGCATGACCATGGCGGGCCGGCTCCTTGGGAATCACTTGTCACCGTTTCACACTGGGCCAGAAAGGAGAGGCGCGGGCCAGATGCTCTCTGCGTGTCAGCCTAGAGGAGATTTGGGAAGACCTGGGGAGAAGAAGAGACCTTCGGAGCGGGGACCCGCAATGGGGTAAGGTCCCTGAGGCGGAACCCGCCGAGAGCAGTGGACCCTAAAACCGTCTACTCGTCTGCAGCGCGATCTGGGTCAGGCAGCCGGCTCGCGCACCTCCGAGGCGCCCTCGCTCTCCGCGCCCCCGCGTCCTCCCAGCCCCCTAGACGCCCGAGCTCTCTGTTTTGCTAATAAGGAACATGAGGTACAAGCAATCGGGTCCCCTGCTCAAGATCCTGGTCAACGCTCGGACTCCAGCCCTGCCCCTTCGCCTGCTCCTGGAGGGCGCTACTGAGATGCAGGACCCGGAAAGAACACACTTTCCTCCTTCCGCAGTTTTGTCTAAAACGGGAATGGACGGCTGTCTTCGGGGGAGCCTTCCTGGGGCCTGCAGCCCAGCAGCAAAGGGCCGAGATGCACCAAGCAGACAGACCTTCCTCTCCCGCTCCCTTCCAGGCACACGAGTTCAGTATCTCTCTTGGCTTGCTCGCCTTCTTTCCTTCTTCCTTTCTCTCTGTTGTTTCGTTCTTTCTCCTTTCACCTGTTCTCCGTCCCCTTATCTGAAAGGGTCTCCGCGAGACTAGAACCCCCCTGCCGCCCTGGTTTCCGGGCTCGGGGTCCCCGGGGTTGGGGGGGGCTCAGGTTGGGCTGCTGGAGTCGTGAGCGTTTGCAGGGCGCCGGACGGAGGGAGAAGTCGGCTCATGGAGGGGCTGGGAGAGGGACGACCTTGATGGAGGCTGCGGCCTGCTTCTAATTTTAGCAACAGCGGAGCCCTGGACTTCCTGGAGGTATCGGGTGCTCCCCCCGCCCACGCCGGGCCGACAGCAGACATGTGGAAGAGATTCAGATCACAAGAATCCCCAAATCGGGTCACACCTGTAGCTCATCCGGCTCCGCCTGCCTCTCGGAAAGTGAGGACAGAGAGCCCCTGACTGTCAGAGCTTTTCCGTCTCCTTGTAAAACCCCCTAAGTCTGGAGACGGAGCAGAAGTCGAGAGAGGGGAAGATGGCGGTTGACAACAAGAGGCCAGCGAACCCAGGTCTCAAATCGGGGTCCCCGGGGGGCGTCTAGTCTTGCCCGTCACCTGTCACATCACCCTCTCCAGATTAGGGTTGTAGCCTGAGGACATACTCGTTCCTTTTTGACGTATGACCCGGGCAGGAATATTGCTAAATAATTTTTCCTACCATTTCTATATTCCTTATACAGTTTAAAGTTCACTTACAGTGAAATGCACGTATCTTACATGTGCAACCTGATGGATTTTGAAAGACACATATGCCCCCATCGAGATAAAGGACACGTTCACGGCCCCTAGAGAATTCCATCCTGCTGTCCTTCCTATCAGTCCTGCAGACTGAGCCACAGGTAACAACCCCCGTTCTGATTTCTATCATCAGAGATTCGTTTTTCCGCTTCTTCACTTCGCTGTTTGAAGTTAAGTTCGTTTCGTGTAGGTCCTCCACTGGGTGGTTCCAGGGCCGTTTCCCTGGTCCAAGCCCCTGCCTGCTGGGCTGAGCGGAAAGGACCCTCAGCTCTGGGTCCCCATCCCCTGAGCCCACCGGGTGGGGAAGGAACTCACGCCAGGCCACCGCGGTCCCCGTTATGCTGCCAGGTCACGAGTCATTCATTCAGGCGAGTCCCCCGCCCCAAGGGGGACTTCTTGACCCCATCCTTCCAGATGTCCTGGAACAGACTCTGCGAACCTTCTACTTGTTTGCTAAGGACTTCGCCCGCACGTTAACCTGAATGCTTTTCTCACTCCAGCGAATGAATGAAAACGTTGGGTCCCGTTTTCTCTCTGGTAAGGGGGTTGAACACTTAGCCCGTAGCACAGTAACTCAGTAGGAAAGCTCCTGGGACAGTACGTCGTGATCCCGCGGGCCGGGGGATTTCTGCCTCCCTTCCCAAACAGTTGGCACTGAACGCAGTCGTGCATTGCTTCCGCTATGTACTCACATGGCGTAGACTCTGCCAGGGACTGGCCCGGTTCTTGACACTTGGCACCGTGTGTGTGTCCTCAGCTGCCTGGTCGACCTCCGTGGAACACGTGCGTGCATTAGCGAGTTAGCGAGTGGTGCCTCCTTGACGGCCTCTCTCGCCTGGCCTCCCCTGAGGTCCCCTGTGCCGTGTCTCCCCCGAGAGACAGCCCCTCTTGCCTTCCCGGGCTCCCGCGTGGAGCCCACACCGGGACCACGCGACATGCCCCGGCCGTGTTCACCATACGGCTTGGCTCAATGCGCACGAACAATCATCAGTGAACTACGATGACTCAGCCCGGGAAGAGTGACAGAGAGGCTCCCCCAAACATCGGCCCCTCCCTTCCCATGCCCCCTTCCAGCAGGTGCCGAGCCAGGACAAGTCCTCCGAGGATCCAGGACCAAAACCTGCCCACCTTTCCGGTGATGGCAACTCTGTTCTCCCCACGCCCCCTTTGACCACCGTCTCGTTTGTCCGTCCCAGGCTGTCTTTGGGCACCCCGCTCGCTGGACTGCGCTCACCACAAAATAAAGGGAGACTCAGCTCCTTGAAGAGAGTCTTCCATTGTCTTCACGTTGTTTTCTTGAACTGGGATCCCACCAGCAACACATTCCCCTTCATCCACCGAAAGTTTCACTGAGCCCTCATCTCTCCCAATACCTTCGACGCGTTTCCCTTGGGCTCCCGGAACGTGGGCTTCCGGTCCTCTTGGCTGCCTCCAGGAGGAGAAGGAGAAGCTCCTTCCCTTGCCTCCGTCCTCGAGTCTGGCCCCACATCACCAGAGCCCCACGTCCGTCCACTAAGCATGGGGCTTAGTGGGGCTTGAGCCTGGTGAGTTTGCTCCGCTCTCAAACGCCAGAATGAATAAGCACCCCCTGTAGAGAAAGCTGCTGACCCAGAGCCCAGGAGACCAGAAGCCAGGAACCCACGCGTCCCCACTCGGCCGTCCCGAAAGCATCTGACCCCCTCCCTGGATGGCAGCAAGCATCACATGGCCCAGCCCTGCAGCAGATCCCAAAATAGAACTCGTACGAAGTATTCATGGGTCCTAAGTGATGCAATCAGAGCCAGGAGGGATCTTACAAACCTTCCGGCCCAACGCTTTCCAGATTTTAAAAGACAAAACTGAGGGATAGTGATGCGCCCGGGTCGCCCAGCGAGCAAGCAGCAAGATAGGTTTCTGGCTGATTTTATTCCAGACACGGAGCCATCATTTTAGGTAATAGGCTCTGATGGGACCAGACATCCTCAGTACCTTTCCAGTTAACCCGAAGAGATGCATGGGATCTTCTGGAAACTTTCCTAAAGGCAGCTCTACGGTATTCAAGTGCTAGGTGGGCGATGAGACCGAGGTTCCCAGGGAGCTCGGGTGGAGGCAGGTGCAACTCGAGGCAAGGGTATCGCACAGACATTTTTGCACATCGCTGTCACGGTGCACACATCATTTTGTAACCAATGACCCCTCGACGCGGTGCTCTGAGCTCTTCCTCCTGCCGATGGACCGACCGGGGACGGAGGGACCGGACCGTCACGCTCGGAATGAGCCCCCGACGTTGCTGCTCTTCTGTAGTAAAGCCACTGAGGCAGAGGAGTTTTTCTTCTGATGAATTATTTGATTAGGATAAATTCCCAAGAGTTTAGGTCAAGCTGTTGCCGCCTTCTTGGTTCTTGCTGTGTATCGTCGAATGAGTCAGCCCCACAGGAGTCCGGCCGGGGACATCCCTGCGTGCGGTGACAGGGAGAGGGCGCTTCACCAGGGCCCTCGTCAGACCTGCAACGCTACGACTCCAACGAGGCTGCGAAGCCCGACGTGGGAGGACCGAGTCCAGCACCTCCAGCAACGTCTTGCAACAACTAACAGCTGAGGACCCAGAGCCAGTCCAGGCTTGCGATGCCTGAAACCACAACGAAGTGAAGACCCACCTTTAAGAAAAAGGAATATGAAATCACCAAACCGAAACTAGGGATGAAAGCGACTCTTTCAAATGGGAATCAAAATAAATCACAAACGTTTAAAATTCATCCGTGCCACAAATTCACAAAATTGAAAAGGTAATTTCCACGCACGATCTGACAACCCCTGGAGTCCTTTTCTCTTACCTATCTGGTTGCATGCTTTTTGCTCTCCTGTTTGCCTGATGGCGATTTTCAGTATCACTGTGTGTAGCCAGAAGAGAAAACGAACTCAGTCCTTCCTCTGGCACGATCGGAATTATAACAGCTTATAAAAGTTCCCTCCAGCTTCAAGCTCCAACTCATCGCTAACAGTATCACATAGTTTTACAATGTTATAAAATTTGGGAACACCTTGGTCAAGGGCCTTTTCGATATGAGCGCGATTCATCTTTGTAAGTCGAGGCTGCTGTTATCATACATTTCAAACCAGAGTTTGTTTTCCTAATTTGGGCAGATGCCTTGGAATTTGCTTTATGTCACCGTTGGATGTAGAAACGATCCGGGCTGAGTCTGAATGTATTTCAAACTTTGTGTCTCTACCAGGATGCACGGACTTCCCGTGTTGGCCACCGTAGGATGTGCTCATGAAGGGACAACCTCTGGCCATCCCCGGGTGACCACATGGCACCGATGAGTCAGCGAGTGTCCCTGAAAGCCGTTCCTATGCGGATACGGCGAACGGCAGTTTCACTCTACATGGAAGGGAGTGTGAATCACATAAATACATCCCACCAAACCCAAAATAGATGTCTCTCTGAGTCTATTCCAGACCCAAACATACCTGCAGCCACTCCTATGCCAACCGACACAAGGGGAAATGAGCAGAGGGGGAGTCCAAGTGGAAAGACACCATGGTCTTAACCAAACATTGTTAAAAATATCTTGTTTGTTCAGATTGTAAAAAAGCATGGGACCATTTCTAGGGCCCCTCCCAGGGCCTTGGAAGGGGTCCATGTGAGGGAGTGTACCTGAGGTGAAGCTTCGTGGGTTTCCTCCGTGCATCTTCTAAATTAATTCATGCATGGGTTTGATATGGTGAGAATTGTTAATTACCTTAATTGCAGCGGGGTGCTGTGTGGGACTTTTTCACTGCAAGTGAGAAATCACGCCGAGGAAAAACGTATTTTGCATTCCAAGCACTCATGGTCCCCCCCTGCAGAGATGATTAAGAGGAAGCCAGCCCAACCCTCCTCCAGCCGCCCTCCCCCAGTCTATCGTTACACAGACAACCACAGGGGACATGGGAGGAAACCGGAAGAGTCATTGAATCAGAACTCATCAAACTGCTTTGGAAGTTCTGGGGGCTTTCCACCTCCAGTACCAAATGATGGGTGGTCCAAGGCAACCACTCACGGTGAGCAGGGGGCTTGAAAGAAAGGGAAACTGACCTCTTACTCCAGCGGCATGGCTGTTTGTGCAAAGTAGGTGTGGACATGCTTGCAGCCTCTTGGAGCCGGGGCTGGGGGCGAGAACCGGAGAGAAAGGGCGGGTGGAAAGTGGGGTAGCCCGTGAGCACTTAGCAGCTTGGATTTGCCAATTTGGAGAGTCAAGGCCATGTGAGTCGGCCGCACGGTGGTGAACACAACGACGGTAGCCGGGACTGAGCCTTCTTGCCGGCACGTCCCTCAAAAGGGATGGCCAGCAGGTGAGGGAGCCCTGCCGATGGAAGCTCTGGAACAGACCGTCCAAGAGGGCCTTCCGTAGCGCTCACACGTGGGCCCCACCAGCGGCACCCGCTGAACACCTGCTACCCAGACGGCCGTGATGGGGAAGAGCGACCACCAACAGAGGAAGGACCATAGCGGCACAACCCCCGACCCTCCGGAGAAGAGGGCGACCCTCGGGAGGCAGGGGATGGATGCAAAAGGCAGGCTCAAGCCCACCCACTCCGGGCCCCTCGGGCTGAAGCCAGGCTGGACCGGGGAGCAGGGAGCACTGGACCCGACGTCATCCCAGAGTTCTAAACCAAGGCTTCAGATCTGCGTCCTGAGATGCCACCAAGGGCGGAAAGACGGGAGGTGTGTCCTAGACCAGTCCCAGGCAGAGTGGAGGCTTAAGGAAATTTGTCTCTACGACAAGTTCAGACTGTTCGATAAATTACTCATGAGCTGGAAGGATTAGGCAAATAGATCAGGAACTCTGCTGCGGGACAGAAGTCATCCTTCCAACTGGCTTATCGGTTCTCTGCTGCATCCCACAGCGTGCCGGGACAAAGCAGCCACTAGTACCCCTGCTCTGAGGAGTTCCCCAGCTTGTGGGAAAACGTGTCTCTCCAAATCTCTGGTTTATTCATCAGAGCGATAGTCACGAAAAAATAATGCTCGCGAAAATGGGTGCTTTTAAATGTGTCCTGTACGAGCCATCCAAGAATAGAGGAAGCTCAAATCGGAAATGATTTTTTTTTTCTCTCCTTCTGGAATTTTCTGGACCATCTCACGGGTGAAAGGCCGTATGGCCCAGCGAAAGGGACATTCAGCCAGTCGTGGGCACACCTGGGTCCCGAGTCCCACCCCAGCCGCTCTGAGCGTCCACATTCGCCTCTCCTGCCAAGAACCGCCCCAGTCCTGCAGGACTTCTGAATTAGCGACAAGGGGACCGGGGTCTCAAACCCGGGTCTCCTGCCTCTAGATGAGCTCCGCGCCTACATCCAGCTCAGCAGTCGGAACTACTGTGTGGGTCTCTCGTTTTCCATGTGTGCGCTCTGAAGGATGGGGACACCCTCTTTCCACGGGGGTATCCCCAGCACGTGTCGATGTCCTTGGCACGGAGGACACGCTCCGAAAATGTGAACTGAATGAATGCAAAGCCGTGTCTGAAACAGAAACCGCGTGCACCAGCATTCTCCTAAGTATCCCCGTGATACCCACGGATGAGCCCCACTTCACCTTCGCAGGAAAAAAGAAAAGAAATAGAAAACAAAACAGATAGGGAAGCACGACGTCTCTCACGGAGTGGGGGACCGGGGACAGCAAGACCACTCGTCGGAGGGAAGGAAACGTCTGCGTCACACGCTGGCGTTTGTGAAGAAGCAGATGATTCCGTCTTTGTTTCTGAAAACACTCTGATGGGTCTTCTTCTGCGGTGGAAGGCGAGCCCAGCGAGAAGACGAGCTGCCTCCCACCCCAACGGGAATTTGGAATTGTCCCCTCAACAGACAACAGAAAGGGGCTCAAGGACCCCCGAGACCTGGAGAGGAGGGAAGATGGGAGAAATGCCTCCCACCCACACTGGATCCCAGCGATGAGGCAGTGATCCAGAATCTAGGGAAAAAGATCTAAAAATGGAATCTAAAGGAGGCCCAGGGTCAGGGTCGGGCAGTTACTGCCTCTCCGGAGTATTTTTGAAGCCCCGTCCTCTATCCCCAAATCTTTGGTAAGGTCTCTTACTCACAGAAGTGTTCTTGGCGCTTTAGAAAGTGCAGGGCGAGAAGCCGGCCACACTTCTGACAAAGCAAATCAGAGACATGGCGGCTACGACTTTCCTCCCCAAGACCCCCGGCTTCTGCGATGAGCTCCAATTCCTCGGGGGGGGACAAGAGTTCCATAAGTAGTCACTCAGGGACCCACCACATCCACTCCGTGTCCTTTCGCTCTTCAGCACAGTGAGACCGTAACCCAGAGAGAAATGCTCGGAGGCGGGGAAGGGGCAGGCGGAGGGGGCAGTCATGTGACAAAGAAGCAGGACGAAACTCAAGGCAGAGCCTCGTGGGTGCAGCCCTAATGCTCTTCGCTTTAGGCAGGTCAGTGAACGTCTCTGGGCTCAGCTTTCCCATCCGTGAAAGGGGCAGAAGCCGGAGGTTCCAATCAATCTCCCTGGGTCTCACGTTCCTCTGACATCCCAGCTGAACGGTGTGAGCTCCCGGACCCTGAACTGTGACAAATCAGCCTGGACAACCCCCAGCAGCTCCTCGCATCCCCCCCCCCCCCCCGCGGATCCTACAAACGTTCTACTGAGCACCTACTACGTGCCAGGTTCTCTGCAGGCAGAACAGGACAGACAGAGGAAGCCGGCGGGCCCTCCGAAGCCCCCTCGGCTGCCTGGCTGTCTGGGGCTGCCCGAGGAAGCCCACGTTTCTCCCACAGGGTCACGTGGAGCTGTTTGGGGGTCCCCTCCGCTCCTCCCGTCAGCCAGGCTGTGTTTGGGGGGCTTTGTCCTCCTCGACCATACCTCACCAAGGTCCTTCCGCAAGAAGACATCATCCCTTCTCACGAAATACGCATCTCTCCAAGCAGACAGACAGACAGACGTGAACACAGTTTTTGTGTTAAGTGGATATGGATGTTTCCTAAAGTCCCCGGGAGGGGGGCAGCGCAAGCCAACGGAGGCGAGGGTAGGAGAGCACTTTGGTGAGCTTTACGAAAATACGAAGGCATGTGTGTGAGAGAGAGGCTTTCAGTCCCTTCCCCCAAGGCTGGTGGTGTAACCTCCCCCGTCCCAGGGCTGCGTCTTGACCTCGAGTAGCCTGCTGTCCTGCCATCTGGCAGAATTCATGCTTGAAGTGAACATGTGGGCAGCTTGTGGGCAGCAAGAGAAAGAAGGTCTCTCCCCGCCATTTCAACAGCAAAGTTCCAAGGTGGGTTCTAATCTGCTCAGCTAGGGACCCACGTATACACCGCTGTAGGTCCTGTATCTGATAAGGGGCTCCTATCTAGCACGTACGGAGGACTCAAACTCAATAATAAAATGACAAGCCATTTAAAAACCGGGCAAACGATCTGAACAGATATTTCTCCAAAGAAGGTACACAAATAGCAAATGAGCCCATGAAAAGATGTTTGATATCATTAACCACTGGGGAAATGAGAACCAAAACCACATTAAGAGACCCCTTCACACCCACTGAAATTGGAAAGACAAACAGTGAAAGTGTCGGGGAAATGCAGAGACTGGAACCCTGCTACACTGCTGGTGGGAATGCAAAATGGCGCAGGCACTTCGGAAAACGGTCTGGTGGTTCCTCGGAGGGTTAGGTGTAGAGTTATTAAGGACCCAGCAATTCCGCCCCTGGGTGTGTACCCAAGAGAGACGAAAGCACACGTCTACACGAAAACTTGTACGTAAATGCTCATAGCAGCTCAGAGCCAAAAAGTGAGAACAATCCAAATGTCCTCAGCTAATGGCTGGACCAACAAAGTGGTCTCTCCACACGATGGAACATTATTCTGCCATGAAAAGGAACGAAGGACTGACACGGGCTATGGGACATGGATGAACTCTGCAAATGTGACGCTGAGCGAAAGAAGCCAGGCACAAAAGGCCTCAGAGTATATGGTTATATTATGTCCAGAATGGGCAGAAAGTAGGTTAGGGGCCCGGGGCAGTGACCACCAATGGATACGGAGTTTCGTTTTGAACAATAAAGTGTACTGAATTAATTGTATGCCTTAAAAGGGTGAATCTGGTGGTATAAAACTGTATCTTAGTAAGAATTAATTTTTCGATTTTATTTATTTATTTGACAGAGAGAGAGAGATCACAAGTAGGCAGAGAAGCAGGCAGAGAGAGAGGGGGAAGCAGGCTCCCTGCTGAGCAGAGAGCCCGATGCGGGGCTCCATCCCAGGACCCTGAGACCATGACCTGAGCCGAAGGCAGAAGTTTTAACCCACTGAGCCACTCAAGCGCCCCAAGAATTAATTTTTAAAAATAGAACTTGCTAAGGCAACTGGTTACACATGATGATAGGTCAACATTGATATCTTTCCCATGAAATAATAATCAATAATAAATCATAATGGAAGATAATCTCCCACGTACAATAGCAACTAAAGGGAGACAAAGCCTAATGATAAACTAGGTAGGAATCACACAGAACCCATTTAAGAAAACCTTTGAAAACACAAGTAAATGGAAATACATACCTCGCTCTTTAATCGACAATTTTTATTTGTCCTTAGAGTAATACCTATAGTCATGAGTTTCCAAGTACAATATAAAAGTGAATATCTTGAAACGTAATAAGAAGTAAGATTTATCTAGAAAAATGCTCATGCAGAATACCCAGATAATTTCTGAAAAAGAGCAACAGGCTGGTAGGGGAATGGAAAGAACTAACGCTGACATATGTTACCAAGCTATAAGACTAAAAAAACCCTACTTTTAAGGAAGAAGAAATAGAGCAATAGAACAGAACAAAGGGCCCAGAAGTAGACTTAATTCACATAGAATTTAAGTTATAATAGAGTCAGTATTTCAAGTTAATGAGGAAATTGGAAATTATTTAACAAATGATGCAGTGAGAACAGAGTCTTTGGAAACAATTAAGCTGAATCCTTGCTGTACTCCTAAAACAGAATAAAGAACTCATCAGTCAAAGCTTTAAACAAACAAACAAACAACCCATGTGACTTGAGACAAAGCACAGGGAATTGACTTCCATTCTTGAAGTAATCAACGCCCATCAAGCCCAAAGGCGTAGAGAAAAAGCGGCCTAACGTCATGACACGAGGACGTTCGAGTTTCATGTAACAACAAAAAAAGGACAACTAAAACCAGAGTAAAATCCGAAGTGCGTATGAAACAGAGATCCTTGTTCTCGTTATGAAGAATGCACGCCAATCTAGAAAGAACCTTGTCGATCTGATTGAAAATGGGCAAAAGGCGGGACGCTTCCCAGAAAAGCGAATTCAAACGATCCAATGAGCATGTGAACGTGTTCATTTGCATTTGTGATTTTTTAAAAAGGAAACTTTTAAACACGAGATGCCGGTTTTTTTGTTTTTTTGTTTGTTTTATCCTTCAGCGTGGCAGAAAATGCAGATGCTAGCGAGGATGTGCAGACATTCCTCGCGGGGCGTGCGGGAATTGACACAACATTCTGGAGAGGCACTGGAAGAGCCATTACCCACATGTCGTGGGTTTGCGAAGCCCGGCGTGATCCACAGCTCGGAATTTCCCCTACAGGGACACAGACAGAGTGACCAAGATGTGCGAGAATGCTGCTGCAGACTGAGAGAGAAATCAAAGCCACACAAAACAGATGGGACCGACCAAAGAATTCAGCGGCGAGGAACAGATGAAGTGACATACTACATCCTCCACCACCCCGAACCACACTCGCGTCACCTCCGCCTGGAATTTTCCAGAAGTCTCGAGATGGCTCTTCATGTATCCTCTCATGTCCCCCCACTTCGCCCAAGTTCATCCCTCATTCTGTAGCCAGGGACATCTTTTTAGAACGCAGATCTGATTATTTTACACATACACACATCCTGCTTGATCCCCTTCCAAAGGGGTGTGGCCGGGGGAGGCCCAGCAAGGGGGAGAGAGGACAGTCGGGGTGTCTGTTCTCCCGCGCTCTCCCTGGACGTCTGCAGGTGCGTGTGTCGGTGGGCTGCTTGAGGCTCCTGCTCCATCTCTGCGGCCTGAGCTCCTGCGGTGACGGGTGACCACTGCCATGAGGACAGGAGGGACACTCCAACCGCCTTCCGACGCGGTGGCCTTCCTCGGCCCGGGGCCGTCCTCTGCTTCTGCCTGACCCGGAGCCCCAAGAAAGAGGCTGGTCTAGATTCTCCTGGAAAGCTGGGAGTCGCTGTCAGCTTTTATTTTTAAGGAACACATAAGGAGCTCTGCCACCCTGCAGATGAGCCCCAAACGCCGCCTAAGACGTTTCCAAGGCATTGGCTCGGGTCATGATCTCAGGGTCCTGGGATCGAGCCCCGCACCGGGCTCTCTGCTCGGCAGGGAGCCTGCTTCCCCCTCTCCCTCTGCCTGCCTCTCTGCCTACTTGGGATCTCTCTCCTCTCTGTCAAATAAATAAATAAAAATCTTAAAAAAAAAAAAAGAAGTTTCCAAGGCAGTATTCGAAGAAACAGATTTGAAATGTCCATCCTTCGGAGTATCGGTGTCCTGAAAATGAGGAAATCTGAATTCTAACCCGGCTCTGCCGTGTTTTTGAGATGTGATTTACCTTTTCGGGCCTCAGCGTTCCCATCTGTAAGATGGGGGAGATCGGACAAGAATGTCTCTTAACACTCCCAGACCCGGTATGAAGAGGTCAGCTGCGATTTCTAAGGACGAGAATCTTCTTCCAGGACTATGGGGCTGTCCAGCAGCATCTGTCCCGGGGGCCCTCACTCCGGCCGGAGACAGGGGGACGGGCCACACGGTCAGGCAAAGCTCTTCTCTACCCCACAACCTCATGGCCATGTTTCCCCGCAGACCAAGGCGGCGTGGGAATCAGGCCACGGGTCCCTGGTTCGCCACACTGGGTCTTGACTTCCAGAGAGAGCTGTGACTTCCCTTGCACCTGTCCTCACGGTCAAAGCCACCTGTGAACTCTGTTCAGAAGAGGGTACGAATGAGTCACAGGGACTCTGTGACCTGCGCAGACACGGGCAGGCCATCCCAAGGGAGTCTGCTGCTCGGGGTGCTGGCCCCAGGCCGGCAAGGAGAAGAGAGGCCCGTGTCCCCAGCCCGAGGCTGCCCCGCCGCCCGCCTGGGGGAGGGCCGTGCACAGGCAGGGATGGGCGAACGCGCCTCCTTCCACCGGAAATGGGTGAAGCCGGCTCGAAATTATTACTCAGACGTTTTGCGCTGTGAAGGAAATGTCTTCTGATAGCACAAAGCTCTTGGTTTCCTGCTGCGAACGGAGGGCTTCTGGCGGGCCCCACAGTACGCAGGGAGGGAAAGGGCGGCTGTCCCTGGAAGCTTGTTCAATGAAACCCGCAGCCCAGGGGCGACCGGGACAGTCCTGGGGCCCCAAGGGAGGCTAGGGGTGGGGGAGGGCACGCCATAAGGGAGGCGGTGGGGAGGGACGAGCTGGGGGGCCGGTCGGTCCCACAGACAGCTGTCATGCGTCCTTGGCACTGTGCACCCGCGGCGTGGGTGGCCGGTCCCCTGGAGGTGACCATCCCAGCGGCGCAAACCGACACGAAAGTCACGTGTGCAGAGTGTGATAAGGACTAATACGGGCTCTGCCCGAGCACTGGCGACGTATGCCGGTCCCCGCACCGAACGTGACACCTTGTCGGCTCAGGTGCCCTTGTTTGCGACGAGGTAGGAACAAGGAGTCGAGCTTTCCAAGGTGATTCTAAGGGCAGGATCGTAACTATCAGACACACAATATGTTCTAGGTCTCATCCAGCCTTCACAACGACCCTGGGGCGGGTCCTGGGAGGTTCACGAGGGACGACACCTTATGGAAGGTCTCCGTGAGCCGGCGGCAGGGCTGGGTGCTGGCACCCCTCCTCCACGCTTACCCGCTGTTCTGGACGCTCCCTCCTCCAACCACTATGAGGACGGCAGGGCTCCCAGGAGCCCGAGTCTGGGCCTGAGTCGCCCCCTTGGCAGGTGCCCTCGGCAGGTGTCCTGTCCGCGCTGTGGCGGCCGATCCGTCTGCCCTGCTGGTCCAGCCCCCCCCCCCCCCCCGCCCTGTCCACGCAGGGCCTGCTCCTGCTCATCCTACCGAAGAGCTGGGGAATTCAGATGTAGAAGAAGAAACTGCACTGGTGCATCAGAGAGGAATGCTCCCTCCATCCCGAAGAAAGTAGTCTCTCCTAAAGCACGACAACCCGCCAGGGAGCGAGGGCTCGCGGGCACCCCCGATCCCGGGCTCGGCCCCCTCTGCTTTCCCTCCATGCTGCGAGCCTTCACTCCACAGCCCAGAGCACTGTCGGCTTTGTCCCGAGCTCTGCCCCCCGCCTCCACCCCCTCGAAGACACGGCAACCTGCAGAGAGGGGTCCGAGGCTCCCGCCACCCGCCGCCGGGGCTCCTCCTTCGAGACAAATCCTCGCCTCGGTGCACACGCCCTTGTGCGCTGCATTACACGGCTGGCTGGGAAACGACCTTCTCCATCTGGTTTTAAAAAAAAAGACAAAAAAGAATTCTTGAATGTTTTTCCTTCATCCTTGGTATATCGTACGCGTGTGTTCACTCAAATATGTGTGAGATTTCAAATAACAGTCCATGAAGGGAAAATACTGTTCTAGAACTGAGGATTCGGGACAAACGTTCATAGACTAGTCCTGCCTTTAGGAGATGGTTCTCAGGAAGGGGAACCCTGTCGTTGGCTCCCTGGACACCTAATGCCAGCGCCCCTCTCCCTTCGCCCTCCTCTGCGAAGGAGACTGGAGAGCTGCGTACTCGCCCGCCGGCCCTCCTCCTGGCCAGGAATGGCTGTGTAATACAATCAGGCCAGCGAACTATGAACAGAAGTCCATTGAAGGGTGTTCTGGAAAAGCTTTGGCTGTTCCGTGAGAAGAGGGACAGATACATGCACCGCTTTTTTGCTCCCTGCTTGGAATACAGACACGACGCTGCAGCCATCTTGTCACCAAGAGGTGACGAGCCAGGCCCGATGACGGCGGAGTAACAAAGCTTACCCCATAGTGTCCCTGATGACACTGCTGCGTGCGTTCCCCCAGCGACTGCCGCCTGCTTCCGCGTTTCTCGCTGTGGGGAGAGCAGCCCCCGAGTCTAAGCCACTGTCCATAGTCAGGGCTCTCTGGTGTGACTGCATCCCTAACATAGTCCTACATGAGGAATCACGCTCTGCAAGAGGCGCTGTCAGAAGAGGCAAGAAAAACAAGTTCTGGGAACAGAGGTGAGAAACGCTCCCAGAAGGAGGGCGCATCCGAGCCAAGCCTGACGGGGGTGCGCAGAGGCCAGAAGGGCTCCCCGGCACACGCCCGCGCAGGGGGAGCGCAGGGGGAGCGCAGGGGGAGTGCGGGGACAGTCCTGGTTAGGCTGCAGTGCAGGTTAAGACAGAGAGAGACAGGGTCCAGGGGCAACAGATGAGGGCAAAAGCAGAAACCAGTTCAGATTTCATCTTTGGGGCCATAGAGGAGCCCCTGAAAGCCATCAAACCAGGTGACACACTGGGGTTTGGGGGTCCCTGGGTTCTCCCGCCGAGGGACACTGAAGCTTGCACTGCGACGGTGGCTGAGGGCTCCAGGGAAGGAAAGGATCTGTAACGCCCTGGAACTTTATCCCACTGCAGAGAAATACACACACACGCACACACATGCACACACACACATGCACACACACGCAGGCACACACACATGCGTGCACACACATATATACACACGCACACACAGGTATAGACACACGCACACACATGCACACACAGGTACACATATACACACATACGCACACATACATACACATACACACGGGTACGCCCACACATATGTATACGCATACACACATATGCACACATGCACGCACAGGCACGCACACAGGTACACACATACAAATGCACACACATACACACAGGTACACACATACACATATATACACACATACGCACAGGTACACACATACACACACATACACACATACACACATACACACATACACACATATATACACACACAGGAAAGCACACAAAAGCTGGCGAAAACGCCGTGAGGTCTGTGGTTTAGTCGACAGGACTGTACTGATGTCGCCGCCCTGATTCCCACACTGCGCGCTGCCTCCGTAAGGTGTCACTGCTGGGGGAGCCGGGCCAAGGACCCACGGCGACTTCTGCACCGTGTTGGCAACCCCTGTGGGCTTGTCATCATCTCAAAGTAAAACGTTTAATGGGTTTTCATTTCTTTAAATTTTCTATAAGGATCTAGGCCACGAGAAGGAAGCGGTTTGGGCAGGAGGGACTAAGGTCAAGCTAGTGCCCCCAGACCAGATGCCAAGCAGACCATAGGGCGGCAGATCCAAAATGTTGCGGCCGAGTCAATATTGGGATCTCACAAATGGGGAAGACAGTTTAAAAGCACTAAAAGTGAATCATGAAGTCATTTCAATGTTGAGCAGTCTTTTAAGATTGCTAAAATTTTTCTAAATGTAAAAATATAATTTTTAAAGACAAGTGCACGTTATAAAAATAATCATCACATACACATGTGCATACATATGCACATACGTGTGTGCATATGCACGTGTGCAAGTGCACACGCGTGCATGCCTGCACACGCATACACACAGGCTGCACACGCGTGCATACGTGCGTACATGTGTGCGCACGCACATGTCAGATTATTTTTCCTTTCGCTCTTCTAACTCCCGGGCCCACGTCCACCCCCTTGGGCTGCTGGTCTCTGCATTCCTTTTTCGAGCATGAACATTCTCTTTGACCATCGGTCTCGGGTCACCCTGCCCTGCGTCCTAAGCGCCCGGAGTGACAGCGCCCCCGGACCCCACCGCAGGTCTCTAAAGGATCCCGCATGAGCTCCAGAGCTGGCCCTGCGCTCAGGGAGGCTTCATCTGACAGCTTGGCCTGCACTGACCAGTAGACCCCCTGGGATCACCGTGCGTCCTCCTGCTAACATGTGCCCGCATCCCCGTGGCTGCTCCGACCCTCTGGGGTCCCATCTTCTGTCACCGCAGACGCTGCAAACAAAAGGAGCTCTCCTTCGGCAAGAGAGGAGAGGCGCTTTACCCCACCCCGTGATTCCGGATTGAAAGGAGTCGTTTCAGGCCTGCTTTCCCCAAACGGCGTTCTATAAAATATTAGGGTCCCATGAGATATTAATAGGTAGTCTAAAAAAAGAGAGAAAAAGTCCCACTGGGACGCTGGGGCAAGCAAAGTTAAATAGGATGATTACTCCATACTGTGCGTTATCTCAGAGTTTTTAAGATGCTCCATTATTGTGACTATTATGCCCCACGCCAAGCTGAGGACCTTTATTTGTGGAAATCCTAATTTCACTACTCAGAACTCCAGGCATTCAGAGGACAGTCTGGGGAAATGCTGCTCCGGGGAAGGGGTCTGCGAGGAGTTACGGACCCTTCCTCCATCCCGGCCGGGCCCCGCCGTGCTCCCAGCCCTGGGAGCCCAGGAGACGTGATGCATTCCAGGGTCAGGAGCCAAGTTCCTTCTGTGCAAGAAGAGGGGAAGGAAGGCACCCAGGCCTTGAAGGGTTGGCAAGGAGACTGAGCGCTCCAGGGAAGGCAGGAGTGAGGGAGGCCCAGCGGCGGACGGGCGGGGCGACCTCGGCTTCGCCTCCTCCTGGCACAGAACCCACTGGGGAGAAGCCTCTGCTCACCCCGCTTCTCAGTATTTCCAGGCAAAGAGCAAAGTAGGTGGGAGGGAGAGAAAACCATGAAAATGGCGCAGGAGAGGGCCACGGGGATAAATATAGGCACCTCTCTCCTGATGCTCCTCTATTTCAGTCCCTGCCTATTTGCTCGCTTGCTCTCTCTCTCTCTCTGCCAATCACTCAAATGCTCTGAGCAGCCCTCGCCCCCAGCACCACGGCCTCTGAGGGCAGCCTTTGGGGCTGACGGTGTTCCCGGAGCCTGGGAAGCATAAAAACACGCCACAAACCTACACACAACGTCATTTGAATTTTTAGCTGTTCGCGTTTCTTTCAGTCCTGTTTCCTTTGGTCAACGGGGAACAGTACCCTTTTTTAATCCTCCGTTTCGGTCAGTTGCTTACCGTCTGCAAGAGGGACCAATTCTTCTTTCTTTAATTTCCAATTCCAAAGCGTATTGTTCCTAATTCACGAACGCAGTAAATATACGTGGAATTTAAATAATCCTGTAAGTTGGTTTAGCCGGTCCTTCCGGAGCGCTCGAGGCTGGGAACCCCTCGAGGGTTTCTCTCTGGAACGCTGCACCCTACAGCCTAAGTATGACCAGCTTTAGTGTGTTACTGGCTTTGGGGACCCAGGGCTGGGGCCTTGCAGGCTTGGCCTTTCTCCGGGTCACGGCCCGGGAAGCCGCAAACCCGGCTCGCGCTCTGGGGTTCTCAACACCCTGGGTCTGCTCTGCCCGCCCCCCCCCCCCGCCGGCCCCACTCGAGCGCCGGCTGTGTTTGGGGCGCAGCGGGGCCGACACTCTGACGGAAACACGCATTTCGTCCTGTCCTGCCCATCTTTCTCTCCACTGGCACCAGAGAGCTTCCTACCCTGGGTTTCTACTTGGCAGAGATTTCCCACCCCGCCTTCTCGGCCCCAAGAACAGCCAGGTGTCCTTCCTCCCCTTCCAATGGGCAAACAAGCTGCAGAGCCTTGTCTTAGGGTAGAAAGACAACGAGGCAGGACAAACAGATGCCAATCCACAAGCGGGAACTCGCTGTTTGGAGCGAACATCTCTTCCCTCTCTCCCCCGTGGGGGGGCTGCTTCGGATCTGGGAGGACAGTTTTTCCACCCTATTCCAGCGCTGCACTTCCGCTCGGGCGCTGGCAATTTAATCCCTCAGAGCCCAAAGACTTGAATCCAGTCAACGTGACTACACCCTCTCCTCTACCCCGTCACGTACCTTCATTCAGTCATTCAACAAACATTCCTGAGCAAAGCACTGCGCTGGGGCGGCGTCAGTTACCCACTGGCAGGACCAAGCGTGGCGTCTACTCCCCTAAACGTCAGTTTGCCTGCCATCTGTTTCATCCGTGTTGCATTAAAGGTGATTCCCCTCGCCATAGAAAATGGAATCAAAGTAGGACTTGAGCAATTTGGTTTCCTCTCTGTCCCCTGGTGATTTCACATCGTTTCCTACAAGCAGTGTCCTGTCCTGCTCTTCTCCATCCAAGCAAAGCCCTCACAGTCGCTTCTGATGAGTTCAGCATTTCGCCCAGCCCTCTGTTCCTCCCAAATTTCATCTCTGCCTGTAGCTGTCTTTCCACCTTTAGTGTGAGATCGAACTCTGCGCCTAGGGAGAGGTCCTGTATAGCCCCGCTGCTTCCCCCATGCCTCTCTCCCTTTCCTCTCTCACTGTGAAGGGTATGCGTCAGAACAAGCCAGTCTTTGCTGCAATAAAAAACACCACCCGTGTCGTAAAGCAACAACGAGCCGTGGTCTAATTCTGGCTCACCCAGCCAGGGACACCCAGCAAGACAGGCTGGCAAAGGCCCGTCAGCCCATATACTGCGCCGCGGGAACACACGGCCTTCTCCCCAGTGGGGCAGGAGGAGAGTGCCTCGGAGGGTCTCGCACCAGCGGGTCGGTGCGGCAGCCGAAGCAACCCTCACCACCGCCACTCACACACCGATGGCCACAACGCGCCCTGCGGCGCCATCGAGCTGAGGGAGGCTGGGGAAATGACCCCAGGAAGGAGAAGAGCAGAAACGGCTCCTACCACAGGCTGAGTCACAGTCGCACAACCGACATCTCATTTCCCAGGCCCTCCCGGTCCTTAAGCAGGACGGACCCTTGGCGACACTCTGACCCCCCTCGGGTCACATCCATCTCCCGCTGACCCTCTTTTTCTAAAACGGTTCCATGTCCAATTCCTCCCAGCCTTTCCCTCCTTCACTCCTTCACCCCATGGGCAAGATTCCTTGGTGAGAAACTCCAGCCGATATGACTTGGTTCCTGAAGACCCTCTTGGCCATCCCGGCACCACAGGACTCTCGGCCCCACCCAGGTGAGGATGTGCACGTAACCAGATCCCAGGGGCCTGGCGCGCACAGGACAATTCTGAGAAGCCTTGCATCAGAGCGCTCAGAACATGCTCCCCGGGAGGGACGATCTGGTAAGCTCTTTGGAGCGTGGCGAGAGCCGGCGGACCGAATTCTGCAACCCCCTACCTTAAAAACATATGTATTAGACACTCGCATACGAGGCCTGGGGACGTCCCAGTGGGAGGTGGAATATATGTATTTTCAGCAGCAAAACACAATGGGTTTACAAGCATGTTGTTCATGCTTCAGAGAGATCCCGAAAAGTTTGCACCGAGCAAAGCATGATAAATGAGAATGACTTACGGAATGCTTATCGTTGCTGATAGGTGTGCTGCGCGTTATTGATAGCCTCCACATTTAGCACTTTATTTCAGGAAAGAGAGAGCCCCGGGGACTCTCGTCTCTGCTCCACTGACCTCTTCATCCTGCACGGCCCCAACCCCCCCAAATTCACAGACCACTCTTCACCGTTCACTGGGGCTTGGTTCTTTTCTAATGGCTTGGGGAGAGGCGTCAGAGCCGTGGGTCACCTGGGAACAAATCCCAAATGGAAAGACAAAATGCGAACGGATTTCACTCCACAGAAGGGTTATTCCCTGGACCGCCGAGATGCCAGGCGTGTTTCAGTCTTTTTAAGGAACTTCTTTATATTGTCACAGATATACATAGACGCAGATACGAATGTAGACATATGTATTCATTTATTCGTGCCCGGGTTTAGAATTCCTGTCCCAGCCACGAGTTGTCACGCAGTTGTCATGCTTCTCGCCTCTTTGGAAAAGCCAGTGCTCGGTGTTTGAAACAAAGCTAACACCCCGAAGAAACCGGGAGCCCATTTCCCGTGCGTTCAAGGCTCCGACACCGCGTTATTCCCGAGGCCTCCTCTCCCCTCTGCTTTTCGACTCAACTCTCTCAACCGTGGCCCAAACCCCTTTTGTACAAAGTAACTCAAGCCAGGTTTGTGCGGCGGGGGACCAAGCGGCCACAGCCGTACCCTAGGGCCTCGCCCTTCCTGCTCAGGCACCACTGCCCGGATCGGCCCAGAGGCTGACGGTAATACCGCCCGGCACTGGCGCATCTCAAACACGGTGACGGTGGGGACACGCCTACTCGCGTCCATATTACGATGCTAGCACCAGAATTAACCCATCTCCCGTCGGTTACGGGATAAAAGCTCTGTCCCTCCCCCAGCTTTCTACACCCAGGCAAGCTAGCTGGGGAGGTAGGAGTGTGAGAGCCGCCCGGCATGTCCATCACCGCCTCCAGAAAGACCCGAATGCACGCCCTAGACACAGAGCTGAAGTCAGACAAGAGGCCAGCCCGGAGGTCACGTACTAAGACATTTCCACCGGGAGTTTTGTGAGCGGGAGGATGGCTGCCTCTCGTTGCTCCTCGGGCTGGGTGGGTCTGGGGAGGACAGGGCATGTTTCCAGAGCATCAGCGTGTGCCAGACTTTGTGGGCCACCTCAGCGGGCAATCCGTAGGCGTGCACGGGCCTTGGCGTCGGGACTGCGGTCATCATCTCACAGAGGAGGACACTGAGGCTCAAGGTCGCCAGCGAGTAAACAGCAGAGGAGGGATTTGAACCCAGATCTGTTAGACTCCGGAGTGTCTTCTTCCCCCTCTGTCGCTGTGTCTCAAACTGTGCCATGCACACAACTCACGTGGGGACCCCGTGGAAATGCAGGCTCCGGTTCAGTAGGTCTTGCCTCGAGGGGAGGAACCGAGAGGCCACATTTCCAGCCAGCTCCCAGGCCAGGTCGATGCCGCCGGCCTCCAGGCCAGGTCGATGCCGCCGGCCTCCAGACCCGCTTTGGACAGCGGAACTGCGGAGGCCGTTCCGGCCGCGAGGGCTTACGCTGAGAAGGCCCCAGGCCCTTGGGGAGAAAGAGCAAGCCTGGGAGGATTTTGACTTCCGTGGACCATGGAATTGGGAGCCGTCTGAGCTAACTTCACGTGGCTCCTGGGGGGCAGGGAGGCCTCCGGCCGACATCTGGGCTACATAAGTATTTACTTGTACAGAATACAACTCCTTCCTTTTTTCTAAGATCCAAAGGAGTTTGCAAGTTCCTTTTTTGGTCTGCAGGCCCCAGCTTCCCTGGAGAAAGACGACGTCTCCTGCTGGCCCTGCTCCTTGCAGGGCTCGATCGGCACCACCCAGCTCTCCGTCCCCCTCCCCCCAGCAAGCAGGGGACACTTCCCTCGGCCGGCCCCCAGCCCCCCACCTCCCACATCCCGTCCCCGCCACATGCTTTCCAAAACGTTAAAATTACAGCAATCACGCGAATTGCTTTGCGAGACGGAGCTGTGAGAAACTGACTAGTACAATGGAGCCATGTCAAAAAACCAGGGAGAAATCCAAGTTTTCAGGGAAAACAAAAATGTAAAAAAAATAATTTTTTTTTTGGTACATATTCCAAAAAGAGGGGGAGGAAGGGCAAAGAAAACGGGCCCGGGGGTCTCCCGGCTGAGAGTCTGGGAGAGCTGAAATGACTGTGGGCAAAGCTTGGCTGGGACGGGCTAAGGTCCCTCGTGACACCTCCAACGCGCATCCCAGGATGACGCGAGCAAGTCAGATGCCACCACTGCACTGCCTTCTCCCACGAGGCTCAATTCGAGCTCTGTGTCTAATCTATCACGAGCTGCCCCTTGAGCCCCAGCCCCCCGTTTATTTCATGAAATCCAACCCTACCAAGCCCCAAGTGCATGTTTGGGCAGCATCTGCGTAAGCCTGCGGGTCCTCTCCTGGATACACGCCCAAGACAGGTGGACACACGCGGGCCTCAAAGACGCGGCGGCCGAGGCTGCCCCGAGAAGCCCGAATCCTGATCGCTCTGAGCCGGAACGACTCAAGGGCCTACCAGTCTACCGGTAACAGGTGGGGGGAGCGAATTGTGCCGCATCTACAGCGAGGAACATGCGGGGATGAGCGAACCATAACTGCGTGCGACAATGTGGACACATTTCGTAACATAGCGGAGACAAGACTAGAGTAACCTGAGGCTTTGGAAGTCAGAACGGGGACATCCTTGGCAGAAGGGCAGAGGGAGAATGAGGGGACACAGAGGGAAGGGCGTCTGGGGTGCTGGCTGGCCGGGCTCCGTTTCCTGATCTGGGCGCTGGTTACACCTGTGTTCACTGTGCGAGGAGTCATCAAGGGGACTCCTCACCACCTGTGCTCTTTTCACGTCTATAGGTTACACTTGAGTTGAAAAGTTTGCTTAAAAAGAGAAAAAGCCTAACATTTCCCTCTAAGTCAAAACTTCTTTCGATGACCTCAAAGCGGTCCCTGGAAGGTGCCCGAATTCTCCTTCCCACACCAGCCTCCCCCACAGTCCCCTAAGTGACGGGCGATCGTCCCCTCCCTGGGCGCATCCTCGCCACTCGCCAGACCAGAGCCTCAGCCCTGGAGCCCCAAGGTGAGGTCGCTGCGTCGCCCGGCTCCCTGCTTCCCCCACCCGGACCCTCCAACGAGACCCTTCCTCATCTCTGCCTTCATCCGCACCGCTCCCCTCAACCCACACTGCCCGCACCACCACCCCCAGGACGTGGAGGGTAGAATCCAGCTCCCCGTGGCGCTCCTCCCCTTTTCAAAAGTCAGGTGGCCTGTCCCTTCCAACTTGACCCTCGGTGTGCCCCGTGCCGAGCTGATTCTGCAGCCTCCTTGTCACGGCCCCTTGCTGTGTTTCTGCCTGCACAGGGGAGATAGCCTGGGTCCCCCCTCCTGGTCCGTTCTTCCCAGAAGGGCCAACTCAGATTTCCCCTAGACTTCCTGGGGCAGAACTTGACCTTCGCCTCGTCCCCTAGCCCTGGCCGTCCGTTTTAACTTGTCTAAGCCACGCAGGGTGTGCCCCTTGCAAAGAGCTCGAGAGAAAACTTCCTGAAGTTTTTTTTTCACCCAGATACCCGATCCGGTCCTGAAACTTCACAATACACAGAAAGTAAGGTCAGCGGGGAGAAAACTGCCCACGGACTAACAGAGATGACACAGCGCGAGCATTTCCTCCGGCTGCACAATGGAGAAGCTGAGTAATTCCCCAGAACCACTCAATGACAGGGACTAAGCTCACGGGGTTTTAAGGTCAGCTGAAACTCCACTGCCATATTTGTCCTTCCCCTTGGGCGAAGCCTCTCTGAGGAAACCCTGCTTTTCCAGAAAATCAAAGCCGGAGTCAGGGCCCAGGCGGTTCCTGGCTGGCTGGCCGGCCTGGGCCGCGTGCTTCTCGGCTCTTTCCCGGGGTCAGGCAGCAGGACGACCGGGGACAGAATGAGGCAATGCTGGCAAGGCAGCTGCCCCGGGGGCCAGCGAGCCTCTGCCCGGTGGCCGCGGGGAGCCCGAGAGGAGGCCAGTCAGCAGAGGCGAGCAGGGATCTGTGCGCGGACAATAGGAGTCCCAGCGGAGTCCGGCGGCTGCGCAGAGGACCCTCCCCGGAATGTAAGGACAGGCGTCCTCCACGGGGCAGGGAAAAGCCCCCGAAGCTGCTCAGAAAACCCACGCTGGTGCGTGCGGGGGCGGGGGGGGGGGGTGCGGGCAAGAGAGTTCTGGCTGCTCTGTGCTTTCTCTGGGTGACCTCGGAGAAGCTGCGAGAAGCTTCGGGGACCCTGCCTCCTATCCGGAAAACGATGACACTGACGTCCGTGTCTCAGCGCAGCGTGGTATGAAATGAGAATGTCTGCAAAGTGGCTGGCACACGGCAAGAGCTCTCGACAGCCTGGTGGGGACCCCCGCCGTCTTGAGCTTATTAACCCTCGACGTGCCAAACCTCCCCCGGGGGCTCTGCGTCCCTGGGTCCTCCGCACCCGTGCAATGTGGCAGGTGCGAGTGAAGACGTTATCCCAGCCCCGCGGCGCTGGCCCCAGCAGCAGACTCCTGGAGGGGTTAGTCTCTTCCTAAACCTCTCCCCCTTCACACAGTGTCTTTAGCTGGAATTCTACCGATATGCTGGGGCTCCGGCATCCTCTTTTACAACAGAAGGCCTTCTGCGAACTGGAAGGGTCTGCTTGAGTCATTCACAGCCTACCAATGAGTTAGCAGTCTGCCACTACAAGGGGCTCAGGGTTTGGATCAGGACTTGGAGGAAGCAGCTAATCCCGGAACACAGAGCCCTTAGGGGGGATCGGCCTGGGCCACCTGGGGCCCTCCCCGGCAGGCCACGGCAGCGGCCTCCTTCAGAGCGTGGACTCTGGAAACACTGTCCAGGCTCAAACCCAATTCTCATCCCTTAGCAGCTGTGACTTTGGGAAAGCTCTTTCGCCTCTTTGGGTCTCAGTTTCCCCATCTGTAAAATGGGGACGATGATCGCGAGGTCACGGCATGGAGATGAAATGCTCGGAACTGGGCCTGGAACGTAGCAAGCATCGCGTATCTGTAGGTTGTTACTAAGAACTTAGGGAACCGGGGACCAGGATACTGAATTATGAGGAAGATGCTGCCAAAGACAAGCTTCTTCCATTTCCACACTCGAGGCCTGGCCGGAGTCTGCTCCTCCCGACAACGGGGCCGTGCCCGCGCTCCTCTGCTGCCGACACAGGGAAGGGCGCCTCCACCAGCCGCATGGGGGCAAGGGGGTGCGGGGGTCGCCCGAGGGTCCCGAGCAGCAGCGCCAGTACAATCTCCTGGGGAACTTACACTCGAGGCTCCAAACCACCAGGTTTTACTAACGGTGTTGTGGGCCGAGGCCTTATTTGTCTCCCCTTAAAGCATCGTGTGAACCGGTGACCCACGCTGGGGAAGAGGCAACTTTGGGACAGCAGCAACCCCCCGGAGGTCAGATGGGTGAGGGGAAGCTCTTACCTTATACACGGGGCACCTAAGGTTAAAAGCTCTATGATCAAAATCATCCACCCAAAAAAACCTCACAAAACGCCCTCATTCCAACCTTGACCTCAGCCTTCAGACTCAAAAGACAAGAATTAGCTTATTTTGCTTTTCTTTGCATTTTGGCTATGACCTCACTTTCCCCGGGACGGCACCCTAAGGCAGTTAATGTCCCCTCTTTGAACTTCCAGTTCCTCCTCTGTAAAGCGGGATAAAAACCCTTACCTCCTAGAGCTTGAAAAGGTTTACACGAAATCATGCAGGTAAGGAGTTGGGAGAAACCGCCCACAGATAGCTGGTTAGTTACACCGCTACCATTAATGTTCTTTTCCAATGCCAAACAAATTTCTCCTCCTTAAAAAAGTTTCTCCTTTTAAAAGCTCTTCATTCCTCGGCTCCTCTTTGCTATAAGCCCGGACCCTGCTCCTTCACGGATAATGTGGTGTGCACGGAGGTGTCTTCTTGGAGCCCAGGGCAGACATGGACAGGGCAGCCTCACTGCCTGCCGGCACGTCCCAGGGAAACTGTCCCAGATTGCTGGACGTAATTAGACATTTAAAAAAGGAAAGTATACACTCATGCTTACCCACACCCTCCAACTATTTAAGGGGCATAGAATGGCACCGCTAGAAACGACCTAATCCAATGACCTCATTTAAAGATGAGAAAACCAAGGCCTCTCAAGGACAACTTGCCCAAGGTCACAGAGCAGCGTGAAGGCCCTCTCAGATCAGAATCCCCCATCCCTGAATCCCAGGGAGCACTCAGACCTCCTCCTAGGAGTCCAAAGCCAGGAAGGTATGTTGGAAACCACTCGTGGAGATAACCATAGTTATCTTCCTCTCTCTCTCTCTTTTTTTTTTTTTTTTTTAAGATTTTATTTATTTATTTGACAGAGAGAGACACAGCGAGAGAGGAAACACAAGCAGGGGGAGTGGGAGAGGGAGAAGCAGGCTTCCTGCCGAGCAGGGAGCCCGATGCGGGGCTCGATCCCGGGACCCTGGGATCATGACCTGAGCTGAAGGCAGATGCTTAATGACTGAGCCACACAGGTGCCCCAGTAGTTTCTTTCTCCTTGAGGATAGAGCTATTCGTGTTTCTATTTTATTCCCCAGCTAGACTATGAGCTACTTGATGGCAGGAACCAAGTTCAGTCATTTCTTCACCAATGCCCTGTACTCACTAGCTGTGTGTTGCTAAGCATAGAGACACATTCTGTGCAATAATAGAGAGCTTAAAATAAAGCCGTTCACTATTTCTACAAATCCATCCAAGTAGGTGATCGGAAATGTGGAGGGCAAAAAGTCATTCATAAAGCTGTCCATGCAAATACTACTCGTAAAAGTAAACTATTGACAAAAAAACAACTAAAATATCTAACTGGGAGGGAATAACCAATTACACCATAGTATGCTTATGCAATGGTATTGGATTGTACTTTAACAACATTTAAATTAATTTTAACCAAACGGGGGAATGTTAAGTTTAAAAAGCAGGTTATGAAATAATTTTTTTAAACAATGAAATGTGATAAAGAACATGTATAGAGAAAAATACCTGGGCCAGAAATTCAAGAGGGGTTACCGCTAGGGAGTGGGCCATAACGGGATTTCTTTTCCCTAGGACCTTTGGTGTTTTTTAAATTATCTACAGTGGGTAAGCCTCTTATGACAGAAGGAAAAGTCACTCTAACAGTTGAGAAACTGCTTTTTAGAAGAGTATGTGCTAGGTCCATAGAAGATCTCAGGGTACCAAGGAATTATTATTGTGACGGAGAAATTTATTTTTGCCCAAAAGCTAGCTGCTGGTCGGTCTCAGCCACAGCTCCCCCACGACAAGGGCACGTGACGACTTCTGACCAGTCACCTGTGTCACAGAGCCCTCGGTGTCATCTCAGGCTGGATCAACGACAAACAGCAGGCCAGCTCTGCCTTCCTGCAGGCGCGGTGACCACGCATTCCGGAGGGTGTAGACGGCACCGGCCTCGGTACCCGGGTGACTGCGTGGACCAGAGCACTCCGTGCTTCCCGCCTCATTTCATGCTGGATGTGGCGCCCGAGCAATAAGCTTCTGTGATTAGATCACTCCCATCGCCAGAGTTCAGTCGGTATCTGGTCCGGTGGTTCTCAGACGTGGCCGCTGACTCGGGGCCCGCTTGAAGAAGCCCAGAGCCTGAGGCACGCCAGGCGGCCAGATCGGCCAAGGGTGAGAATCAGGGGCCTGCTCCAGGGGTTCTCCAAGTGTGGACCCAACCAGCTGCAGCAGCAGCACCTTGGAACTTTCTAGAAGGGTACATCCTCAGGCCCCGCCCCAGACCTACTGACTCAGAAACTCCGGGAGTAGGTCCCAAGCTGTGTTTAAGAAGTTAGCCCTCCAGGTCGTTCCAAGACGTGCTCGAGTCGGAGAACCACTCTCCTGGTTCTCTCGGCCTTGAGTGATACTGTCATAGCAACTCAAGTCGCTTAATGGAAGATCGGCTTCTTAATAAAGTTAGGAAGAGGCATGTTATAACGAGACATGTTACAGCTTTTCAAAATGCTTCTTCGCTTGCATTCCCCTTCAAAAGTATTTTTATATCTGTTTTTCCAAAGACGATTGCACCAACTCAAACGCGTTGTGAAAGAGACACTGTAGGATTCCAAAGTCATGGGCAGGCAAGGCCAGCGGCTCTCAGACTTGGACGTCCTGGAGTACACAGTCATATTTTTTTTTCTAACGTTGGAAGGACCAAAATAAGATGAAGGACCCATTCTCCAACGCAACGATACTTTTAAAAATTACAACTAGCAGCTGACACTATTATTTTTATAAGACGACATTTTAACCAGATAGACAGAAGGATCTAATCTCCGAATAAAGAAAGCCCGTGAAGGTCTCTGTCAGGGACCTTACATTTCACCATCTCTCTTTTCCCTTTTGCTCTGACTGGTGAAACGTTTGTCACAGACAGGCTCTGGTCCTCAGCCAGCGAGCCACTGATCTAGGTGACAATTCAGGCCAGCTCTCTAGTCCCCAGGACGTTACGTAATAGCCAAAGCCTCCCAAAATGCACCGGAACTGAAACTTCCAGGCACCGCTGTAACCTTCAGCACCAAATCGTTACAACTCACAAATGGCTCCACCTCTCTCGGGACCTCTGTGCCCTGGAGGCTGCGAAGCTCAGCTCCTGCTGTCCTCAGCGTGACTCTATTTCCCCGGTCTCCAATCCTGAACACAATGACGGGCCACGTGTCCTTAAGAATGGCCATAAGGAACCCCCCACCCCCCCACCCCCGTTTAAAAAGACAGAGGCCCACCTGACCCACCCTCCCCCCAGGAAGACCCCACCACCACTCAGAGGAACAAAGCGCTTCTCTCCTAAGGGACAAGGGACCGGGCACGATCTCCATCATTTTTTGTCACATTCACTTATGAGTTGGCAGACTGCCTGGGAACCAACTAGGACATCCTCCCTCTGGGGGCGGACGAGGCTTGAGATCAACGCCCCAGGACGAGGTTATTCGCACAAAGGGCACAGGGATGCCAGCTGAGCGATCCCGCTGGCAACGAGTCCTGCTTTCTGTTCCGATATGTTTTGCCCCAGAAAACCCTACCTCCGATTTCTTCCTCGGAGCCTCGTGGGACTGGGCTGCCAGAACGCGGGCTCTGCTCTAGGAGCGAGAGTGGGTCTTCCTTTCGAATCACCCACGCCCGGCTGAAGAACAGGTTTCTGGGAGCCGTGGATTGGCTCCCGGCACCTTGAGGAGGATGCACTCGATCGGAAGTCGGCTGTGGGGTGGGAAGTCAGGCGGAGCGGAGAAAGCGCTCCCCTAGGGTATGATAAAGGCGGTGTTGTTCTCAGAGCTAATCTCTTCGGACAGGAAGTGTTTCGGGGAGCCTCTGGGGAGAGGGCAGGGAGGTGCCAAGACAAGGGGCCAGACTTTATGTCTCGCACCTGCATTTTTCCCCCAGGGAGTGGTGATTCCTCCTCGTGCCGGTGGAACGGGACCCTAGACGGTGTCTCTGAGCCCCAACGCGAGTTTGTGGGTGTGCTTGGAGGGGCCGCCAAAACCATTCTTTTCATTGAGGATTTCTTTCAAATCACGAGGTGAGAAAAGCTGGGTGTCCCAGCCACGCCGCGGGGCCCCCAGCCCCCACCAACGCTCTCTGAGTTCCTTGTCACATCACCAGAAGGGGAACATGAGCAACTCGTTTCGGTTTTTATGGAACTTGTTCCGGCCGTCCCAGTGGCCATGGGAACTCTATCTGCCCGTCACTCCATTGAAACTGGAATGTCGGCGCTGGGAGGAAAGTTAAATGATTAAGTAGATATAAAGCTTTTGTTTAAAACAATTCCTTTAATTTGATAAGATAACCATAATCATATTTTTAGGTAGCGTCAACAATCAAAGGCAAGGAAAAAAAAAAAAAGAAAGCAAGAAAAACAAGTTTAATGAAATGATTCCAACTGTAGGGATGAGATGGAAATCGAGCCCAGAGGCCCGAGTGCCCGTCTGCTGGAAGCTGGGCCTTTGGGGGATTTTCGTTCTCCCCACTTGCAGTGATTTTGGCAGAGCGCCCCTTCCTCTTCCCCGAGGCTCCAGCTTCTTTCCTCCGCTCACGGGAGCCCCGGCGCGCTCAGCCCGGAGCTCGGCTCCCAGACACTATTACAACCCAAACCTGATTATGGAAAGTCATGAGTAATTTTGCATTATTACAATGATGGGATTGAAAGCCAGGACTCGCTCCCTCAGTCAATTCTCACGTCGGCCTCAAGGGCTCCCCGGGGAGTCCGGTTCTCAGTCAGCTTGTGGGAAAAAGCCTCTGTTCCCGGCGTGGTGCTCGGTTTCCACCTCCCCTTTGGGTCCGACACGGCCCCGTGGGGGCCGAGGAGAATCACCGCCAAACTGCGCTCCGGTCCCGCGGCCAAGGCCCCGAGGAAACCAGACCGGCCGAGAGAAGGAAGCTTGGTCCGGCAAGGGCCCCTCAAGGATCCCGTTGGAATCCACGCAGGTTTCTGGAAGGTCTTTAAAGGACCTGATGGGTCAGAACAGCCCCCTCCTGCAGCACTGAGAGCCCCAGTCTTAGGCCCCTAGAGGCTGGCTGAGCTCAAGGGGTTAATAGTTGTTCGGGCGGATGAGAGAGCCATTCCTGAGGAAGCCAGCAAAGTCCTGTGCAGAGCTGGAGCGCGGCTGGGGCTGGGGGCCGTGCGAGGTGAAGGCCACAGGCCCACCGAGGCCTGCTGCTGGCCTTGGGGTCGTGGGCCTCTGGGTCCAACAGGCATGCTGTTGGCACTCAATGAATGTAGCAAAGTACCGACCACTTGAAGTTGCAATTCCGGGCCTGAATTTGGGGCACCAAAGGCACAGGTAGGGAGAAGATGAGCGCAGGCCCGATGTGGGCGTGTGACCCAGGCTGCAGCCGGGGGGTCTTATTACGGAGCCCTGCCCGGGCGAGGGCCAGCGAGGACGCGGGCTAGGGTCTGCGCAGGGCAGCCAGAGGCGAGGGGCAGGTGCCGAAGGCCCTAGAAAGGAGATGGGGAGGGAACGTGGTAACGTGAACGCTACATTTGTTCGTGCAGAAATGTTTATTGGGGCTTAGTGTGTTAGGCAACCGCGTTAGTCACTGGAGATAAAAAGAGAGCTCTCCCACCCGAAAACGATAGAGACGGGGGCCGTGGAGAAGTAAACAGTTATAACACGGTGAGTACTACCGCAAGGGAAGCGCTGGGTACTCTAGGGGCCCGCAGGAGAAGCTGTCACCCAGGCGGAGGAGTCTGGGGGCAGAAGGGGAGAAGCAGAGTGCAGGAGGAGGGGTCCGAGGGACGCTATTGCAAAGGCCGGGAGGCCAAGTGAGAGCGTGACTATAGGAGGAAATCTGCACGTGTGACTTCGGCTGGAATGCGGTTTGCAGGGGGCTGCGAGACCCTTGACACGTGGGAAACACCTCCACTGGGAGTCTGGCTTTCCTCCTAAAGTCAGCGGGGCAGCCACGGACGCTGGGCAAATAACAAAGATGTCTGCCTTCTAGACATCCGAGTGTAGGTCACTTGGCGGAGCAGAGGTCGATCTTCCTCAAGCATCCTCTAGGATTGCAGGATCACGCAGCAGGTAGAAAACCACTCGTCCGTGCCATCAGCTTTCCCTGAGACTTGACGAGGGAACTGTGGGCATGCGGGGCCCTACGCTATTGGCCCAGGAGGGGCTCAGTGTAATGGCTCATGGGAGGCTCAAGGGGAAACCGCCCCCCCCCCAAACTGTCATGTGAGTAAGGTTAAAAATAACAGGTTTGGAGAGCATTGCGACCTCAGAGGACAGAGGGATTCCATCCTAGAAAGTCCTTCTTGCCAGAGTCAAGTGGCTAAGGACACTGGGCTCCATCACAAAGACCCTGATTCTCAACTGGATCCCGCTGCTTGCTGGCTTTGTGACCCAGGGTGGCTGGTCTCAGTCCAGCATCCTCATCTATAAAATGGGAACACTCTTCACGCCTTGAAGGGTCGCTTTGAGGACTAGGACACAACGTAAAGTTCCTACTATACATCGTAGGGGCTCAAAAAATGCCAACTGTTGCTTTTCTTTCATGAAACGACCATTTATCGAGCACGCTGGCCACCTGCTAGGGATGACAGTGATGGAAAAAAAAAATCCAGTTCTTGCCTTGGAAGGCTCCCAGTCCATCGGCCAGCCCGCGCTCCCACCGCAGACGTCTTCAGGTGTCCCAGCTCCACTCCTGGTGACCCACGGGATCAGGCAGCCCGGCCCAGGAGCCCTCTGCAGGGAAGCTGTCCTCACCGGCCCCACTTGGGGCTCCTGATCCAAGCCCAGGCGAGCAACCTGAATGGGGGGGCGGGGGATGGGGCAGGGGAGAAAGCTGCTTCCTGGAGGGCAGACCCAGTCGCATCATAGCCCTACACGCTGCATCAACTCTATTCAAAATTAATGAGTGAAAAGAAAACAATCCCCGGGCCTTGGAATAAAGCCCATTCTTTAAGGCACCTGCGATCCCTAACTGAACCCTACCCTCGAGCCACGCAGAAAAGAAATTCAGTGAAACTCCTGGTTAAATTATACGCGGTCACCTGGCACGAAGGGTAGGATGCCAAGAGCCTCCCCTGGTCACCAAAAGACCAGATCCAATTTGATCAAATCTAGGAACTACAAGGTCGCCAAAAGCCAAAGACCCGGACTATAGTGTCTTCACGAACGTGAAATTATGGCGCTTATCCTTGTCTCTCCTCATTTGTCCTACCATCTGCACTACACTCGAAGCTCACCTTCACGGTCCCAGCTCCTCCTACAGAATCAGCCTTACGAAAAATGTCTGTTGGAAACCACTGCAGAATCTAGGGCGAGACTCCTCGAATCTCAATGTCCCTAGGAGGCATCAGGTCACGAATAGCCTGTGCTCTGTGTGACCCTTGGGACCCATGTTCTTCTCAGCCAGAAAACAATGAGCGAGAACAACAACGTAGGAGGAGCAATTTGGGGCAGGCGATCAGGAAGTCCTTCAAAAAGTCTGGATGAATTCCCGACACTGCACCGTTCACTTCTCGAACCACGAAGATGGTAGAAACATCCAGGCTCTCGGCCCTCCGATCTGACGATCCATGCAAGTTGAAACCATATGGAATTTCATGGACACGTCTACACGGGAAAAGATCCAATGGACTCTCATTTGTAACATATATGAAAGACCTTTCCCTGTGGCATTTGGAGTGAATGATCCTCGTCAGTCCAAGAAGGAATCAGTCCCCGTGATACTAAGACCACGTATCGTAACCAAAGGGGAAGGTGCTCTGGCGAATCATGGTGGGCCCCACTTACTCCTCCTGTCGTTCGGTGAGCTCTCTGAAAGTCACGCTTTACCAGACCCGCGTTTTTGCAAGGATATGCAGAGGTAACGCAAAAGGATGACGTACCCAGAAAACGTCTCCTTTGGAAGACAGCGTGTCACATCGATTTTGAGGACAACAAAGCATGGGGCTTCTTAGGATTGTTGCTAATAATATCCGTGTGGCTTTGAGTCATTCCTCCTAAATAGGCAGATATAAAGAACATGCCTAAGACTGTCCCCGACGCCTAGTAAATATTTGCTAAATCAGAAATGTTTTACCGTCAGACTTGCCAAACCTGACACTGTGCTAGATCCAACTAACAATATAATGTCATTACCAGCCTGCTTGACCCTATGTGACATTGGTCTCGTGCCCTCATCGGTTATCAGTAGGGCTCTAACAGATGTTCCCCAGCTGCCCAGGATAAAGAAGTCCGAGCGAAGTCGAGAATGGCCAGTGTTTCCAGAAACACTCGTGGGCAAGAAGCTTTGGGTGAGCTCCCGGGGAAGGTGTTAGAACTGGGACACTTGAACCACCCAGAAGGATGCCTCTTAAAACCTCAGTCCTAGGTGTAGTGTCCGTGGAAAAACTCCTCTATTTTTGTCCTACATGATCAGAGACTCGGTGGCTGAGCAGGATTGGGTTTAAAGCCATGTCTCTGGGACTCTCCCTGGTCACAAGCCACATTGGACTCATGGCCAGAGTGCAGACTCCACTTAACGAGACGGTATCGTGGAAGATGCTGGAGTGGTAAGCGGTCCGTCGTCGAGACAGGTGACCTACGAGATGATCTCTTATCGGTTCCACGGACAACGGTCCGTACCCTCGCTGACACGAAATGCCCATACAACTTTAAAAATTAAATTCCAAGTGATAAAACCAGAATTATATTTACACATCTAGACGTATCTTTATCATGGGACTTATAAGAGAAAGAACGGGCAAGGAGAACCTAGCCTCCAAGGTGGCTTTGAGGAAACCTTTATACCAAAATCTTATCCAAAGGGAGATGCTCAAATGGCTTGCCAGTTAATTTTAGAACAGAAAGCAGAAGGTCATCGAACAAAAAGCTAAGCTGAAATGGAAAGAGCATCATCAGTAAGCACTGAATGCACTAGTTTCCCTACGGCGTATCTCAAATTTCTGGAGGTTTGACGTCGGTGGGGTCTCCTAAAAAGTTGACTGATAGGGGCGTCTCGCTGGCTCTGTCGGCAGAGCCTGAGACTCTTGATCTCAGGGTCATGAGTTCGAGCCCTACACAGGCATAGAGTTTACTTAAAATAAAAAGCTCTTTTAAAAAAAAAAAGTGACTGATAATATAACCAAGGCAATTAATTAGTGATTTTTCACTTGATCAGAACAAAGCCAGAAACCATAAACCCTTAGTTGGTGCCCTGAACTTCCAGAAGCGTTCAGGGCAGACCCCTCAGTAACTTGGGGCAGAGCAGATCCATTTCCCTCGGAAACACGGGATTTTAAAAGTTCCCTGTCTCTGCCCTACTGCATCATCCAAATACATGTAGTGATGAACACTTAAAAGTTGAACATCAGCAAGTGGGTTCATTTTTAAATTATGCTAGCAAATCTAAATGAGCATTCCAATTCCTCCCTGGACTCTGAAAATGTTTGACTACCATTGTGCTTTTAAGAACTTAATGCGGGGCTCCTGGGGGGCTCAGTTGTTAAGCATCTGCCTTCGGCTCAGGTCATGATCTCGGAGTCCTGGGATCGAGCCCCGCATCGGGCTCCCTGCTCAGCAGGAAAGCCTGCTTCTGCCTTTCCCACTCCCCCTGCTTGTGTTCCCTCTCTCGCTGTGTCTCTCTCTCTGCCAAATAATAAATAAAATCTTAAAAAAAAAAAAAGAACTTAATGCAATGTTTCAGGGAGCCCGGACAGGTGGGCCGCACAGGAAAACAGAGGAAGAGGCAGGGCTGTGATCTTTATTGGGACATCCGGAGCCCATCGCAATGTATCGGCTGGGTCAGACGAAGGTGAGGCGAAAGGCAAGATTATTAGGGGACACTGACTTGAACACGAAGGGTTTGAGGTCATGCTCGGATGACCTCGTGTGTTGGTGGGGTCTGTGGAGCTCATCGCGGGCCTTACATGTCGTGGGAATTCATCATGAATATTTAGCTTTCACAACGGGAGAGCCGGAGTACAAATGTTTACATGACTTGCACAGTAACACCTGCCTACCTTCCAAGCCTGCTCTAAGGACCCAGTTACATAACATACGTGAAATTGCTTGAAAAGCCGAAAAGATCTAGCTAACCCTAACCGCCCAAGCGCCCACATAAAGAACGAGGCCGTGGTTTGTCTCCGAGAACAGTGCTTCTCGAAGCTAATGTGCCCAGAAACCACCTGGAGATCTTGCTGAAGAGCAGATTCTAATCCGGTAGGTCTGGGGTGGGGCCAAGACTGCGCTATCCCCCCGGTTCCCGGGCGATGCCCCGTCGAGGGGGAGAGCTCGCAAAGATCGTCCCAGTTCTCGGGGCGTGATTGCTGTTAAAGGACGTACCTCCCGAGCCCCTTGCAGCCTCGGTCATCCCTCAGGTCTGCACGCGTCACTGGGTTCTGAATTGAGCTCCTGAAGCTCAATAGCAAACGCTCTTTCTTGGGCAGTCCGAGGAGGAAAGGGTCGATTTTTGAACGAGGGCGTCTGCCCGTTCCAGTGTCCAGTGTTCGAGGACAAGAGGCAACGCCATGCGGGAGCGCAGAGCGCTGACTTGCCAGTTTACTATTCTGTGACTTCGGCTCATCTCAAAGGGGGGCTGGAGGAGGGGGCGACCTCCGTCCTTGCAAACGCACCCAGGCAAAAGAAAAACCTGCTGGTTCCAAATTGGCAGGAGAGACTACATTATCTTCTTGATCTGAAGAACGGGGCTCAAAATATCCGGGGGCGTGTGGGGGTTGGAGGGGAAATGGGGAAATATCTGAGCAAACAAGGTAGTTGCGGAAATGCTGGTACCCTCTCCGGTCCCCTCTCCTGATCGGGAAGCGCTCAGGGCTCCCGGGGTCGGCCAGGAAGAAAAGGAAACCAGCAGCTCCCCAGGCCGGGCCTGCCTCGGCATCACCTAGCTTGACAAAATCCACGCCGTTCCACCCCCGGAGTTTCTGATCCATCAGGCCTGTGGCAGAGCCCAGAGTCTACGCAGGGGGAGATGCAGGGCTCACATGTCGCTGTACCCCCAGGGCTCGGCATGGTGCCTGGTACACACCACTGGTCCCCAGAAGGATTTGCTGAACCAATGCCTGTTCTCACTTTCCCTTCCAGCAACGATTTTACTACTTGTGTATGTGTACTTGCTGCAGGCATCTTGCACACACGCTCATTTCAAGAACCAACCACACATGTCCCAGGCATGCCAGCCCCTGGCCTAAAGGGCTGTACCGTTAAATGAAATCAATGCCTCTCAAGGACACCGGTATCACCCTTTTCCCCGATCCTATCTGGACGGTCAGTCTCTCGGCCTTCTCTACCACTACAATGGAAACAGACAGCTCACCTGTCCAAAGGACGGTAAAAAGAAAGACGCGCCTAGGTAAAAACAGGCCAATTCAATTCACACATACTCACGCAAAAAAAAAAAAAAAAAAAAAATGTATTTCCATCAAGACAAGAATTTGCCAGGAGGGCTCACGAATGTCTGTGTCCGCCTCGGAGACCCAGAGGTGGTGCTGGACACCAGAGGACCAAGGCGTGGCCCCGTGGCTGAAAGCCAGGGAAGGCTGCAGAGTTCCTCCCTGACTCCGAGATCCGCAGCAAGCAGAACCCAGAAGGGACGGTGGCAGACGTTTTTCAAAATCTCTGCCTGATCTGCACGTTACCATAGTCACATTCATTCCGACAAACAGGTGTTTCTGTTAAAATTAGCTGCTTCAAACTGTCAAATGCTTTAGATCCCTATGCCAGGTTTAAGAAAAAAAAAAAAAGGATGCTCACAAAACAACGAGTGAGGTGTAACTGATGCTTCCATAGTCCTAGTCTTTATAGATTTTTTTGAGAAACTTGACCCTAAATTAGAAATAAAAACTCAGGTGGAGATGAGGACGGGGTACCGAAGAACACACACATACAAAACACACACACACACACACACACACACACACACACAACTTCTACATTTCCCAACATCAACCCGTAATGAATAAGACAAAAAGGCCAAGCTTAAAACAGCTAAGGAAAGACAGAGCTCTCTTCTAGTTAAGTCTTGTGTTTGAAAGCCTTTTGTCCCATTTACTTGAGTTCACTGTCATAAATAATGGCTTTTGTTCCAACAACTTAGCCATAATGATGTCCTTCTCTGCTGACCAAAGGAAGGTTTCGACATCCCCAATCAGGATGGTACCCGCTAAGCCTGCGTAAGAAAACTTGCCCTTGGAAACCAAAAGAGCCCAAAGATTATGGTCTTAAATTAACTCTAATGTGGTTTAATTAAAAAAAAAAGAAAAGAATCAGGCCACGCTGATTTTATTCCTGGAACTTAGTATCTCTGCTGACCTTATTACGCCCAATGAAATAGGTCTGAGATGCTCCTTTTTAAAAATCAGGGCTATTTCAAAAACAAGTTTAGCCAGCTGGTGCACTAGAAGCTAAAATGTCACATAAAATGTCAAAGGCCTGGGTCCAGACCCCTTGCCTAGCGAAGCAACATCGATACACAGAAAGGCTGTGCCCTCCTTGCTCTGGTTTTCTCAACCCTGCTGAAAAAAAGTACAAGAATCCATATCAAGCCACCTGCTGGAAGAAAAATCCTACACTTAATCTTAGAGACAGAGGCAGGGGGAGAAGGACGTTAAAACTCCACAGAAACTTTTAACAACTTCAGAGGACAGAGATCTTGAATATTACAAGTCAATATCTTTAATATACAGAAATGTAAGAGCCACAATCCGTTGGCTAAGACAAAAAGAAATTTCAAAATTAATTTGGTGGCAAGCTAGTTAACTTCATCCAAGTAGATAAGGAAAGCGATTTTTTTTCCTTTCTTTTTTTCTTTTCTTTTTTTTTTTTTTGGCGTGCACTGTCCTGAAAATTGCTTCTGCAAAAGGAATGAGTCCGAGGAACAATTGGCAATCATTTTCATCTTAATCAAACACCAAATTTACAGATTTCTGGCCCTAATTTTATTTTACTTTGTTCCTTTCAGTTTACTCTTTGAGATCTGTGTAGGCTAAATGAACCACATAATTAGAAACTCTATAATTACTTATGTATATCCAATAAATAAAAGTAACAAGTCCTAAATGCAAGTAGGATTGTTATTGGCACGTGGGTTAGGTTTCCCGAACCTGACCGACCCAGACGCAAGGGTGGGGGGTAGAGGAAGAAACATTCTCAAGGTCATTGTCATTTTTTAAAGACTTTAAAAGGTTTAAGTCTACCAGGCCCTAAGAGAGAAACGGCAGCTCCCTTGACTGTTTCTAAGAAATATATGTACACTACCACTTTAAGACTTTTCCAAACATCAAGTTCAGAGCAGCTCCCCGATCCCACTCTTAACCCAACACAGGTTCAAAGATGCTTTACACGTTGAATACGATGTTCTTGTAATAAATAGAGCTATTCAAGTAAAACAGTCAATAGGATTTTCTAACATATTACAGTGAAAAACGCTTTTTTCTCAGATCCTCGGGAACTACAAAGGTTCAGGCACAACAAATCCGAAGAAAAATGTAAACTGAGCAAATTTAAAGCACGTATGGGTTTTTATCCATGTGGCTCTCCCAGGGCAAGCCCTGCGAATAAATACGTTATACTTTCAGTGGGAAAACGTCCCAAACTTAACAAGGTTCCACAAAACTATACACCCCTCCCTCCCCAATTTTTTTTCTTCAAATGTCTGCAGAAAGGACAGCCTCCCTTAAAATAACTCCAAACTTCAGTCAACGAAGGCTTCTTCCAACATAAAACCAACCAGGGTAGATCTTAGATCAAGGTCACAGAAATCAGCCCTTTGCCTGCAACTAGGCTGTGGCTCTAGAAAGTTCCTACCACTTTCCAGAACATCTCTCCCTCTATGAAACAGTCTGGAACCCCGTGAGCTTCTTCCTACAATCATGAGTGATTGGGTCTTGTGTGAAGAGAACCGCCTGCATAAAAGAGGCCACAAAGTCTCCTGAAGGTCCTTGCTATAGCCCGCTTTCCAGCTCCAGCACACAAATCCCCCGACCTGGCAAGCGTGGGGTACCACGAAGGATTAGGAAGAGCCCAATCCGAAAGAGACAGGCAGAATAAGAATCAGACCACGGTCAGCCTGAACCACTGTCCATCAAGAAGGACAGTCAGAGCTGAGGACACAGGGAGGGGGCTGAAGTACTTTCCAGGAGAAACCAGAGGCAAGACCAAACCCCCACTTGCCGGCCCAACCCCCAAACCGGGCCTGCTGCCAATCATTCCCCTGGCACCTGTCCAAGGATGGTGTTCCCAATTCTAGGCTGCTCACAGAGGTCACCCTCGAGGAAAAAAGGGAGACACTGCTACCCTTTCCAGGGTGCCCCTCCAGGGACAACATGCAGCATGCAACAGTATTACAATTATTGAAAAGCAACAATAATTGCAAAAGGCCATCTGAGAAACATAACATTTTAATAGATGAAATAAATACTCCAGTACATGCAAGGTAAAAACTTGACATGGGGGGAGGGGGGAAGGGCAGGGGGGAATCACTCTATAGTGTAAATTAAAAAATAAAACACACACTCACAGTAGCTTTCCCCCCCATTTGCAAATCACATGGCAAAGTCATACTCTTTCCACACCAAGTATACGCCTAATCCAACACGATTGCTTAAAAAAAAAAAAAAAAAATAACAACATACAAAAAAGGTAGCTACATCCATGTCTAAGGAGTGAAAACTGAGGTAACCTTTCTTTTAATTAGGAAAAAACAAAAAACAAAAAGACCCAAAAAGAAACAAACCCATGACCTCCTTCCTGCCCGGTTGATAAGAAAATTTAGTGGAGGAACTCCAGAAGAGGGGCTGGGGCGGAGTGGGGGGGACGCGCCACCTCCGGGTCCCCGCTGGGTGTGCGTAGGTGGGCACCGGGTCCCCCCCTCCCTGCGCCCACGAGTGTCGTCGGAGCGCAGGGCCCCGCTCTCTGGAAGTTTCCTCCGGAGCATCTGACATTGAGGGGCGGGGCGGGGGCGCTTCCCCTGGGATTTCTTTGGTATACATGGAGAGGGGCAGAGAGTAAGTGTCTTCCTCGAGTCTGGGGTGGAAGAAAGAGGGGGGCGGGGTGCTAATTCACAGAATTGGAATTCACTGGCGGTAAAGTCCTGGGCGAAGACCTCTCCCGTAAAGCCTGAGATAGCAGGGTGCAGCCTTCAGACACGGCGCAGGCCGAGTTCCTCAGCCTCTCCCTGTGGTCCGACATCTTGGCGCCCCCGTCGGGGTGCTGCGCCAGATCCCTGAGGCACTGGGTCAGGAGCACGCAGGCCGACACCACGCTCATGGCGCCGCCCAGGATGGCGGTCTGCACCGCCTTGCCCTCGGCGCTCACGGCCGCCGCGCGACCCAGGAACTGCGGCTCGGTGGCGAAGCCCACCAGGGCGCTCACGGCCTGCACCAGCGGCCCGCTGAAGAGCGCGCAGCGGCTGCGGGCCAGCTCGCTGGGCGCCGCCTTCACCTCACGCACGCAGGCCAGCAGCGCCGACGCGCTCGTGCTCATGCACTTGACACCCAGCTTGAACTGCTCGCGGGAGAAGCGGTCCCGGGACTTGTCGCTGGCCAGGGCGCACGCGTCCGTCAGGAACTTGAGGTTGCGCGACAGGCCCTGCGACACCTCCAGCAGCAGCTGCGGCGTCATGTCGGCCAGCGGGGTGGCGCGCAGCACGGCGCAGCCCTGCTCCACCTCGTGGCGGCAGCGCGTCACGCGGTAGCGGTCCACCAGGCCCGGCTGCGCGGGCTGCGCGCCCGGCGTGGCCACGGCCGCCAGGTAGGCCGCGTGGGCGGAGCACTCGGTCAGCGACACCACCAGGTCGCCCAGCTCCACCAGGCTGTCCCCGGCCTCCCCGAAGCGGCCCATGTTGAGCTGGCTCTGCACGTCGTGGGTGAGGATGGAGAGCCCCTTGGTGCGCGCGATGATCGTGTCCCGGCACTGCTCGAAGGACTCGGCCCCGGCGCAGGAGGCGGCGGGGCCCTCGAAGAGCACGGGCCGCGCCTCGCTCGACAGCAGCAGCAGGTCGGCCACCAGCTGCATCTTGCCTTTGCAGTGGTCGCAGACGGACACCAGCCTCTTCCGCGGCTGCGAGCAGGCCCCCCCGACGGCGCTCGCGGGAGCCGGAGAAGCCGCCTCGCCGGTGGGCTTCCCAGCGCTGCCGCTAGCCATCGCGCCCGGGGGGCACTGGCATAACGCTGGGGAGCCCGCTACCGCCGCCGCTGCCACTGCCGCCGCCCCCGCGGCCGTCGCGACTCAGCTGGCCAGGGCCGCGGTGCCTTCCCCGCACCATCATGCCATCCACCGCGCCGGGCGGAGGGCACTGGGCTGCTGCGGCGGCCGGAGCCCGAGCGGCGGCGGCGCGGGGCGGGCCCGGGGGCCAGAGGACGCAGGAGGCTCTTCGGGGCGCGGCGAGGGGCTGCAGCGTTCGGCCTCCTGGAGGGCTTGCAGGAACCATGAACCGGGCAGGGCCAACTCACGGAGCGCGCTCCTCGCCGCCGGGCTGCCAGGAAAGTCCCTTCTGCTGGGCCGCCGCCGACACCACCACCGCCGCCGCCGCCGCCGCCTTCCTGGGCATGGCCCGGCCCGGCCGGAGCGGGAGGGCGGGGGGGTGGGGGAAGCTGGGAGTTGTCCTTCCTTCCTTCCTTCCTTTCTTTGAAATCAAAATCCCTTCCTCGGGGAGGAGCGCGGGCGGCGGCTCGGGCGGGCTCTGCTGTCAGCCACCTCGGGCTCGGCGGCGCACGTGGGCTTCAGGCGCCTTGACCCCGCCGGGCGGCACTTGCCCGCGACGGCGGCCGGGGCTGGCGCCGCGGGGCGCGCATCTCCTGCCTCCCGCTCTCGGGAAGCGGCGCCGGCGGCGGCGGAGCCGAGGGTGTGGCCGCTGCTGGCGCGGCCGCGCCGAGTCAGAGTCGGGCGGGAGGCTGCACTGATGGCGCACAGCGGCCGCCCCGCTCGCGCGCTCGCCCGCCCGCCACGCCCGGGCGCGCCGGCCACCGCGGCCGCCCCTTCCCGCCTCGCCGGCTCACAGCGCGCGGCCCGGCGCCGAGGCGGCACGCCCTCCCCGACCGCGCGCCCCGCGGCCGGCCGCTGGCTGTGGGCGCGAGTCCATCCCGGTCGCCTGGTCGCCTGCGGCCCGCAGCGGCTGAGCTCTCCCGAGACCCCGGGCCCTGCGCATCGGACGCCCGGCGGCCGCGCCAACTCAGAAGGTCCCCGCGGCGCGGCGGCCACCCGCCCGGGCCCCGGCTCCTGCCATCTTCGTCAACCTCCAACTTCCGAGCGAGCCGGGAGAAACTGAAAGGAAGGGCGGGGGCCGAGAGGCAGAGGGGAAGACGCCCGCCTCCTCTCCCCGCGCGGCTGCTCCTCCGCCGCCCGCCGGGGCCGCCCGAGCCTTCTCGCCCCCGGGCTCGCCGCCGCCGCCGCCCGGCCGTCCCCTCCCCGGAGCCTATAGAAATCTTTTGTGTGGCGTCACCGCCTTTCGTTTAAATCCCGCTTCCTCCTCTCGCCCTTCCTCCCGCCCCCTCCGCCGCTCCCGGATGCTTGCGCGATGCGCTGCTCCTCCCCCGGGAAGCTGGGTGGCTGCGGGAGGACGCCGCCGCCCAGCGCGGCCGCGGCGGCCGCTGGGCCGGGGGTCCCGCGGGGGGCGAGCCGGGGGGGGGGCACGGGCGGGGCACGCGGGGCGATCCCGAGCCCGACCCGGGGCTCCACGCTTGCCCCCCGCCCGGCGAGCGAGTCTGGAAGGGGACGGTTTCTGCTCCGAAGGGAGGAGGACGCTGCCCACCGTCCCCTTGCGGCCTGCCGGGGGCCGCTCTGCGCCTTTTGCAGGACCCCGGCGGGTCTTGCCAGCCCTCGCCCTGCCCTTTGTTGTGCGTGGCCCTCCTCCGCGGGGGGCGGTGGGGGGGCGGTAGATTCTGCAGGGTTGTGCGGGGCCCCGAGAGCACTTGCTGTGGAGTCGGAAGATCCGGCTCGGGGCCCCTGGTGTGGTTGGAGCGCGGGCTTTGAGCCACACTTCCTGGGGTCAGCCTTTTCCCCAGCCGTCTAGGAGTCGTGTGACCTTGTGCAAGTCCTCCCCCCAAGTGTCCGTCTCCTCCTCTGGAAATCAGACCGTGGGCCCTGGCTGCTCGAGTCCTTGGCTCGTAAATAGTGGCTGGGAGAATCAGGAGCCTCCACCAACGGGCTTCGCTCGCTCCTAACTTCTGTGTCTTCCGCTCGGCGATGGGACAAGAGTGGCCGCTGTTAACGAGGAGGAACAGCCTTGGAGGTAAACACCGTCGTCCGGCTTTACGCAGGAGGAACTGATCCGCCGATGCCTCCAGCGCCTTCCTAAGGGCCGAAGGAGAGCAGCTGGCCGGCGAGGAGCCCACTCCCAACCTCTTGTCGTTGTACCCAGACCTTGCTCTGCAGCAAGTGGTCCAAGCACCTGGGCTTTCTCCCAGCGGGGGTGGGGGTGGGGGTCTCTTAGTCCAGAAACAGGCCCTCCAGGTGCCCAGCCCAGCACCAGCTGGGTGTGTCCACCAACGGAAATGTTTGTTCCTCTGTCCCTTCCTAGGACCCACGGTCACCTTTTTTTTTCAGCCAGCCAGTTAAGGTCACTTAGAACTAAGATGACCTTGCAGTTTACCATCCAAACTGCTCTGAGAGTGAATTATGAAATATGCTATTAAAAAGTTAACCAGGAACAACAGATACAAACATGAATGGGTCGTCACCCGATTTATAACAGAGAGTGTCCTTGGATATTTCTAGAATCTAGACGAACCCACGTGTTTTGCACCCAGGGCCAATAAAACGGACGGTTTTCTCAACAAGCAGCAATTGTGTAGGGTTAATCCCTTTTATTTTTCTATGAGCAAAAACCAGGTGGACTGACCAAGCTCTTTCCGTGGTACCCCAGGAAAGCACCCTACTCTTAACTTAGCTCCAAAAAACATAGGAGAAGTCAGACCCTTCCCGCCATTCCTAGCGTATTCATGAAACTGCTCCAGGATCGGGATTTTCCCCCAAAGCTACTTGGAGCCCTGGGGGTGCTGTTTTCCTTCTATATATCGGTCTTCTTGTCTTTGCTGGACACCTTGTACCCCCCTCGAGGAACTGCTCACACGTAGAATGTTCCACTATGTATGCATTAGCTTTAAAAGCTGATAGGATTGGGGCACCTGGATGGCTCAGTGGGTTAAAGCCTCTGCCTTCGGCTCAGGTCATGATCTCGGGGTCCTGGGATCAAGCCCCACATCGGGCTCTCTGCTCAGCAGGGAGCCTGTTTCCCCTTCTCTCTCTGCCTGCCTCTCTGCCTACTTGTGATCTCCCTCTCTCTCTCTGTCAAACAAATAAATAAAATCTTTAAAAAAAAAAAGCTGATAGGATCATTTTCTTGGTGGCTGCTCCTACCCTGACCCTTCCCGGGACTACCTCCGCCTTCTAGTTAGGTCACCCGACTTTCTGCCGTCGCTCATTCAGTCCACAAACACGGGACACCCACCATGTAGTCGGCCCCGTGCTAGGCACCCACGTTACAGCCAGCTAACGAAGTACTCCTCAGAAGGGTAGCGCCCCGAGAGGCAACACAGTCACACGAGCAAGTCATCACAACGTCATCATTGGCATGGTGACCGCAGGGAGGAAAGGAGCTGCCCCAGAGACAGTGGGGGCGCGCAGCCCGGTCCAGGGGCAAGTAGGCGGGGGTCACGTGATCAGCTCTGATCAATGACACGGGAGGGGAAGTGATGTGCCTTCCTTTCAGCCAGGGCAGTGTAAAGCAGATGTGCGATTCTGCATTCTCTCTTCCCCTGGTCTAACCACTCGGGAGATGGTTCTAGAGAGCGCAGCTCCAAGACGGTGGGGCCTTCCTAAGCCCAGTGGCTGGAGCACACCGTTCGCTGACCGGTACAGGACATGCGACAGGAGCCCAGCATGAGCCCAGCGTCCCACCGCAGACCCCACGGTCCTTCGTTCCTGTAGCATATTGTAGCCTAGCTAAGTTAATAGAAGGCGACCGTATGTGCCTCTAAAGTCACTGGAATAAGGGCTTTCTCTTTAAAAAACTCACTCGTTACACCTTCTGACCCTCTTAAAATATAATATGAACCAGAGGCACTGTGCGAAGTATTTTTCATTACCCCGGAAATTGGGTGAGAGAAGCTGCAAACGCAGGGGCTGAAGGGTTGGCTGGGGGAAGGCGGATGGGGCAGACCAGGGGAAGCCGGGGCCAGATAGGAAGTAGTGGGGCCGCTGGAGAATGTATTCTCAGTGCCTGGCTGCGGGCCCGCGCTCAGTGGGCATTTAATAGAGAAATGAGCACGATACCAGAAGAGAGCTGATGGAGGGTTCGGGGCGGCAAGGTGGAACAGACAGAGGTTGGGTCAGCCAGGATTGGGGAAATATGCTTTCCCTCCTTCCTCGCTTATTGTAGAAGGTGTATCCACCCCCTGGACTTTGGGCGGGTATAAAACAGCAGTACGAACAGTATTTGGTTTGGATTTTTTTTCCTTTTTTGAATTGTGGCTATACAGTCCTTATGTAAAACTTCCCATCTTAGCCGTTTCTGTGAACTCAGCTAAGGCCCAGTGGAAGGGATCAGCACCCCCACCGCCTCGCCCCGCATGTCCGTCTTGCTCTCTGGTGTTTCTTGTCCCCGGCCCATAAGAACACCTAGGGAGGCTCTCACCCATCCCTCCCACGCGCTCCCCATCCCCCTGCCTCCCCCCACTCCTTCCCTCTGGCCTCTCTGTCCCTCCGAAGCTGAGTATGAGAGCGAGGAGGGTGTGCAGGCCAGCTAGCCAGGGCAGGCGCACGTGAGCACCCAGCTCCCAAGATCTGGGAGATCTGGAATGTTCTCCTGTCTAGCTTATCAGAGATCTCTACGTACAAGGGAAGGCTGCTTTCACAGGTAAATTCTCTACCTCGTTTCCCTACTGGTGAAGGCTCTTGAGAGGTATTTTCCAGAATTCTGTAGGGCAGAAAAGATAAATGCCAAGATCCAGGCTCCCAACTCCCTGAATAGTGTTCCTAACACTGATCACGCCTAGCTCTTTTTCTGTCTCTCAGGGTGCCTAGCACACAATAAGGCAGCAACTACAGATTGCCTAGCTGTGTCCCTCCATGTGGAGCCGCCCTGACCCCGAGACAGACTGGGACACTTCTGCCCCTGATGTGCCCTGTGCATAGGGTGGCCCTTAGCACGGGGTACTCTCTCCTCACAACCCCGGCCCCTCTTTAAGGACAAGGACTAGACCTGTTCCCCTCTTCCCCCACACCCAGTGCACCGTGTGGTCATCAATAAATGTTTGCGGAAGCGATAAATAAATGAATTAAACTGTTTGCCATTCTCTGCAAGAAGGGCATGCTTTCATCGAACCCGAATCCTGCCGGCCACAGCTCTTGCTCAGTCGTGGGCAAAAGTCATGGACATTCCCGATCCCACTTCGGGGACATGGCCCATGGGTGTGGTCAGGATTTACAGCTCAGGGCTCTAGGGTTGAAGCGCAGGCCTGAGGCCTATTTGCTTAGCAAGTGTGTTCACCCTATTTCTCTTCTAGCTTGTTGTGGAAGGCCCAGGGAGATGATTCTCTGGAAACAGAGATTTAGACTTCTTTCCTTATATGCGGGTATGGAGAACAGTATCAATCAAGATTTTAGGGGCATCCCTGTCATTACATGTGTCTCACCCCTTTTAAAATACAACTGATTTGAAATCCCACGGCTTAGAGATAACCACTAAAGACCTATTGGGCTATTTTCCTATGCAGACGTGTATATAGCTATATAATTTTAATACCGCTTTGTAACATTTTATTTAACTATTCAAATGAACATTTTTAATATCAACAGATAAACACCTATGAATCACAAGTAACGATTGTGATGTTTTCCATTGCCTACATGGACTACAGTTTGCCGTCTGTAAGCGTAGATTTTTTACAGTCTGAAGTCGCCAATGTGTCGGGTCCTCCTGTTTCATGGAACGCGTGACACAGGATTATTACAGGGGTAAATGAAACCACACATCTAAAGGACTCAGAGGACTTTGTGCCACGTAGTAAGCGTTCCATTTTATTCCCAGTACTCTTGTTTTCATCATCTGTCTTCTGGGAGTCCGTTCTTGGAAGTGCAATTGCTAATTCCAGGGGCGATCATTCAGATCCTACAGAACATGTACATTTTTTTTTTTTTAGGATTTTGATACCTTTCACGTCATTTCACCATGCCCCCTGGAAGTGCATGGGACTGCTTATTTCCTGAGCATTGTTAACAGTGGATAGGACCTTAATTTACATTCTAGCCCAGATGACAGGTAAAAATATATATCTTGTTTGAATTTGCATGTCTTTGCTACCTAGTGAGGTTCTGCACTTTTTGTTCATGTATAAGTTGGCGATGTATTGATTTTGCATAAATAAAAAATGTTGTTCATGTCCTTTCCCATTCTTCAGTTGGGGGGGGTTCATCTTTTTCTGGCTGAGTTGTAAGCCAGTTTTGTCTCTACCATGTGGGAGCTTACTGTACTTTTTGCCTTTTAACTTACTGGGATCGTGTTTGGCAAACACAAGTTTTAATTGTCTCGTTAGATGAGTCCTACTCTTCTGTTCACAAATAATGATGGTGATCAGGAATGGATTCTCACCCTAGCCTGGGGCAATCCCATCTCTTCCAGAAATCTGGAATTGCTACATGTGAATAAATTGAGGGGCAGCCAAAGCTCAGGACATTCTGTTTTGCCTCTCGTTGCATTGGATTCAGAAGTGGCAAAGTGAAGAATGGTGAATAACCATTGTCTCCCCGTGTCCACCTTAGCTCCACCCCCAGGACCCTCGTCCCATAGGTCCCCATGATTCAGCCTTAAATGGTCAATGTTTGGTGCACCGGAGCCTCCCAAACCACACTGTACCCTTTAGGTCATAGGCGTCTGTTTTGGTCAATTAGTACGTATGCCTTTCCCGTTTTTCAACATTCTGAACATCACAACTGCCTGATTCCTAATCCTGCAGGCGCGTCCTGTTACAGCCTCCCGCCCAGGCCTCCGTCCTCTGTCGTGAGTGACACAAGCCAGGGTAAACCCAGATTAGGACACTGGTTGGATGTGAGATTCGATTTCACCATCTGCAGTCGCTGAACCACTTAGAGGGGTGGTTAGTATTCAACCTCGGAGCAGTGACAAGTTCGTGGCTTCCTCTAGCCCATGACCACGCCATCCCTGTCACCTCGGCTCCCCTCCTCTCCTGCCCTACAGTCCTGCCTAGGACCTGGTCAGAGTCCTCTCTCATCCCCTCTGAGCATCCCTGCCTCCAGAGTCCTTTCCAGTGGCTCTTCCCCATGGCTCCCAGTTTCACGATGTGACTGTCTCAGTGATTACCCCAGTGGGCGCTACATGGAAGAAAGACACATCTCATCGTCCGAGACACCTGGGACCGCTGACAAATTATGAAGTTATGTTTCCTCTTATTTAAGACAAGGATATTATTACCATCAGATCCTCCCTTCAGGTCCTGACCTCCCGGAATCTGCATTATGCAGACTGGGTATCGTTTATCTCCTCTGTTACATTGTGAGCTCTTCCGTGTGGGGACCCTGATATATTAATCTTCCCATCAGTGCCCTGTCTGCTTGACCGCGGGCCCCCGGTAAATGAATTCTCACAGAGCTGACCTGAATCGACTTCCCAACACCAGAATGGTGACAGTGAAAAATCGATCCAGATGTTTTCACGTCCGTGGATTATAAACTGAACCGATTTGTTCCTTCGACGAAAGTCAGTAGCCCTGGAATTTTTTTTTACACAATCCCAAGAACCCAAGAATTTCCATGAAACACTAAATGACCTCCTCCCCACCCCCCGCCCATAACTAGATTCTGTGGCCCAGGACTCTCCACACACTTTTGCACCTTCACTTGGCAGCTGGCAAATAAATGACCGGCGTGACCCCTCCCAGCAGAGCACATGACCGACCGCAGCTGCTCATGTGTTTTAGCCACGACTGAACCAGGACACGGCTGCGAGCCATTGGGTGGAGCAGTGTGCCCTGGGGAGAAAGCTTATGACATTTCCCCTATGATTTCAGAAAAGAAAAGAAAAGAAAAGAAAAGAAAAGAAAAGAAAAGAAAAGAAAAGAAAAGAAAAGAAAAGAAAAGAAAAGAAGAGAAAAAAAAAAACCACCCTCTTTTTCTTACGAGTCTCTGCTCCATGTCAATAGAAAATGTCATCGTCTGTGTACATGAGACACGTGCGTGGGGATGGGGAAGGTCACCCAGGTCTGCAGAGGGACAGAATTCATACACAGTGGTCCTCTGGGTGCAAGGGAGGCACACCCACGTCCGCAGCCACCTCCTCACTTCCCTTGATAACAGAATCCCACTTTTATTTGGGGTGACAAGGTACACAGCTAGAAGACAGCCTCCCAGCCTCCTGTCTCCGGAGGGCGAGGCTCCGGCCAATGAGATGTGAGCAGAACTGAGCAGGCTGCTTAAAGGAAGCTAACTCCATAGAAAAGTGGGCTCCTTTAGACCTTCCCTCCTTCCTCCTTCCCCTGGGAGAAAGTCAGCTCGATGCAGGGGCTCCAGTCGGCATCTCAGAACCTGCAATGAACTTGAGGCTAGAAACCACCGGCCAGTACAATGGAGTGGGGGAAGGAAGAGGCTGGGCAAGGGATGACTGAGGAGCTACCAGCCCTAGGCGCTTCAGTTTCCAACTGCTCCCCTGAAAGAAAAGTGAAACACTAACAACAAAGCCCTCTCTCTGGTTGAAGCCACTTTAAAAGCACAGTTTTCTGTTACATGCAGTTTACTAATCTAATCCTACGAAAAAGCGGGGGTCTACTAGTTTGCTAGGGCTGCCATAAGAGTATGACAGATCAGGTGGCTTCGACACCAGGGCACATTTTCTCACTGTTCTGGAGGCTACAAGTCCCGATTGAGGTGTTGGCAGGGTTGGGGTCTTCGGAGACCTCTCTCCTTCTCTTGTAGATCGCCGTCTTCTCCCTGTGTCTTCACATAATCCCTCCCCTATATGACTGTGACCATATTTCCTCTTCTTGTAAAAGAGCATATTGCATGGGGACCCATCTTTGCGACCTCATTTTAATTTAGTTACTTCTTTAAAGACCCTATGGCCAAATACAATCACATTCTGGGGGACTGTGATTAGGACTTCAACGTAGGAAATCTGGTGGCAATACAATTCAGCCCAAAATACAAAGCATGAATAAAGAGGTTTATTGTGGCTCTTTTTTAAAAAATATTTTATTTATTTATGTATTTGACAGAGAGAGAGAGAGCACAAGCAGCAGAAGCAGAGGGAGAAGCAGACTCCTCGCTGAGCAGGGAGCCCAACACGGCACTAGATCCTGAGACTCCAGGATCATGACCTGAGCCGAAGACAGCCGCCCAATCAACTGAGCCACCCAGGCGCCCCTCTTTTTTTTTTTTTTTTTGGTAATAGCAGAAAAATTGGTAATAAGTCTCCATAAATAGGGGGGTAATAGGGAAATGAACTATTGGTGTATTAATACCAAAGCATGCTATACCTACCAAAGTATGAAGAATGGAAATTCGTGTCATATTGCTAAGTAGAAAACACTTAGGGAGCCAAAATACATACCAACATGCACACTATGCCGCCATAGACATACATATTGATGCAACAAAATTTGTATGAATCGCATTTCTAGAGATATTCCAATGTTTTTAAATGTACAGAAAAATGTATACGTGACAAACAAAACTGATTGCAGTACAGTTGTGGGGTGGAGTAGAACGTTTGGAACTTTGTATAATGTTTGAGTATCTTACAACTACAGTAAGTGATTCGTGTCTTTCTTACATAATTAAAAATTTAAGAGAAAGAGCAGATCAGCCATTTAAAACTCGGGTAATGTGGAAGCATCTCTGTCCGGACTCTGTGAAAATAAGAAGCAAACAGACAAATAATTCAACCTTGAAATGCATTAGTCAGAGCCTACAGTATTGGGTTAAAATCAGACGGAATACTGACGCTGTCTTAAAAATAAAAAGTAATTTTTTTTAAAGGGGGGGTATTCTTGTTCCAGAGATGACGGGGATCCCGCCAAGCCGAACCGAACGTCTGCGCCCGACAGCAAAGCCGCGGGCCCCGCGCAGCCGTGACCTCCCGGAAAAGCACGGCTGGCCGCCGCTCGCTCCCCGGTAAGCCGCCGTTCTCGACGGAAGCTGCGGGACGCGGAGGGGAAGCGGAAGCGTCCGCGCACACCCTGCACCGGGCTTCCCCGGAGCCCAGGCGGCTCCGGGACTCGCACCTCCAGGTCCTCCCTTGGGCCCCAAACCGAGGCCCCGCGAGGCGCTGTCCGGGGGCTGCCGGGAGCCCGTGGGGGGCTGGTGCACCTGGCCTGCGCGGCAGGGAGAAGAGGACAGGCCTCCGCGAGCCGACGGGCCGGCGACGCGCGCTGACCCAGCTCGGCCAGAGGGCCCCATCGGGACCGCGGGACCGACCCCGGGGGCGGGGCGGGGCCAAGATGGCGCGGGGGCGGGGCTTCTGGAGGCGGGTACGAGGCGGGGCCTGGTAGGCCGGCGCGGGGCTGGGGGCGGGGAAGGGGTCGGGGAAGGGGGCGGGGCCCGGCGGCGCGCGCATCGCTGGTCTCCGCGGCGGCGCGGCGAAGATGGCGTCCTCCGGCTGGGCGTGCGCGGCCCTGGTTCTCCTCTGCGTCTCCGACCTGCTGCTGCCGCCGCTGCCGCCCAGGGCCTCTGCTGCCGAGGGCGCGGCCGGGACGCCTGGCGAGGCCAGCCCGCCTCCGCGGAAGAAGAAGAAGGACATTCGCGACTACAACGATGCGGACATGGCGCGTCTTCTGGAACAGTGGGAGGTCCGCGCGCGCGCGCACATCGCCGGCTTCGCTGCGTCCTGGGCCCTGTTCCCGCTGACCCCCGGCGCCCTCCGCCCGCCCGCCCCCGCGCGTCTCCCGGTCCCCGACGGCCTCTCTGCCCAGGCCCGGCGTCCTTGCTGGCTGCGGCGCGCGAACCCCCGCCCCAGCCTCCCCCCAGGACGCTCTTGCACCGCTTCCCGGGCCACCCCGGGCCCGGGCCGGCCCCTCCCGCCTCTGCCCTTCCGTACCTTCGGTGCCCGGGCTGCCCCTGCGGGGTCCCCCCCGCGGTCAGTGGGCCCGGCACGTGGGGAGGGAGACCTTTCCGCTCTGCTCAGGAAAGGGGATGGGGGTGGGAGGGTGAGGGTCGCCTTTTTTTAAGAGGACCATCTCAGCTCTAATCGTTGGCCCGTCTTCTAGATCAGTAGGACTTCAGGCTTCTCATTTTGCTGCATTCTCTGCTGAGAGTTTTGTAATTTGGGGGGGGTGGCTTCCTTTTGGGGGTAGGGAGTGGAAGCAAAGGCGGGTGGCTCTCAGGAAACTCACATTTCCTTTAAAGGAGCAGAGACTTGTTTTTGTGAGAGAGTTTTTTGGTTCGTTACTTGAATGCACTGGAGTGTGTAATCTTTTTAGAGAACGTTCAGCAAAGGAAAACACGTTGTGCCTTTTTCCCTTGCAAAGGCGGTTGGATTGTCCTGGCTGATTTGCATAGCTGGTGGAGTGGACTCAGAAACAGTGGGGTCTACTCAGTGTGTAATCTTGGGCAAGTCCTGTTTCCTCCCTAGGCCTCAGGTTCCTTATCTGCAGAATGAGGTTTTACTGGATGACTCCTTCCCACGCTGATGCCTTTTTATTTTGTGGGTATCTCCGTGTGCGTGGTCGTGTCTGATAGGGGCTTTCAGAGTTGAAAATACCATCTGATGAATTGGGCTGGAAGAGAGCGGACTTGTACTTTCGTATTTTATCTGCAGCCAATGGCGAGATTGGGGTGGATTTGGGTGTGCACCCCACTGATGAAGAGGGAACTCTGTGCAGCAGTTCCTTCCCCCTTTGCTGTCTCCCTCTCTGTCTCCCATCTCTTTATGGACTTGAGCAAATGAAGGCTTGATCCCCCAGTGTAAGAACACTACCTCTCGAAGAAATCCTACCCTGGAAATACTAAGACTGTGGGCTAGACGGAGGGGGTGCTGTGGAGACGAGCCAGGTATCCCACTCCCAGGAACTGTAGGAGACAGGACGAGTAACCGTTACAAACTGGGAACTGCTGAGTTCTGTAAAAAGGAAGAAAGTGTCATGGGACTTTCAAAAGGTCCCAGGGAGGAAATGGCATTTTAGATACTCAAGGAGGCTGTGGGAGCAGGGCCACAGGAGCCGAGGCTGGGGCACGAGGGAACGGGGCAGAAGGGTGCCAATGGTAATTGCCCAGGCTTTGGCATCGGACTGCCTGGTCTCGGACCACTTGTGAGTTTGGGCTGCCGAAGAACACGTCCGTGCTTTAGTTTCCTTACCTGCAAAATAAAGGCAAAATAAAGGTGTTAGTAGCACCCACCCCAGAGTAGCTGGAGGTTTAGCTTTAAGAAAGCCTGGAAAGAACATAGGATAGTGCAACTCCCATGGGAAGCCTCGTGAGTGTGAATCATTAGCGAAAAAGGCTGTCTGAAGTTAAGGGTGGCAAGGTTGGCGGGGACCGGGTCGGCCTGGGCCTTGAATGCTCTGGGGTCTGCACTTTATTTAGGAGGCAATACGCAGTCGCTGATGAGTTTGCAAAGCTGGATGACCCCAATACTGCAATACTGGGATGCTTCTGCGTGATCATCCCTACCTTCGGACGGAAGCGAGTGCTCACTCTCTCATGTTCCCTCTGTATGCGGACATAGTTTTATAGCTGAGAGCGTAATGTCAGTGTAATTTTCTGCTGTTCATTTCTTCACTTGATATATTGAGCATTTCCCCATGGTTACTGCACAGCGTTCATAATACTCTAAAGGCTTCGGAGGATGCCCCGGAGTGGGTGTTTCAGCTGCTGGAGGTTTTTGAGTAGGGGGAGTCATGATTAGAAAAATAGATTGGTTGGCAAAGGTTAGGATGGATGGGCAGGGAGAGAATCCGAAGGCAGAAACGACTCCTTAGTTAATATTTACTGAGTTTTCATTAGCTAACAGGACTCCTCTGAGCACATTCACTCATCTCATGCTCTTACCGTGTTTTCTAGATGGTGGGGTGGAAGCTCGAGAGAGGTTCAGTAACTTGCCCAAGGTCAAACAGCAAGTAAACTGAATTTCAAACTTTGTCATTTGACTTGCAAGCCTGTTCTTGTAACCATTTTACTACAGTTCCATACACACTGGTGAACGGAAGTGCCAGTGAAAGGTAACGAGGAGGGCCTGGATTAAGCCAGAAGCTGCAGGATCCGAGTGGAAGGGAGACACGTGAGAGACTGTCCGCTCAGCTCGGTGGCTGGTGGATTGTGTGACCAGGCAGGAGACAGCATGATGTGCTAAAAGGACGGGTTTTGAATCAGCTTTACCGCTTGTTAGCTGTGTGACCCTCCCTTTCCTTAACCATAAAGCCAGAAACATCCCCCTCGGCAGGGTGCCCTGTAGACCAGGTGAGCTGATGTTCGCAGACGCTCCGCAGACGTGGGCTCCGGCCCCCACGCCTCCACCCCCCTAGCTGTGATTTTTCCTCCCCCAGTGCGATCCCGAAATCCATCCCCCAGCTCCTTCCCACTAGTGCGAGAATTGGTGTGCCGTGGAGGGGCCTGCCCCGTGCGTGCGGGGTGGGGATGGGGCGAGGGAGCTCTGCCTGCTGTGCCAGACTTACTGCTGAGGCCCAGCTGCTGTAGGAAACCAAAGGCCCTCCTCTGATCACACCTTGCAGTAGGGGCAGGCGGTGGGGGGGGGGGGGCGGATTCCGCAGCCAGCAGTGCGGGTTTGCCCTTCAGTGCCACCCCTGCCGGCATGTGACCTCGAGTGACTTCTTTGTCTTCTCTGAGCCTCACTCACCCCATGTTCCGTGGGGGCCGTGCAGGGCCGTCCTGAAGGCCGGGCACCAGCCGCTCTGTCCGTGCTGGCTCACGTTATCATCGCGGACCACGGGAGCAGGGAAGGGTCTGCAGGAAGGGAGTTCAGCTTTGTGACTGACTCTGACTCGGCAGAGAGAAGTGGGGAAGCCTGCCGAAAATGCCCAGAGGCAGGGCGGGCCTGGGGGTGGGGGCCCGTTGGTGTCCTCAGGGAGAGTAAGGACAGCAGGTCAGATCCACTGGGAAGAAGCAGTGGGACCGAGTAGAGCTGGACTTGTGGCCACATTGGGGCGCTGTTCTACGCCCCCCTCTTTGGTGACCGAAACACACAAAGCCGTAAGATGGAAATTCACAAAGTTGCTTGAAACAATCCTTACCCTTGCTGTAGGCACTAGACTTCTGATTATTTAGTTTTCATTAAATGCCACCTGTGACCTAATTTCCTGAGCTCTTGAGTGAAATCAGTGTGAAAAACACAAACATTCTAGGTTCCTGGGCCAACCAGAAGTCTTGAGGTGTTTCGAGGAGACCGTGACAGATGTTACGGAGAAGTAAGAGTAGAACGAAGACGGAAACAGCCAGTGAATGGGGCGACCAGGCAGTGCCGTGATTTTGGCGGCGGGATCCCCGTAGGTGGTTGGAGGTGTGATTCCTGGGGCCACCACTAGCTGCTCACTGCTTGGCTTTGTGTCATTGACTCCGCAGACCCTCGGAGGGAGACGCCCCCCTCCCCATTATAGGTGAGGAAAGGGATTTTCTAAGCCGCCCCAGGTCCTGTGACGGGACAGCTGAGCCTGAGTGCAGATCACCATCAGCTCACAAAGCAAAAGGAGAAAGAAAAACGGGTCAATTGGGAGGGTCGCAGAGTTGAGGAGAAGCTTGCTGTGTCGTGTGTCATCACACTGCTGGGGCCCCGGGGGTCACCTAGCTCTGCTTTTGTTTTTATAGATGAGGAAGCAGACCCAGGGGAGTAAGGAGTCCTGTCTGAGGTCAGCCAGGGGCTTAGGTGGTTAGGATAATGCTAGATCCCAAATCTGGAATAAGTAGGGATCGCCTCCAAGCACTACTGTAGAAGTCCCTTGTGCTTCTCCTTTATTAAAAATATTTTAAAAGGACATTATTGTTGCTTTGTCAAGAGGACCACGGAAGAGTGATATAGGGGCTTTGTTTCATTTTAGGTTGGTGGTTTTTCCGTTTTTTCCGATAACAGCTTTATTTTTTATTTTTTTCGGATAACAGCTTTATTGAGAGGTAATTCACTTGCTGCACAATTCAGCCATTTAAAGTGCACATTTCAGTGGTGTATTGCTGGGGTCGTGCAGCCATCACCTGTCTCAATTTTAGAACCTTGCCATCGCCCCAAAAATCAAATCTGGTCGCACTCCCCTCCCCACTTCTCCCGGCCCTCCAGCCAGCCCCGGACAGCCTCTAATGTCCCTTCTGTTCTGGGCATCTCACCAGTGCCTTCGCACGCCGTGGTTCTGTGTGTGGCTGCTGTCCCTTAGCACAGTGTTTTCAGGGACTACCTCCCAGTCCTTCATTTCTTTTTGTGACCGGAATTATTAGTCTTTTCTCCGAGGAACTCTGGTTTTTACATATTTTTATTGATCAATCTACTTACCTGTCTGCCTACCTATGAGAAGTCACGGGTTCCTTCTGATGCCTCCCACCTGCAGCCCGATGCACAGGGCATGCTCTTCCCCCTTCCGTGGCTAGAACTCCCTTCCCCAAAGTGAAGAATGGGATTGCCGTCATCCTTAATATATTCACTCGTTCGCGGAAGCCTAGAGTTCACGGGCGGCGGTTTGAGGCTTGCTCGCTCTCACCACTGCACTACCGAGCCTGTGAACCAGAACCGAGTATTTGTTTAAGTTTTTATTGTCTAGTTAACGTCGATACACGTGAAATGCAGGTTGTAAGTGTGGGGTGCTATGAATTTTGACGAAGGGATACATCTGTGCCGTCCACGCCACCATCAAGATAGAGGAAATTCCCATGACCTCAGAAAGTTCCCTCGTGTCCCCTCTCAGTCAGCCCCACCTCATTCTGCCTCCCAGGGGTCACCACCGTTCCTAATTTCTGTCATCCTAGGTTAATTGTGTTTGATCTTGAACTTTAGATCACGGGCTTGTAGTAAGTCTGATTTTTGTGCCTGGCCTCGGTCGCTCAGTCCTGTCTCTCCGAGGTCTGATCGCGCGCTCTGTGCTCTCTTCCCGTAGAAGGATGACGACATAGAAGAAGGGGACCTCCCGGAGCACAAGAGACCCTCGGCGCCTGTCGACTTCTCACAGATCGACCCGGGCAAGCCCGAGAGCATCCTGAAGATGACCAAGAAGGGGAAGACGCTCATGATGTTCGTCACCGTGTCCGGAAGCCCCACGGAGAAGGAGACGGAGGAGATCACCAGCCTCTGGCAGGGCAGCCTCTTCAACGCCAACTACGACGTGCAGAGGTAAAGCCCCGGCAGGCCGGCTGGGGACGCGGCGGGCCGTGCCGGGCCTCCTCCTGCGGCCGTGGCGGCGCGTCCTCACTGGCAGTCCTCGCTGGCAGTCCTCGCCTCGGGCCCTGGGCCTCTCCTGTCTCTGATTCCTCTTGCGTTTATTTCTCTCTCTCTTTTTTTTTAGGAAGAGTGTTTATTGTTGGTCACAGCCTGCAAGCTTTTATTGTTTTTTTTTACTATCTCATTTGATCCTCAAGTTTTCTTTCTCTCCCTATCTCTAACTTCTGTGTTGCTGGAGGGGAGCGGACACACGATGTCACGCGAGTGTCAGGTGCGCGGCGTGGCGCTTCAGCAGCCGTGTGCTCTGCCCCCCTCGGGGGTGGCTCCCGGCTGTCACCGCCCAGCTCTGTGACGGGCCCCGGGCCCGTGCTGTGCCTCTCGTCCCCGTGACGGTGGCGTTAACTGTTCGTGTACCTGAGCGAGGTGGGACAGGTTAGCCTCTGCGGGCCAGAGAGTCACAGCCTGACCGTGTGCCCCTGGGGCGTCCCCTCCGTGGGGGGCGCCATGCACCCTCGGGCTGGGAGCCGACGGCCGAGTGAAGGTGGGGGTGGGGTTCTCGCGGTCCCGCGTGGCCCTCCGTGCAGTGCTAAGGAATTGCCTTTTTCCTCCTCAGTAACGGTCCTGAAATTCAGGGTCTTCCAATGTGCTAATTTAGGAGAGAAGAGTAGTGGGAAAATAGGAAGGAGCACGTAGAGAGGGTCCGCGAGGGCGACCAGGAACAGAGCCCCCGCCGCCCTCCGAGGAGCAGGGTGTGGCCCTCGAGGACGAGGCCTTTGTGCCCCTGGCCGCACGGGGGGGGGAGGGCGCCTAGCCCTCAGTCTGCTCCTCTCCGCCCCTGAGGACCTGCCGAGTGCTGGCGTATGCGTGACCCTCTGGGCTCGGGAGCTCTGTCCAGTGGCCGAGTGTGTCTCTGAGCCTTCGTGGGCCCCTTACCGCGACCCAGTCTGAGCCCGTGGTTTTCAGCCTTTGTTCGCAGAAGGCTTTTGGCAGAGGTTTCAACCTGCACTGGGCGCCTGAGGACGCAGAACAGATTCAAGGGGTCCCCGCCTCCCGCCCCCGTGGCGGCAGCCCCACAGCCCCAGGCGGCCCCCCAGGCTGCTCGCCGACGCTGTCTCAGCGTGGGCATCCACGCCACGCGCTGCCCGGCTTCTGTGTCTCTGGGGTCTGAGCTGAGGTGTGAAATCGTTCAGTCAGCTAGTGTTTTTGAGCCTTAATGTCAGTAGCTGCTCGGCCTTGAAAATCACAGGTTTTTGTCCTATATTCTTGCTGGATCTGGGAGGGATTATTTTTCCTGGTTACGTGCCACAGAGCGGCTCTGGCCGTGAGCGCTTTACCCGTGTGCTCTGACCTTATGATCGCATGTCTCTGTCAAGGTTCATCGTGGGGTCGGACCGTGCGATCTTCATGCTTCGTGACGGCAGCTACGCCTGGGAGATCAAGGACTTCCTGGTCAGCCAGGACAGGTGTGCCGACGTCACCCTGGAGGGGCAGGTGTACCCCGGCAGAGGGGGGGGCGGCACAGAGAAAAACAAAACAAAGCAAGAGAAGGGCAAGAAGTCTCGGGCCACCAAGGCTGCAAAGGAAGACAGTCGAGCTGGGAGTAAGAGGGAGGAGCTGTGAGCGGCCGCCGCGGCCCCTTTGGGGGAGCCCCCGGGACGGACGGGTGGCTCCCCGGGCGGGGGCAGGCACAGGCACCCCTCGCCGAGGACATCCTGCCTTCTCCTCGAGAGGCTCTGCCCACGGGACCAGTTCGTGGTCCACACGAGAAGGACTGTCGGAAAGGTTTCAGGAAGGAAGACGGGGTCTTATAATTCACACTGGACAGTGACACCTTCGCGTTTACCATAGAATCACTGTATGCGGGAACCCGACTGTCGCTTTTGCCGTTTCTGTCTGGGGGCATCACTGACTCCTGTGGCCGCGCGCCCCTCGCCACACCGGCCCTGGCCCGCGGGCACGCTGCTCCGGGCTTCCGTCCTTTCCGTGCACAGGGGCCGCCGCGTGCGGACCAGACGGACGCGGACTCGGCGGGACCGGGCTCTTCGGGCTGCACACCTGGTCTCCGGGACCGTGACGTCCAGCCCTCCGTGGGAGCCCCGCGGTCGGGGCGGGACGCCGGGATGTCCGACCCCCCCCCCCATCGGTGCAGAGGCCATCACGTAGCTCAGAAACCCCAGGTCTTTACTTTGAATATCCGTAGGGGGTGTCGGTACGTGTGTGGGTTTACGCGCTCTGTCCGGGTCGGGTTGTGGCTCCTGTCCTTCCGAGGGTCGGCCGGGCCCATGTCGCGGGCTCGAGCGTGGCACATCACGTGGCGGTGCTGAGGGGTGGGCAGCGGGAGCCAGCAGCGGGGACGGAAGACTCCGTGACCTCATTCGTTTCTAAACGTCCTTTGATGAAGTGCCTCAACTTAGGGTGTCTCGTACCAGGGTGACGTGCCACCCGCTCCTGCCGGACGTGGCTGTTCGCGCGTCACACCGACAGGATTTATCTGCAGGTGTCATTTGTGAGAACTAAAATTATTTGTACAGAACTTCCATTGTGACTTCAGCAAATTAAAAATAGCACATGTGCGTGGTTCCAAATGTTACTGAAGGAAGGTACAAAGTGATAAGCGCGTGCCTACCCCTGCCTCTGCCTCCTCTCAGGGGAAGCTCCTGGTAAGTTGTTTCTAAGAAAAAAAAAAAGTTCCGCTCAGCATCTTCTGGTGACGTGTTCCTTCCAGCCCCCGTGTCTCCTTACTGGGCAAGTCTTGCGGTTTCTCTGGGCCGAAGCCGCCGTCTGGCTCCGCAGGCCTGTGCTGCGGCCGCGCGGTCCCCCCGCCGCCAGCCGCCCCCCCTGCCGGAGCTAATCCCCGGGGCTGTGTGGGGGAGCCCCCTCGGGAGGAGGGCTTCCTTGCGTCTCCCACCCCTCGAGCAGGGGGACACGAGGCTGGAGCTTCCGCCACCCGGCCTCGTCCCGACCAGGGCCGTCTGAGTCCCTGAATCCAGCCCCAGGGGCCATCTGCCAGCTCTCTGTGCTGTCGCCGAGACGGGAGCTGCTCTGCTTGGATCACGGTTCCACCCGCACACGGGGAGTCTACCCTTCACGCTGCCCTAAGGCACCCTGTGTTTCCTTGCGGTGTTTCCATGCCGGGATGTCCTGACCTCCCTGCTCCCCGTGTCAGCCAGTGCTTGGAGCGTCCGTGAACATGCTGGGCACGGCTGGGCGCCAGGGACAGCGTAGATCCAGCCCCTGCTGTCCTGAAACGAAACGACCCAGTGGGGGAAGACAAGCACTCATCACGCACAAAACGGCAACTGTTAGATGGAAGAGGTGCCCAGGGCCGGGAGGTAGGGGTGGAGGCGGGGGGAACCTTAGGATGGTCAGAAAGGCCCTCCCTGAGGCAGGAGGCAGAGGAACCGTCAGTGCAAAGGCCCTGTGGTTAGAAGCAGAGGAGGGATGGCGGGAAGCCAAGAGGAGTCGGGCATAGCGCAACACCCCCCTAAAGAGGGAAGAGGTACACGGGGTCTGGCAGGGATTTGGACTGCCCTGCAGTGGGGTGGGCGTGAGAGACCACCCCGTTTGTACGTGGCTGCCCTGAAGAACTGATTGTGGGGGGACCCAGGCGCGTGTGCGGGACAAGTTGGAAGAGTATTCCAGTAGCTCTGGCCGCAGCTGCAGGCGGCCCCAGTGAGCAGCGTGATGGTGAGGGGGGACCCGCCGGTGGACCCTTGGGTTCTCAGGGTTTTTCCTTAGTACGTGGAGCTTCGCTAAACTTTAATTCCTATCCGAAGGGCAAATTCCTAGCAGCGGAATTGCTAGAACAAACCGAATGGGACCTTTTGGTCTGCTCTCCCGAGCAGTCTGGCTCACGTGGATCTCCGCTCCTCAGCGGCACTGGGCAGTGCGCCAGGCAGGGGCGGAGATGCGGACCCCGTCGCCGCGTGGGCGGCCCCATGCAGCTGGAGGTGTCAGCCGGCCGCGCCCGTGGGTGAGCTGGGGGACCTCCGACCGCTTCCGGCCCTAGCCTCTGCGACGTCCCTTCCACGAACCGCCTGGCGGACCTGCCCGCTCGCCGACACGTACGTTGAAGTTTGGGGGGAAGGGGTGGAATATACACGTATCCCTGCGCACGTGAGTTCAGTTTTGCTAAAAACTAAGTCGGTGGTACTTTCTGGTTGGCAGGCATGTCTTGATCTAGTGCACTTGCGTGGTAGCTTTTGCGCGTGGCCTGGGAGGCCTGAGAGCTTCGACGGGTAGACCGCCTTGCTCCCTTGGCCCTCACGCCCGCTGGGTTTTGATGGTTATTCTCTGGTTTTAGTACTTCTGGTGCTCTCTTTTACGTATTTTGTTAAAGCTCTTGCTTTTTTAATTGCCAGCTTCAGTAGCATGTACGAAGCCCCAATCAAGGCAGGGGGTTCACAGACCTCCCCTACCCCCCGGGTCTTGTGAACCGTATCTGAGACCAGCCTCTCTCTTTCCTGAATAATGCCTGCTTTTTCTCTCAGCTTCCTGGGGCTCCCTCTTCAATGCGGACATTCGGTAATTTTGCTAGGAAGTTTTAGTGTTAATTTTCCTTTCTTTTTTTTTTTTAACTCTTGTAAAAGATGGGGTGTTATTTTCCATCACAGATTCAAGGATTTTTTTTCTTATCAGTTTGGAAACTTATCTTTTACTTTTGTGTTGGGGTTTTGGGCAGCTGTTTTTTTTCTCAGTTCTGATGTGAGGGGTTTTTTTGTTGTTTTTTTTTGTCTTTTATTTCATTCTGTTTTTAATCTCAGTAAGCTGTTTTTATTAAAATTCGAATTTCTTTTAATTTTGTGAACTCAAAGTCCAAATGGAGAATCTCCCTCTTGGGTTATATCCCCCCCCCCCCCCCCAGAACGGATTATTTCTCTGGAATTGTCTGTCTGTTTATTCTTTTGTTGTTGTTTTGTAATTGCCGAATGTTTGGATAGCTGCCAGGTCATTGTTTTTCCCTTCTTGTTCATGCTTAGTGGACACAGCGTTTCCCAGACCTTGGCCTACAGCATCTATTTTAGGTGAATTCTGCGTCCCCTCGCTCCTTATCTGAGTGTTGTTTTGTTTCGCTGCAGCTGTGATCCAAGGACTTGGGGTGCCGTCCCCCAGCTTTTCGGTAGCCGAGCGGGACCAGCAGGGGCCCAGGCCTGCGGTGTGGTTTCTACCCAGTGTCCTGGACTTGGCGGCCCCTCCCCCTGGTGGCGGGAGGGGGTGACCCCCCATTCCTGGAAGCCGCTCGTCACATCTTTGGGGAGTTTCTCACACTAGCCGTGGGCCTGGGACCGTCGGCTCCCCTCTGGGAGGGTCTGGCTGGAGTGTTCTTTGCTTCCCTCCTCTGTGCAAACCACGTCTTCTCCTGCGCCCTGCACAACATGGGGCGCTGCCGTGGGCCAGGGCCGGACGAGGGCGCGGGGCGGGCGTGCTCGCCACGGGCACACGGCGGAAGGACGTCAGACGGCCGGCAGCTGGCATCAGGCGCGTTGTAATGCTCTCTGTACGAAATACAGTTAGTGTTAGAGAAAACCCTGACAGCAGCTGACCGCGTGAGAGACGGGACCAGACAGAGCGGGGAGGAGGGTGGGCGGCGAGGCCACCGTGGGCAAGCGTGGGGTCGAGGCGTCGCTGTCAAACCAGCAGACTCTGGTTCCACGTCCTCTTTCCAGAGTTCGTGTTCCCTGACTCCCCGGGTTCTTGCTTCCGGAGGAAGAACTGAAATCGTTATTTTTACTAAGGTAACATGACAGCGATGTTAAGAGATCTCTATAAAAGGAAGAAATTCATCCAGCAACACACCAGCGGAGCTCCCGAAGCTCCTGTCATCTGACCCCGTGTCCTTCGGAGCGTGGTCTCTGCCCTTTCTAGTCTTCGGCTCTTCCCCAGTAGCTGTTGTGATACGGTGTCCACACGGCCGATGTTTAGCGGCTCCGTGAGGCTCCAAGGTTTTGCCGTGCCTCAGTTTTACTCAGCAGACCGGCTTCGGGGAGGAAGTCGGGCCAGACCACGGTGCGAAGCCTGGCTCGCTGTCCACGCAGCGCCCTCTGGCAGCGTCAGCTTCAACCTGAGCCCGCCCTGCTCGACCCCGCACCCCCCAGCACCCCCCAGCACCCCCCAGGTCATGGCCACGCGCACCGGACGTGGGCCCCTCACACCAGAGCCTGAATGAGCCGGCAGCTGAGTCACAGAAGGAGAGCAGCTAGACTGCAGGTGGCAGAACCTCTCTCGGTGAAGTTTCTAGCTTTGCCTTGGGTTTTTGACCTCCTGGGTCTTATTTAGGTTGACACTGGATTCTGAGAGCTCTGCACCCTTGTGATCAGCTTGCCACCGGAGCTACTTTGCAGAAGCGTCCCCCGCAGGTCTCACCAGCCCTGGCCCCATCCCACTCATCCTTTTCTTTTTTTTAAGATCTTATTTATTTATTTGACAGATCACAAGTAGGCAGAGAGGCAGGCAGGGAGAGAGGGGGAAGCAGGCTCCCGCTGAGCAGGGAGCCCGATGCGGGGCTCGATCCCAGGACCCTGAGATCACGACCTGAGCCGAAGGCAGAGGCTTTAACCCACTGAGCCCCCCAGGCGCCCCCCCACCCGTCGGATTCTCCGGTGACGCACGTCGGGAGGGGATAAATCCAAGCACGGATGTGAAGCCCCCGGCGCGGGCGGTACCTGTGCCCCCCATGTCTCGTTCCAAACTGTTGAACGTTTGAGTTCTTTTTAGTTACTCACAGTCACTCATCGAAATTCGTCTTGCGCCTCCCTGAAGATGAGCCCTTCAGTCCTGGCTGCAAGATTTCTGGAACAAAGGACGCATTTGCGCTGTGCGTTGTCACTTTATTTCCAAAGTAATACGTGCTGATCACCCGCACGCAGGCATAGTTCAGTACATACGAAGCAGTAATTTAATTTCCATGCCTCTGATTGCTAGGGAGGTTTCTGTTCTCTGTGCTTAACTAGAAAGTGCCTTCCTCCCCTGAAAATGATTTGTTCTTTTGCCTCCTAACCTGTTGGTGGATTCTGTCAAACAAAAGTTGTGCGCTGGACACTCGTCAGAAATGATGAGGAAGGCTGTTCAAGACTGTCACAGCGAGAGCAAGGGCACGCCCCCGACGGCGACCGCGGCAGAGCCGGCCGGGGACTCTCAGCCCGAAGGCCGAGCGAGAGGAACTTGACGGGCGACTGGTGGTCTCGCTAAACGGGCTACAGCCCTGGGCTACCGAGCCCGGGGCTCGGGTGTCCAGGGTCGAGGGCAGGTGCTGGACGGACTCAGCAGGGTCCTCCGCTGAGACGGGGCTCTGCAGGCCGAGCCGGGGGCCTGGGTGACATGAGTCCTCAGGGGAGCCTGAGACAGGTTTGGCCAAGGACAGGAGTGTGCCCGCTCCGAGGGTTGCAGTGTGTGTGTGCCCCTGGCGAACACGGTGCGAGAGCCGGTGGAGAAGGGCTTTCTCGCGGTGAGGCCGTCGGGTGGGCCTTCACCGGGCTGGGTGAGGCCAGGGCCCCGTGCCGAGGGGCCCGCTGCGGCGGGCGGCCCGGCTCCTAACCGGGGGACCTGGGGAGCAGGTCTGAAACGAGAAGCCTGAAGAGGAGAGTAGCTGAGTTGGACCCTCCGGTTTAGCCGGAGCTGGGGGCCGAGGAGGAGGATGACGGCGGCGACAAGAAACTCGGCTGGGGCTTTAGAACCTCCGCACCTTCCCATTACCCGCCTGCCGGGAGCCTCGCACCTGCCCCGCGGCGAAGCCAGCCAAGGGGGACAGGCGCTGGGCGGCCGTGGCAGCGCCGGTGAGGGCTCCGCCTCCTTCACAGGACCCCGCCCGTGAATTAGAACTGTTCCTTCTCTCCACCGACCGCACCGGAGAGCCAGAGAGCACCGTTGGGACATCCTTGTGGCCAGGCCCTCTAAAGCCATCAGGGTCTCCTCCCATTGAGAGTCCGTCTAGCAGTTAGGAGTGTGTCCACTAGGGGGCAGCAGAGACCGGCCTCCGCCCGCGCCCGGCCCGCGGCCCCTCCTGGGGTGGGAGTCCCGCAGCTGCTGTTCTAAGGAGCCGGTCACTGCGTCTGCACCTGCCGGACATCTGTGCACGTGTGGATACACCTCTTCCGCTGACTTCCTCTTTGGAACATAAGAGACTCCAGTCCTGTGTGCCATGTACTAATGTGTCCCCGGGCACAGCGACCCTAGGCGGGGAATGCTGGGTTGTCGTCCCCCTCCCCTGCCACTTTACACACAGGGAAACTGAGGCACAGAGAAGTGGAGTGTTTTTCCTCAGGTCGCACTGCTAGGGATTGACAAAGGCAGGATTCGAACGCAGGCCCCATCTGGGAAGAGGGCTGCTTCCCCATGTGGGCCACGGGGCACACGCGCGTGCAGTTGGCGCCCTCCCTGAACGCCGGCAGGCTCCTGGAATTGCGCGGGCGGCGGGTAAGGCGACCCAGGCAGGCGAGTCCCTCCCTCAGCGGAGACAGAGGTGAAAACGCTCGGTGTCGCACACCCGCCTCTGAGACCTGCTGTGTGTAGGCCGTGTGCACACGGGTTTGCGCGGGGCCCCCAGCCCTGTGCTGCCAGAGCCGCGTCATAGTGGGCATGTTGGGGGAGTCCCTGGCCTGGGCCCACGGGGCTGAGAGTTCCCACATCCTGGGAGCAGAGCAAGGATGAAGTGACAAATCCACGAGAAGCACGCGACATGGTGTTCCGCGCGTGCCCCCTGTCTCCACGTGGGGAGTTCCACGCACGCCACCTGTTCCCACATGGGGGGGTTCTGCACATGCCCCCTGTCCCCACGTGGGGGGTTCCACGCGTACCCCCCGTCCCCACGTGGGGGGGTTCTTCAGATGAGTGAACAGAGGCCTACAGGGGTTGACGTCGTCATCCCAGTCACAGCTGGGAGGAGGCAGATGGCCTCCCACCCAGGCCTGCCTGGGGGCTGTGCCCCCGCACTGTAGCATAGCTCCCTAAGGGGTGGCCGAGGGGATGGCGGAGACCGTCTCGGAAGGAGGACAGCCGTGTGTGCCGCGCACTGCATGCGGGAGCACCGTGGCCGGCGTCCTACTAGGGGGAACGTCACCTCTCTCCCATCCCTGGCGTTGCAGTCCCAGATCCCCGTGTGGCCCAGGGCCTGCGCTCAGGCAGGGCCTGCACCCCGCAAAGGGCGGAGACCAGGCGGTCCCATCCCGAGCCGCGGGTGGACCGCAGGCTGACTGCGCCATTTGCCGGACAGAGGACTCGAGGGGGCCTGTTTCAGGAGGTCCCACCGGGTGTCACAGGCCAGAAACACTGGGGCCTTCCCCACCTGGTCCGGCACCTGGGGACACCTGAGCTGCAGCTGAGGCCACTTGGTGAGCTCCCCACGGGCCTTGCCGGCCGGACCCATGCCTCTCTGCGCCCGCGCCCGCCCTCCCATCCCGTCCAGCGCTAGATGGACCAGAGCAGCCCGGCCGGCAGGGAGTTCCAGGCCTAGAGCGCGGAGCCCGGCAAGCCCGGGGCTGTTCGCTTTCCTCCGGAGAAGTCTGCCGAGGTCTCCGAGGTGAAGCGTCCGAGCCCACGGATCCGGAGCCCGGAGCGCCGCGGGCCGGGAGGGCTGCCGTCTGGAGCGTCAGGAATTCCCGGGGACATCTGGTCGGTCTGCACCTGCGCCTCCCGGCCCGCCGGCATTCTCCCCCTGGGGAGAGACGCGGGGCTTCTTTGACACTCGCCTCCCGCTCCGCCCCGACCTAGATGGCCCAGAGCGCCAGATTCGATGTCCCTCACCATTGCGTCTACTAGTAACGGGGGAGCAGTTCTGGCAGGCCAGGAATTGATGGACCAGGATCCGGAAGAAACAGGACAAACGGGACTCCTTTCCAATGCCAAGAAGGGTCCCTAAACCCCAAGGGTACAAACCTTCCTTACAGACTCCCTGAGGTCTTTGTTCCTCCGTCAGAGCCCCGTGAGGGTAAGGGGGGGGTGGTTTCTGCCTCTGGGCACCTACTTTTGATTTTAAATCTGCGTATGTCGCGGGCCAGAACGTATCTGTCACCTCCTGCGCCGCAGCTGGACCAGAACCGGCTTCCCCAGAGGAACCTAAACTAGGGAACAGCCCGCCAGCTAGTTCTTTGGGCTTTTGAGATGCAGAAGCAGGAGCGGTGAAAGAAGTAAGGGAGGAAAAGGTGCAAAGGCCCGGGGGCATGAGTGGGCCGGGCCAGGATGGACGTGGAGGGAGGGAGGCGCCGGTAGTTGTGGGAGTATGGCCCTGGGTGGGAGTGGCAGAGCCGGAGGCCTGCGTGTGCGTGTGTGCGCGTGTGTGTGCGTGCGTGTGTGTGTGCGTGCGCGTACACGTCAAATGTGGGGAATGCTGGCCAGCTGAGCTCTACGATCGCTTAACCTGTAATGGTTGCAGCTTCCAGAACCCACAGGGACCCTGCTGCCGCCTCCGCCCGGGAGTGAGCGGGTGTCGTCACAAACTCTGCAAACAGTCTCATCAAAGCAGAACCGAAGTTACTTAGTCGTTCTGTGTAGCTGACCACTGGGCCCCCTCGACCGTGTCTCATGGTTCAGAGGGTCCCGAAACCATCAGCTTCACACGCAGGCTCTGTTTGCTGAGGCTACACGCCCCCTGAGTACTTAGTAGTCACGGAAAAGGACTATTTTTAAGGCTCTTGACTCGTAAAGCTAAATGCTCCCTAAACCGGCCACTTCTGACTTTCAGAAGCCTTTTATCATAGAGCCGTTGTGAAGGTGAGCGGACACAAACCAGCATGCGTGCCGTGCCCGGTTCCCAGTCCCTGTCACCAGTGTCGATAATCGCCCATATTCGCACAGTCATTTTTAATCTGCGTTCTGGGAAAGGGAACATGCTTCGATTTAACCGCTCTGATTCTCGACTATTAGGGTTGTTTCGGGGTTTCCGTTACCATGTAGAACGCCACAGCGATGGCCCCGTCACCGACCCTCATGCACCCCCCCAGCCCTCCGCTCGGGATGCATTCTTGGACACAGTTCTGGAGCCAGACTTTGCCCACGTTTTCAAATCACTCTTACGTACTCGTAAATCACTTTACAGAAAATGTGCACCAAGCGTGTGATCACCGTCTACGGTCTCCGTACCCTCCCTTAGCGGTCAGTCCCATGGGGAATGCGCCGCCTTTCACTGTTGCTGCCGTTGGCGTCATATAAGTGCGCGTGCGTTTTTAAATGTATTTCTTTCCCATGTGCGTGTTTTCTTCTGTGGATGGCCCGGTCCTGTGTTCCTTCTGGTTTTCTTCCTCCCCCCGCCGCCCCACCCGTAAACTTTGTAAGAGCACCCCGAGTATAAAGCGTCAGTAGAGTCCCGCAGGAGGCCCTCGGGACGGGCCGCTCATGAAGGGGCCGCTCGCAGGCCGGGAGAGAAGTTGGGGCCACCGCAGAAGTCGGGCAGAGACCCTGGGCCTGCAGCCACACGGGAAACCGTCACCAGCCCGGGGCCCGGGGGTGCCGGGAGGGAGGGCGCTTACGGGGCCCCGGGCGGACGGTGGGACAGGGCCCTGACCCAAGTCCTGGCTTCCTTAGAGGCATAGTGCCAGCCCGCAGACGCCCGGCAAGGAGGGAAGCGGTGACCTTCGTACCCTGAGCCAGCACCTCCTGCCAGCGGGCCGCGCTGGGGTCAGAGGCCGGGAGCTGCCGGTGGCCTCCTGCCGGCTCCCGGGGGCCGAGGAGGGCGGGCTGGAGCACACGGAGGGGCCCAGCGTGCCCGCAGACACCCACTAATTCTCTGGGGGAGCCACTCGAAGTTCGATTCCTCCATCTTCGGTATTCTTCAGGATTTAAAATTTTAATAATCCCACGGAGTCCTGGCGGCCCGCCTGGATGACTTCACTGTCGGTGTCACCACCCGGCAGAGCACCCGCCATCCCCAGCTTTGTGTCATTGTTCAGCCGGATGCAGTGTGTTCCCTCTGGCCCGGGAAGGACAAGAAATCACTTTAAAAGCCACCGAGAAGCAAGTCCCCATGTTGGCAGCCTCGTTCTGCTCCGAGAGACGACGTGGTCGCGTCCGGGGCTCCGGGCCTTGCCGTGCCCTCCACTCCGGGAGGGTCTGCTCGGCCTGCAGGCGCGGGCGGAGACTGGCACCGAGATGGCTGTTTTGGTCGGGGCTGCCTTCTAGGCGCCCTGCTGCCTCGGCCTCCTGCCGGCGACGGCGCCCACGGACGGGACCCTTGGGCCCTGCAGCTGTGCCACAGCCCCATCGGGACAGTCACAACGTGACTGCAGACCAGGGCCGTCCTCCGGCCCCCGCAGCCAGCTCAGCTGCCCACCGCCGTTCCCGCCTCAGCCTTCTCTGCCAGCCCCTGCAGGAGGGAGTGGCAGGGGCGGGGGCTCTCCCTCGCCTCTTCCATCCGGATCCCCCCACCCCTGCTGGCTCCTCGGGGTGGGGCACAGAGCTGGGGGGCTGGAGGAGGAGGGGCAACAAGCCTTCCCCAGTCTGTGCGATGGCAGGTGTCCTCCCGGTGCCCTCTGCGAGGACACGTGTCTGAGCCTTGGCTCTGTGGCTCGGGACGTGTTCTGGATGATTCCCAGATACGGTCCTACCTACTTGGATCTGAGCGATGATTTCCAGTTGAATGCTGGTAAAGCCACCTTCTCCTTCAGCTCCTGCCTCTGGAGGCACTCTGCAGCCCCTTCCTGGAAGGGTGCCCCCCATCGCAGCAGGCGGCCCTTCGGGCGAGCGCACGCGGGGGGCAAGCTCCACGGCTCCTGGGAAACCCCGTGCGTCCTTGCCCAGCCGGGGCGGGGAGTGCGTCTGTCCAGAGGCCGCGCTCTCTTCCCCTCGGAGCCGCGTGTTTACCGTGTCCTGCTTTAGTTACCCCCGGATGAGCGGAGACACCTTCAGCCTCTCCCCTCCCGGGTGACAGGGATGGGACCGCTCTCCAGAGGACGCTCTTCCCACGAGGGCAGCAGCGGGGAGGCCTGTGAGTTTGGGTCTCAGCAGGTGTCCAGCTAAGTGAAATGTCAACCTTGTCTTCGGCAAATACCCCCAGCTCCCCAAGAGGGGTTCTCGCGGCACTCCTCCGCTGGCCTGGGGAGGCACCCCTGGGGAGAGGGCAAACATTCTATTCTCGCAGTGTCCGTCAGGGAAGGCCCCCCCCCTCAGCAGGGCCTCTCGCCTTCCGTTCCCTGGCCTGCACGTGGGGGATGGGGCCCTCCAGCGTCCTTCAGGGACGAGCCAGGCAGCACCTGCTCAGAACGTGGGTAACTGTCACCTGCTGCCCCCGCCAAGCCCCGTGCCAGACTGGCCCTCGCAAGAGGCGGGTGTGCTCGCAGCCCGACCACGGTCACGGGCTCTACAGATTCTCGGTGCTGCTCAGGGGGCGGCCCGGAGAAAATCGTCTTTGCTCCACAGAGCCCCCGGATAAGTGTTTGGATAAGAAAAGAAATGCTTAGCCCAACTTTTTAAGAAGATTTTATTTATTTGTTGGAGAGAGAGGGAGAGTGCATGAGCACAGCAGGGAGAGCGGAAGACAGAGGTAGAAACAGGCTCCCCCCCACTCAAGGAGCCCGATGCGGGGCTCGATCTTGGGACCCTGGGATCATGACCTGAGCCGAAGGCAGATGCCCAACCGACTGAGCCACCCAGGCACCCCTGCCCAAATTTCTTTTCTAATTGTAATTAGTGGAGGGAAACAACAATTCTTTGGATAAGGCGAGGAGCGTTCTGAAGTCCCAGACGCAGCAGCCGGACCCAGGAATTTACTTAAGGTGAGTGCCTCGGGGGAGCGGGGGGCAGACGAACTTTCTGGCAGTGATGACTGATTTTCTCTTTTAGGTTGTTGCTCCGCTGCCGTATTCCCAAGCCTTCGGCAAAATCCTGCTACGTTTGAGTAACTTCTCTGTGCTCATGTCACTGGGGGGGGATCAGGAAGGAAAGGGCTGTGTTTCCCACCAAGGTCACTGTGTGGTTGGAGAAAGGGGGCAGCTCCGTTGTCAGCTGGGACAGGGGAGGGGCGAAGTGGCGGCCAGCCACGCATGGGAGCAGCCGAGGCTCCTGGGTGTGCGAGCGTGTGTGTGTGCGAGCGTGTGCGTGAGCGTGCGAGTGCACGCCTGGGCGCGTGCAGGACTCTGCCGTGAGGGGGGCACTGACCTCCCAGCCACGGGAGCTTGAGCAGGTTCACTGACTAAGAGCCGATCCCCAAACACTGGGGCCGCCAAGCAGCCAACGTTTGTCGTGCAAATGATTGAATTTCGTTTTCTTGGTGGGATGAAAGGTCTCCGACTGCTAGCGAGGGGACAGGGGACGCGAGGCGTTTGTGTGCTCTCTCAGCCTCGCCTGGGCTTACTGCGCTTCCAAGATGCTGGGTGTTTCTAGAAGCCGAAGGCTCGTGGCAGCCCTGTTGGCGCCATCGTTCCAGCCTTCGCTGGCTTCGTGCGCACGGCCCGGCGGGTAACTGTCGCCGTCCCTCGATCTTGCTCGTCGACTTGCTCGTCCTTAACTCTGTTTGTCCCGGCGAGCTGTGATCAGGGATGTCGGCTCCCGGAGAGCTTAGACAGTGGCTTGTGGTCTTTAGGGATACAGTATTTTATTTTGTTATTCTTTACTTTTATTTTTTTAACGTTATTTATTTTTTAAAGATTTTATTTATTTGACAGAGACACAGCGAGAGAGGGAACACAAGCAGGGGGAGCGGGAGAGGGAGAAGCAGGCTTCCTGCTGAGCAGGGAGCCCGACGCGGGGCTCGATCCCAGGCCCCTGGGACCATGACCTGAGCTGAAGGCAGACGCTTCACCGACGGAGCCCCCCAGGCGCTCCATGATACAGTGTTTTAAAATTCAGGTGTGTACATTGGCTTTTCTGGACATAAGGCTCTTGCATATTAATAGGAGGTGTAACCGTAACACTTCTATGTGCTGGAAATCCCAAGTTTACTTGCTTTACGGCGACACTCCCCACGTCGTGTGTTCTGGAGCCGGGCCTCACGCCTCCGGGGTCCCCCCCCTCACTTCCCACTCCTTCCTGTGCCCCTGGGGGAGACGGGCTCAGCGCCGGGTCACAGAGCAGCCGGGGCCTGGCCGCGGGGAGGCGGGCAGGGACGGGCCGGCTGGTGCCTTCATTCGGCGTCCGAGGCCGCACTTGCTCCGCCCCCCATGGGAAGTCAGGCGGTCCCGCCCCGAGCGAGGCTGCTGGAGGGCTGGGTGCCAGCCCGAGGCGGGGGCGCGTGGGGGCGGCGCAGGCCCTGGGCCCCAGGGAAGGAGGAAGGGGCCCCGGGCGGGTCGGAGGGGCCTCTGTGTGGCACTCGGCCTTGGAGAGAGCAGGCTTCAGTCCGCGGAGGAGAAAGAGGGGAGCGTGTGCCCGGTACGGGGACAGGTCGCAGGTCACGTGGCAGGGACCCTGGGTGCCTTGGGCGGGTGAGAAGTGATGAGAGTTCCGTGTGCCTGGGGCCAGGCTGGGGACCAGGGGGTGACACAGTGGTGGGCGATGAGGCCGAGACGCCCAGCGTGTCCCCCGGATGTGGGGACAAAATTCCCCAATCCTGCTTCCGACTCTGTGCCATTGCATTTTAAGTCTGAACTCTGATCTGTCGAGGATGCTGCAGGTGGACACCTGTCTCTCCTTCCCTCCGGTGAGTAGGGAGAGCCCCCCGCCGCTTACTGTCCCCCCGGCCTTTGCCTCCAGGCCCTTGAGCCCTGTTCCCTGTCGGAGCGTTTTCCTGCTCATTTTCCTGCCTTAGTTCCTGCTCGTGCTCTAGAAGCTCCCGTGGCCCGGCCCCGGCTGGCCTGTCCACGCGCACAGGGACTCCCCTGTAGGCGTGGGTGAAGGAGCAAAGGCCGAAGGGCCCCCAGCGCCCCCGCCGCCGCACGCTGGCTCGTCTGCTGCTCCCTCTGCCCTTGCGTTGGCCGGCTGCTGTGGTCGCCCTGCCTGGCCCCCCGCCCCTCCCCAGGGGCCGGTCCTGTCACCGAGCCAGTGCGCGCGCTCCTTGGAGCAGGGACACTGCTGGCGGCCAAGTCACCAGGGACCGCCCCACCCTCAAGCCCAGGGGTCCCTGAACCCGCCCGTTGGCCTCCCCTCCCGCGGCTGCCCGACCCGTGTCCTGCCACCTCTGCCAGCTTTCCATTCGCCCGGGCTGGGTCCCCGTCGGTCCCCCAGGTGAGGACAGTTCACCGCCCCCGGGGCCTGCCGCTCACTGGCTGGGGGGCCGCCTGTTCCCCATCGGGCTCTGTCCTGCTCCCGTCCGTGCTGAGTGTGCGAGAGTGAGCTCCGCCTGCGGGTGACGTTCCTGGACAGCGGGGTCGCGCGTCCGCCCCGGCTGCCGATGCGGGGCGTCCCAGCTGGCCCGCCGGACAGGTCTGTGAGGACTGGATACCACCGGTGTAGTGCCGGCCCCGGGCAAGGCACCGAGCACACGTGCGTGCACACACTCACACTCAGGACCACACACACGCACATGCACACGGCCACATGAATGCACACACACATACGTGGTCGCGCGTGCACACATACACATTTACACACACGTTCGTACACATTCACATGCATGCACGCATCCACACGTTTACACGCACACATTTTCACACAGATCCACATGCACACGCACACTTTCACAGGGCCACACGTTCACACGCACACGTTAATGCACACCACATCCCCACGCACGCACACACGTTCACACAGTCCTACGCGCATGCACCCACCCCCACACACACACACACACACACACGAGGGGCGGAGATGTACAGAGCCCAGTGTGGGAGCCCCGAGAGCTCTCCGGAAGCACCGGGACAAGACCTTCCCGTGAGGATGGAATCCCCGCAGATCTGCCCCGCCCAGGACAGCAGCCATCAGCCCCAGGGCTGCCGGGCATGTTTTCTAGTGTCCCCTGGGGACTGAGTTTCTCATCGTATTTAACTGTGATTAAGCTTCGGTAGCCATGTGTGGCTAGTGGCTGCCTCCGGGGCGGCGCAGCTTACAGCACCGCCTGGTCACCCCTCCCACCCCCTCCCCCCGCCGCCCGGAGCCTGTGAGGCCCTCCCGGGGCAGCCGAGGGGCCCCCGCGGGGCTGCCCTGCCCCGGCTTTTTTTTTTTTAATTAATTAATTTATTTATTTGACAGAGAGAGAGAGCTCACAAGTAGGCAGGGAGGCAGGCAGAGAGAGAGGGGGAAGCAGGCTCCCAGCCGAGCAGAGAGCCCGATGCGGGGCTCGATCCCAGGACCCTGAGATCATGACCTGAGCCGAAGGCAGAGGCTTAACCCACTGAGCCACTCAGCCGCCCCTGCCCTGCCGCTTGCTTCAGACCCATTTCTCCACCTCCACGCTATCCTCCGACGCTGCGTTCGGCTTCCGGAAGGAAGAGACAGTCCTGCTTCGAGCCGAGACCCCATGGGCCCCTCCTGGCTTCCCCCGGGGGACGGAGCTGCCCTGCCAGTGTCCTGATGGCTTGGGAGCCTGGAGGCCAGGACGCCGGCGTGGGAGTGGGACGGGCACTCGGGCTGAGTTCATCTGGTTTCCCTTCGATACCTGGCTTAGAACGAGGGCCGCGTTCACGGAAAACAAAACAAGCAGGAGAACGAGATCCGTTGTATGTTTACTTTGGTACAGCAAGATTTTCCAAACCAGAGCCAAGGTCCTCTGCTGCCCACAGAAGGCTCTGGGTACCCACCCCCCCACACACACAAACGACATTTAAGACAATTCTTCATTTCTCTGACAATGCCTTCTCCAAGTGCATACAGAATAAATAAATAGAAAATACATCTTTGTTCATGGTGGCGCCTCTAAGAAACATTTACACACAAAACACACGATACATCGAATTCCCGAAAAAGGACCCGCTATTTCGGCAACAGGAAGGAGACAAGCATCTCGGGGAGAGTTGTTTACCCTAAAGGCCCAGCTCCCGTGAACGCTGACGAACAGAGAACCGTAGGAACAGTTTTCCAACAGTTTTCCCCGAGACAGTCCGGGCCACCAAGAACGCGCCCGGAGAGAGCGCACAGACCCAGCGCCGTCGGACGTGCGCACACTCTGAGAATTCTCAGCTGGGTCGTTTCGGAAAGTAACTGACCTAAAGACAGCCCGCGTCCCCGGCCCCCCGAAGTGATCACATCCTAAGTGGTTCACAGTGTTGAGACCCTGTGCACTGATGGGGTCTGAGAGCCCCGCAGAACCGTAGCTGCGAACGTGAGGTCATCTCGCTCCCCCCCCTGCAGGGCCCCGCAGCCGCCCCGTCCCGCCACCGCCTCCGAGGCGCTGGGCGAACGGGAGGCGTCGGCTCGGCCGGGGGAGGGGGCCTCCTGCCCGAGTGTCGCGGGCTCGGCCGGGCACAGGGGGCCAAGAAGGCCCTCTTGAAGAAAGGCTTTGTGGTTGGCGCAGGAAAGGGGGAAAACGCAGCTCCTCGTGGCCCTCTGGGTGACCTGGGGACCTCAACAGAGAGAGGGAGCTTCCCTCCTTCCCTGAGCTCTCTGCGGGGTGGTGGGCAGTCGCTGGAGGGCCCGAGGTGGGCCCCGCAGCTCTGCAGACCCCACCCAGAGCTCACCGGGAGCCTGGCGGTGTGCCCTGATGCTGTCCCCTGGGCCTCGCCTACAGGCCTGCAGACCAGGGGGCACCAGGGGGAGAGTCGTGGCTGCTGGGCGCCCTCTCGAGGGGCGGCAGGTACTTGGGACCCCGTGGAGGCTGCAAGGCCGCCCCCAGCCCGCGGGAGGGCAGCCCCCTGTGCACAGAAGGCCAGGGGGAAACCACCATAGGCCAGGTCTCTCCCTTCTGGGGGCTTGGTCCCGTCTGGGGAGCTCCCCCGGGGGTGCGGGACACCCTGGGGCCCATTGTTGAGGCAACGTGGTGTGGCAGCAGGTGCTGGGCGTGGGGCTCCCGGCCTGGCCCCCTGGCCTGGCTCTGTGGTTCTTCCCCACTCAGGGTCCCGCGTGCCCCATCCGCAAAATGAGGGTTTGGGGCTAGGTCATCAGTAAGGTCCTTTCGAAGCCCGAAACCCTGGCTCATTGAGGGTGAGCCCGTTGAAGAGCCCAGGAGGCCCCAGATAGGAGCTCCCTTCTCCCGACCTAGCTCCCCCCCGTCCGGGTCCAAGGGGGACTGGCTGGGGCCCCAAGCGCTCCCCGCGGTGGGCATTAGGAGCCCGCCCGGCCTCGCCTCCCCCCCCCCCCGCACGCTTGGCCATGATGGGTGGGCCAGCCAGCGGCAGGCAGAGGGTGACCTGCAGTCCCCAGCTTCACCTCTGAACCCCTCTGCCCACCGAGAGGCCCGGCCCCTCCTTCCTGCGGGCCCCCTTCCTCCTCGTGTGGGAAGCTTCCTGAACCCCTCAAGTGTGCGGGATCCTTCCTTCCAGGGCACCTGCGTGGGTCCCCCTCCTCCCCCTTCAGTCTCCACCTGGCACCGGAGGGCACGCAGACCTGACCGCCCGTCCCCCCAGCCTGCGAGCCCCTGACTCCAGGCCTGGCTTCTCACCGCCCCCACCCCGCGTGCCCCGGGGCACCCCGCGTCCCAGAATCTCACCTACAGCTGGGCTCTGCGTGCGGTGCGGGAAGCCACAGACTTCTGGAATCTCACAACGGAAAGGGCCTCTAGAAGTCCCCTAGTCCTCCCCCCATCCCGGGACCTGAGGCCTCCAGCAAGGCTGAACCCCTCCAGAGGCAGGGCTGGCCCATTCCCCGAGGGGAGCCGGTCCCGCCTTGGCGAGCGCCGTCTACAGCCCGGCTCCCCAGCCCTGACGGTTGCCGCTTGCTTACAGGAACAGGGATTTCCCGAAGACCCGTCTCCCTTCCCGTCTCCACCTCCTACCGTGCACGCTGGAGAACACGGGGTGCGCGAATGGCCGGATCGGGGCTCCTGCCAAGCAGACCGGGTTGCCGGCACCGCTCGGGGCCCCTTGTACGCGCCCCCGCCCCCCCGCAGAGGCAGGGGACAAGTACCCAGGAGGCGGCAGGGAGACGCTTGAGTGGGGGCAGGGGCGGGGGTGGGCAGCACCAGGCGTCTCTGAGCGCCTTCCCTCGGCGCATCAGGGCTGACCCCGCGGGGCCGGGGGGCCGTCCGCTGCCGGGGTCCGCCGTCACCGCGCCCCGAGGGGCAGCACCGCGAGCAGGCCCCTCACAGCTGCTGCTTCCTCACCACGGGGATCGGCACCACTTGGAAGATCTTGGCCTCGTGGTCGTCCGTGTCCAGAGTCACCCAGGTGGGCCGGAAGCCCCCTTTGAAGCCAACGAATGCCATCTTCTCTGGAAAGCGAGCACAGGTCCGTGAACAGAAGGCCCCACTTCGCGGGGCTCCCCGTCGCCATCCCCCTGCCCCTCCCCCAGGCAGCCGTCTAGACACCCCGGGGGCATCCTGTGCGCCAGCCGGCGCCCCTGGGACAGCGCAGAGCCCAGCTGCGGACGCTACCTGGCGTCGTTTGTGGGGGCACGTGGGGCGTCCCCTGAGCCTTGGGGCCAGCCACCCGGGGGGGTGGCGCCGCCTTGCACAGGATGCCCCCCGGGAGCCCCCGTGCTCCCGTCTGAAGGCCAGCGAGCCCGTCTGTCCGGCAAGGGGGGGCACCTCCACAAGATCTCCCACCGCCCCCGCTCCCACATGCTGTGGCCTTGGAAGGACTTTGTCCAGGGCCCAGAGTGGACGGAACGGCCCGACCGGATGGCAAGGCCTCGGCCCCGCACAGCGGTCTCCCTCTCGCATTCGCAGCTTAACCGTCGGGGGGCCGTGGGGCTGCTCGTGCACACCGAGGAACCGCCCAGCCCGGCGGGCCGCACACGTTTCCCACCGCCGGGAAAGCACCGCTCGAGGGAGGTCACCTCGGGCATGGCAGCTTTTGGCAACCGGGTCGTAATTAGAGGCCCAGAATGATCCAGGACTGAGCTGGAGAAGAGACCTCTCTCCCTGGGTTCTCTTATGGCGCCTTGGAAGGGCCTTCATTCATGGTTCCTGATTTTTCTCCGGCAGCTGCCGGGAGTTGACATCCTGTAGGCCGGGCGACCAGCGCTAGGGGGCTCTCGCGGTCAGGGCGGCACGGCAGCCAACAGCCCTGACTGACTCTGGACTAGGGACATTCCGATCCAGTTCAAATCTCGGGCGAGGTACCAAGTGTGTAATTCCTTCTGAAATGGAAATCAGGCCAGCGAATGCCCGGTTCTTCGTGAATTACGAGGTGCTCAGCCCGGGGCGGGCCGCACAGCACGCGTGGACTGCAGTGGACAGGTGTGTCCCCAGACTCGCTCTTCCTCCCTCCCAGCTTGCCCAGGGACGCTCCCCCAACACCGTCACCCCCGGTGACGGTGACGAGCGTCAGGCCCACATTTCTGGGCCAGCTGGCTTCTTCCCTGTGGGGTCTGTGCTGGGCTTTGTCACAAAAGTGCTGGGTGACCATGGACAAGCCACCTAGAATCTTCGGGCTTTCCTTTTCTCCCGGGTAGGGAGGGACAAAGAGAGTTTTGCGGACCGCCGCTCGCCGAGGAAGCTCGGGACATCGGCCGGAGCGTGGGGGAGGAGGTGGGCCCTGCCAGGCTGAGCCGCAGGACCTGGGGGGACGGTCCGAGCAAGCCCCTTTTCTGCGGGTATTTTGTTAAAAGGGCGAGGGGAGCACTTGCTGAGCAGACGAGTGAACACCGCCAGAAGCTGCTTCTAGTGTCCGGCCACACGTTAGGAGGAAGCTGCCGTGTAGGCCTGGGGACGGGTGGCATCTCGCCTGAGCATTCCAGAAGGCCACCACTTGTGTTGCGGATCCGGAGGTTGGGTGGAAAGCAAGGGGGCAGCAGCAGCCGCACCCCGGGGATCTGGGCCCACGGTCAGTGTGCACCCCCCGTCTAGACCACCTACCTTTCAACTTGAGGCTCTTCTCTGCCCCGAGGCTCCCCAGCACTCTGGTCCAGGGGCCCCTGGAGGAGTATCTTCCCTTGGACACCATGAGCACTATGGAACTGCGCGAGAGAAGGGGGCGTTAGAGGCCAGGCTGGAGGGAGGGCTCCTCCTGGGCGGGGGCGGTGGAGGGTGGGGGGTCAGCAGTGCCCAGAGGTCCGACTGGGGGTGTGGGAGAGGGCAGCGTGCCCCACGTGCCGCGCTGACCGACACCCGGAGCGCCCTTCCCACATCTGGCTGCAGTCGGGGGCCGTGGCCTCTCCGAGCCCGCTCTCCGCTGGCCCGTGGACTACGTGGGTCTGTCCCCAGACGGGACAGAGTAGGTGCACGGAGACACCTCCTCCGGGACCCGGCACGTGGAGGAGGGACGTCAGTTTGCGTTTACTGGTTAGGACTAGAGAGAAACGTGGCGGGAGAGAAAGCCACGGCCGGAGGTTACCACCTGCTCGGGAGGGTTAAGCGCGCGCTCCCGTCCCCTCCCTCCGCTCAGACGAGATTGCGCTACGGCCGGGTTTGCGAACGGGGAGCCTGGGGAGAGTTCAGTAGGCGTCGGAGAGGACCCGTCCGAGGGGCGCCGTGCTGGGGGGGGCGGGGCAGAGGCCCGGAGCAGGGCTCGCCTGCGTGGGTCGTGTTCAGGCCGGAGTGCTGGGAGCGCCGGGCCCGCCGGAGGAAGCGAGCCCCTCCCCCAGGGACAGAAGCCCGGTGGGGCTTCTGGCTCACATCTCACAGGAATCCCGTGACCACAGACCACAGTCCAGACACGGAGAGACTGCACCGGATTCTGGAACCCACCGTCACCCCTGTTTGTGTCCCACTGGGAGCAGAAGGAGCACTCCTCAGATGCAAAGGGCTCGCTGGCCTCACGACTGATGGGACGGGAGCCGGGGCTGCGAGTGGCTCTCGGGGGGCCCGGGGAGGAGGCCCGCGGGGTTTCGGGGGTAAAGCCCGTTGGGGAGGGGGAGCGCTGCAAACACTGCAAACACTTCCTCGGCCCTGGATCCGGGCTGGGGTCCCGGGAGGCTGTTGCGCCACTGTTCCCGCTCAGCGCCAAGGCCGGAGTCCCTTCCCGTTGGGGTGACCTCAAACCGAGGTCATGCCCTCCAGACAGAGCCCCTCGTTAGCTCACGGGAACCGGATGCGGAGACAGGGTTCCTGGTGGGCACGCAGAAGCCTGCCGCTGTCGGTGTCCCTGTCCGCCTGGTGTGGGGCTGTCCCAGCCTGTGAGCCCCGCACCTGTCAGTGGGGAGGCTCCCACAAGCCATCGTCGATGTTCGCGGGGGGGGGGGGGGGCAGCTGCCTCCTCCTTGCCCTGGGACCCCGGGGCCAGTGGCGGGCTGGGGCAGGTGGAAGGGGCGGGCAGGCCGGGGCAACAGTGGGGAGGGACGGGCCCTGCCCCACTCCTTGCTCCTTCGCAGGAAGTTGGGGGGGGGCTGCTGGTACCCAGTTGCTGTCAGGGCCCTGGCGCGGTCCCGGGGCTGGCTCATGGCAGGTTCTCAGTGAGGGCTCCTCCCCCGAGGCTCACGGGGCTGCTGCCTGGGCCCAGAGGAGCCCTGGGAGGGGGTGGGGGTGTCCCATGCCTCTGCCCCTCCCCTAAATGGAGTGGCTCTGCATTATCCCTTCTTCCAGACTTCTGCATCCTGTTTCGTTACGAGAAGAAATCCTCTGGCCAAAAAAGGCCTGGAAACTACGGATCTCAAGATGAAAAATGTGTTTCCCCCAAATCAGTAAATCCGATCTTTCTGCAAGAATGTGCAATGCTAAGGACGCTTCTCGTGGGGGACGACGCGGAGACTAAGGGTGTGTAAGCAGAGCCCCCGCTCCCTGGACGCGCCCCTTGCACACTCGGCGTCCGTGCAGCACGCTTGTCTCACCAATCAATGTCCCCTGAGCACCTGCCGCGGGGCAGGGGCCGCGCCGAGCGCTTTACTCAGACTTCCTGCCTCGCCGGCTCCCGGCTCCGGAGTGGATTCTGCACCCAACCGGAAGCTCACGGGTCGGCAGACACAGAGCGTTCTGGCTGCCCCGGAAGAGACCGCGCCAAAGACGCGCACGCGTGTTAGATCGGGAGGCGCTGGGGGGGGCCCCGGGCATTCCTAGCAGAGGGCCCGGGAGGCACAGGCAAGAACTCAAGCCGGCGGGCCGCAGGGAGGAGGGGCCCGACGGGGAGGCGGACGGGCCGGCCCGCTAGGACGCTGAGCCCGGGGTGCTGGTGGCAGAGGGGCCCGCCGGCAGCACCGGGAAGACGGGCAGGAGGACGCGAGGGCAGGTGGGCTGACGGGGACACGGGGACAGAGGCGAAATGAAGGGGGAGTCAGGCAGGACACCCAGACTCCTGTCTGGCTGTCTGCAGGGACGGTGCTGATGAGCCAGAACACAGCGAGCCGGGGAGGGGCTGGCCCGGGACGTTACAGGACGGCAGACGGCGAGAGTCGGTCCTGGAGGGGACATCCGGACGGTGCTGCCCAGGGAGCAGTCGGACAGGAATGTCCGGGGCCGAGGAGCGGTCTGGGCTGGAGATACTCACAAGCCACCAGCATTTGGATCGAAGGAGGCGTGGGAGGGGTGAGGTCATGCTGGGAAGGCGCATCGCGGCCGGGGAAGAGGGCCGGGCCGGCCTCCGACTTGAAGCGGGCAGCCCGGCCGCTGACCTACATCCAGCGCGGCCCCGGCTCCCACACGAGTCACCGGGCGGGCACCTCCCTGCGGAGGCCCCCCATCCCCCGCTCCTGCAGGCCAGAGTGGGCAGGGAGGGGGCCCGGCCCGGGGGTCCCCCGCGTGCACTCACTGGTCGGGGAGGGCCGCCACGTGCTCCAGCAGCTGCCGCGGGACGCCCTGCAGAATGGCGTTCCGGAATGTGGCGTGGCTCAGCACGAGCCCCCGGCTGCCGTCGATCGCCAGCACCTGGAGGCCGTCGTCCGCGCTCGGGTACCTCACGCCGTCCACCTGCCGGCCAGAGCCACACGGCTGTGACGTGGGGTCCCGAGGCCCTCCTGCCCCGCGGCCCCACGCGGGCCCCGGGGGCGGCCTGCCCCGAAGCTCCTCCACGCAGGGAGCCCTCCTCCATGGATTCTCTGGAGCCTGGAGGGGCCCGCGTGACAGCCCCATCACTGGGCACCGCGGAAGTCACCTTATGTGGACACGGGGTCTTTGCAGGTGTCCTACAGTAAGCATCTGGAGGGGAGGTGGTCGTGGATTTAGGACATGCCCTAAATCCAGCGATAGGTGTCCTTGTGGGAGGAAGGCCAGGGGTGCGGGGCTCCCCGACTCAGGGAGGAGGCCGCGGAGACACAGGCAGACGTGGGAGGGGCGTGTCCTCGAGCCGGGACGGCAGGGACGCCGGCAGCCACCAGGGGCCAGCAGAGGCCTCGGGCAGCCGCTCGCTCGGAGGCTGGGGAAGGACCCGACCCTGCCATCCCCACCAAAGTCAGACTTCCGTCCTCCTGGATGACGGGACACATGCTTCCCGGAGGAGGAAGGCTTGTGACAACAGCCCTAGGAGACCGACTGCACCCCGCGGTCAGCGCCCCCGCCCCCCGCAGGGGCAGGAGCCGCTCACTTCAATGTAGGCGAAGTCGCTCATGAGATGGAAGAAGCGCTGTCTGGAACTTTCCATCTTCACCTCCAAGAAGCGGTCCTTCGTCTTCTGGAACACACACACAGCCGGGCGCGCTCATTGGGTCTGGGGAGCCGTGCCCTGCGTCTCCCGGCGCCCGGTCCTCACATCAGCTGGGGGGCCAGGCGGACGCCCAGGAAGGACCCTCGCGGGGTCCGGGCCCGATTACAGACAGAGGCCCCCCCGGCCACTCACCAGCTGGGCGCCCAGGAGCTTCTGGGGCATGGGCACGTCCACGACCGGCCGCTCGGCGAAGCGGGGGTAGGCACCGGCCGTGCAGTCGCTGACGCCCGCGTCCTTGGGGAGCAGAGCCTTGATCTTGATTCTCTCGCAGCCTCTCACCGAGCAGAAGGCAAACTTCTCTCTCTCATTGCGCGCTTCCAGCTTCAGGAACAAGAGCCTGCACCGGGAGCGGGCCGGTCGGCTGGGGGGCCTCCCGAGGCCCCATCAGACGCGCCTGCCGCGCCCACCGCCCCCGTCTGACTCGCGCGCCCTCCAGCTTGGCCGGCAGGCGGCGTCTGTCTCGGCTCTTGCGGTCGCAGAGAGAGACGCTCGGGGAGAAAGCTAGTAAGGCCGACGCGGACCCTCCCCTGAGCCCCTGCTCCAGGCCGCGCCAGGCCCACAGTACGTCCCTCGCCCTCAGACAGCCCTGAGCCCCAGGTGCCATTACCGCCCTGACTTCTCAGCGGGGGGGGCCACGGCTCAGAGAAGCCAAGCGACCTGCCCGGCACCACACAGCAGGACGGTGACAGAGCTGGGCGGTCTGTCCCTTCCCCGCTCACGGTCAGGAAGATGCTCCCAGGCTTCCTGGCCGGGCCCTCCTCTAGCCTGAAACTGATTCTCGCTTTGGGGAAAGGACCAGACGTGGCCCGGGGGGTGCAGGGGCTGAGAGGGTGAGCAAGCCGAGGCGCCAACTTGGGGTTATCGCCGTCGGTTCAGTCCCAGAGGGAGTTTCAGGTGATTCCCACCCTGGCAACGTTAGCCTCCGATGCGGGCTGTCCCCGGGGCGCTGACCTCGGCCGCGCCCACACCGCCCAGCCGGCCCCATGCCGCAGGCCCCCCCCCCCCCCCCCCCCCCCCCGCACGGCTGGTGGCGCCAGGGACACACCCTGCACGCGCAGAGGGGCCCTGAGAACTGGGGAAGCCAATGGTTTGGTCTTCTACCCAGGAGACGAGCATCCTGGAACCCAGCTCACATCCCCGAGCGGTAACGGAACTAAATAAGGCATGACATCATCATCGGCACGCCCGATGGGGACGGAGGATGGGGGGGCGCCCGGGGGGCTCAGTCATTAAGCATCTGCCTTCAGCTCAGGTCGTGAGCTCGGTGGGGAGCCTGCTTCTCCCTCCCTCACTCCCCCTGCTTGTGTTTCCTCTCACTGTCTCTCTCTGTCAAATAAAATCTTTAAAAAAAAAAAAAAGAATGAGAAAATGGGGGCACCTGGGTGGTGCAGTCGGTTAAGCATCTGACTCTTGGTTTTGGCTCAGGCTCATGATCTCAGGGTCGTGAGATCGAGCCCCGCATCGGGCTCCGCACTGAGTGGGGAGTCTGCTGGAGATTCTCTCTCTCCCTCTGCCCCTCCCCTCTGTGCTCTCTCTCTCTCAAACTAATAAATCTTTAAAAAAAAGAATGGGAAAATGGCCGTAAAGCGATCCTTCCCTGGACCCCCCCGGGGGGCTGGCTGTCGCCAGCCTCAGGCCTCGGAGGGGTATGGCCGTTCCTGAGATGTCAGACTTGCTCTCTTTTTAGGGGTGGGGACCCAATAGCTCCCCGATGGCCTCGGACAGACAGCCCATCCGAGTCGTGTGTCCTGAGTGGAACCCCGGGCCGTTTAGCGCAGGGTCGGGGGCGCTTTGGGAATGGATAGGCTTGGGTTCCCAACGGGTCCGGAGGCCACTGCTGATCCCTCTCCGCCCCTCCTCGTCCGCCTCCCTCCGGACGAGGGGTCACGTCGTCTGCCCCCGCTGGCCTGTGAGGACAGAGGTAACACACTGCTCCCTCTCGAAGACTCACTGCTTTCGCTTTGCTCCCGGAACAGGCCCACTTCCTACAATCCCCGTGTGTTTCACGGAATGTTGGTTTTCCCCACAAGCTTCGCAGTTGGGAAAATGTCATCGGCAGACGGTGCCATCAGTCACTGAATTGAAGCCCCCAGCAAAGCATTTTATGCCACCGGCCGGGAACGCGGTGGCGGCTCTGGGCGTGCCAGCAGGGCCGCGCGGGGGCTCCTCACCCCGAGTCCTCATCCCAGTAGTAGTGGCTCCGGCCCGGAAAGCTCTGCTCCACCTTGCCCATCTGTGAGGTGCGCACGAAGGTGCCCGTCTTGGACGTCTGCTTCAGCGCGCGGTCGTGCACGTCCGAGAGGATGGAGAAGGTGGTGCCGCGGGGGTAGCAGAACCCCACGCGGATCCAGTCGCCCCTGAGGTCAGAAGGAGGGTCAGGCTCTGAGCACGGGCGTCTGGGGCCCCAGAGCGTCTGGGCCGTGGCGCGGAGAGAGCCCGAGCCGGCCTCCCCCAGGCGGGCACCTCCGTTTCTGCAACGGGGGGTCCCGAAGGACCCTGCTATTGCAGTGATGGGGTGTGTGCAGGGTGCGCGGGGCGGGAGGGGCTCACTGGGCACCTCCCGGGCCTGCGCTGGGGGCTCCCCCGAGAGCAGAAAGACGCTCTCTTGTCCAGGTTGTTGCAGAAGAGCCCAGGAGCTGGAGGATGGGGCTCGGCCCCCCGGCCCAGCCCGATCTCGGGGCCCATTCCTGTCTCTCGGTGTGGTTTTCCACATCTGACGTCTGTCTCCCAGGGAATCCGGGACCGTGTTCCCAGGAAGCGCGCAAGCCTATGTCTATGAGGCCGGATCCTGAGCGACATGCTGTCGTGTCCCCTCCCTTGGTGACACTGGAAGGTGACACCAGCCCCAGCTCCTGGATGGGGCCGGGCGAGAGCCCCCGTTGGAGCCCGCCCGACGCCCGAGGTCAGCCATGCCCAGAGCGGGGGACTCGGCCCGGGTCTCTGACCCCTCACTACCGGGGGCTCTCGGGCCCTCCAGGGGCGTCCTTCCGCGGGCTGACACGGGCTGGCCTGGGGTCCCGCGCTCGCTGCGGCCTCGAGCTCCGGGTCATGGGCTCCTGGCCGGGTGCGCACGCACCTGTTGAAGTTGATGAGCCAGATGATGAGCTCAGGGGGCGCGGTCCGGTCCCAGTGCACCGTGTAGCCCTTCCGCAGCGCCACGACCGGCTGGTACTGCTGGTAGTGGGCGCTCCGGGCCAGCGCCCCCTCCAGGTAGAGCGGCCGGCCGGGGAACTCGTTCTTGATGATCTTCATCCGAAGGTCGCTGGTCTTGTAGACCTGGATGTACATCTTCTCGAACCCAAAAGGGAAACACACATCAGGACAATCCCGAGGGATGGTTCCAAACGCGTCTGGCCAACATCTGACTACAGGCCCCACTTTCAAAGGATCCTTTTAAGGACGCACGAACTGACGGCCAAATAAGGGGGCATATCTTGCTGCTGGCGGGTGCGCGATCCGGCTAAGGCTCCCTGTCCAGAAAATCCTAGCGGACATGGGGGAGGGGCCGGCCTCACAGTCGCACAGCAAACCCAAAGCAATCTGGGAGAGGATGAGGAAGGAGGAGGAAGGGGCGCAGGGAGAGGACTTGTAAGTCCCGCTTCGAATGTAAGTAAGTCCCTTTCCCAGCAGCCTTCCCGCCTGCGTTGGAGACGGCCCGGGGTGTTGCTGCTTCTCCCTCCCTTTCCCAGGGTCCAGCCCCTGTGGCCGTCCCCGTGTCACTAGCCCTGTAGCCATCAGTGGCATCTCACTTCAAAGAACACACAGAAGGTCCTGGGGACCCAAAAGCCCACTTGCCGTGGGCCAGCCTCGGCGTCAGAGCGTCTGCCTTTGGCTCAGGTGATGATCCCGGGGTCCTGGGTTGGAGCCCCACGTCAGGCTCCCTGCTCAGTGGGGAGCCTGCTTCTCCCTCTCCCCACACCCGACTCTCTCTCGCTGTCTCTCTCTCTCAGATAAATAAAATCTTTTAAAACATTATTAAAATTAATTCCGTTTCTTTTTTTGACATAGCTTCTAGAAGATTTAAAACCGCACGCGTGGTTTGCATTGTAGTTCTGGCGGTCAGGGCTGGCGGAGCACTTTATATCCGTGTATTATATGAAGCCACGCCCACAGCCTCGTTAAGGAGGTTCAGCTATTATCCCCATTTCACAGAGGATGACGCCGAGGCTCCCAGTCCCCCGAGGAGCTGGTTTCACATCTGCCCCCGTCCTCATGCCAACTCGAACCACTGGGCCTGACTTAATCTAAGCCCTTGACCTCGGAGCACCCCTCCCTCTGCATTCTGCTTCCTGCCCACGGAGCGCTTTCACTTGGACTCTGAACATTCTCCCGGGTGAGGAGGAGAGAGAAGAACGAGAGGAGAGACACCCAGATCTCCTGCTCGGCCCAGAGCCAGGCCTGCGGTTGGCACGCGCTCCTGCTCGTCACGGGCGGGGGGGGACGGGTGGCCCCAGGGGCGCCCCTGGCCTCCCCACCTGTGCGTAGTGCCCGCTGCAGATGGCCCCTCTCCAGTCGGGGACGTCGATGCAGTCCGGGTGCCGGACCAGCCAGTTGTCGTCCTTGGTGAGGTAGGACCCCGGGTACTCGGACACGGAGCCATCGACGTCATGGAACAGCGACGTCTTGTCCCCGTCCATGTCCAGCTGCTTGAACCAGGGCCCAGGCTCTCCGAAGAACACTCTGGAAGTAATCTAGACAGAGCCCAGGAAAGTGAGGCCGGGCCAGAGGTGAAGGGGAAACGGCGGCCGTCATCGGGCCGGGGAGACGTTTCCGGTTTTCACCAACAGGACACCCCCGCCCAACCCAAGACGCTCTGGGACGCTGTAGGAGCCTCCCGGGCGACCTCCCGGAGGAAGCCACACACAGCCAGACGCTGAGTGGCCTCGGCTCTACACCCAGCATGTCCGTTGGGCCTCTGCTCACGGAGGCCAGGCTGCTGCCGGTGACCCCGGAGAGCGGCCTGATGGGTGAGTGGAGGGGACGCAGGGGCGCGTGTGTGCGAGAGAGGCTGTGTGCATGTGCCGTTTCAGGAAGACGGTCTTCCAACAGCAGCCGTGGCGGTCTCCGGGACCGAGCTCTCCCAGGCCTCAGCGGCCTGAGTACAGAAATGCAGTAACAAGTTTCACTCCTTCCTCTCAGCTCGCCGGTGCTGGGCAGACGGGCAAAGGGCAGGTCCAGAGGAGGACCAGGAGGACGAGAAGGAGAGGAAAGTTCTGGGAGGTCCGTAACCCAGAGAAAATGCCCCGTCTAGCCTCACCCAGCCTCAAAGGGCAGCCCTCTGTCCTGCCCTCCTCACCCCTAGCTCCTCTCTGGCGGCAGTCTGTGTCTGGGGGACCCCGGTCACGGTACAGGGAGAGAGGAGCAGAGCATCTTTGGCAGAGAGGGCCCCGGAAACCCGGGGATTTTAGATTAATTGTACCCACTCAGGTACATGTCACGAGACTCAGTAGGTCAAAACCAAGGCCCTTGGAGGAAGAGCCTCAGGCCCTCGAGTCTGGCAGGAGGCCCTGCAGAGGCTCCTGGGGGGACAGGGTGCGGGCAAGCGGGCATTTACGCAGCCGGGCTTGACCTGTGGGGCAACCGACGCTTGTACTTTTCCAGTCTGGATGCCGACAGGCTGGGACGGGGCCCAGGCTGCTTGGAGGAAGTTATCCCCTCCCTGTGGTGGTGGCAGCGGCTCAAACTGCAGCCCCGGGGGACCTGTGAATCACTGCCCAAAGTCTGGACGTGCCGGGAGCCTGCCCCAGCGCCGCACTCACCGGAACGTCCTCAAAGGTGATGCTGGTTACGTTGTTATGGGGGCAGCTCTGCCAGGCGTTGTTCAGCCGGAAGGCCAGGGCGCTGGTGTGCCGGCCCTCCAGGGCCGCGAACTTGCGGAAAGTGCAGTTCTGGATGCTGATGGGGCCGTCGTAGAGCTGAATTCCTCGGATCGGAAAATTCCTACGGGGTTAAGGAAATCGGATGTCAGGCCAATTGCCGTGTTGTACCACGGAGTTGTTTGCGCTCTCCCAGGCGGATGGAAACACAGACTTCCTGGGTAAACCATTCCTGATCCCCACCTCCAGCAACTCCTAGCTGCAGGGCCTTAGTGATTCAGTAATTAATTCACCGAGAAAGCATTTACAGATACAGAAAATGTCAATAAATAATTGCCAGCTGACTTATTGGATGGATGGAAGGATGGATGGATGGATGGATGGATGGAAGGATGGAAGGATGGAAGGATGGATGGATGGATGGATGGATGGATGGATGGAAGGATGGATGGATGGATGGAAGGAAGGATGGATGGATGGATGAATGGATGGATGGAAGGACGGAAGGATGGATGGATGGATGGATGGAAGGATGGATGGAAGGATGGATGGATGGAAGGATGGAAGGATGGATGGATGGATGGATGGATGGATGGATGGATGGAAGGATGGATGGAAGGATGGATGGATGGATGGATAGAAGGACAGAAGGATGGATGGATGGACGGAAGGATGGATGGAAGGACGGAAGGATGGATGGATGGACGGAAGGATGGAAGGATGGATGGATGGATGGATGGAAGGATGGATGGATGGATGGAAGGAAGGATGGATGGATGGAAGGAAGGAAGGATGGATGGATGGAAGGATGGAAGGATGGAAGGAAGGATGGATGGACGGATGGACAGATGGACGGATGGACGGATGGATGGAAGGATAGATGAATGGATAGAAGGATGGATGGATAGAAGGATAGAAGGATGGAAGGATGGAAGGATGTTTGGATGGATGGAAGGATGGATGCATAGAAGGATGGATGGATGGGTGGGTGGGTGAGTGGATGGATGGAAGGAAGGATGGATAGATGGAAAGATGGAAGGATGGATGGAAGAATGGATATCTTAGTTGCTGGCTTGGGGTTTGGGGAATTATCTTTTATTTAAATATTTCCCCCAATTTTTCCATCTTATGAAGATGGAAAATACAGCGGGTAAATACTATAGACACTGCTACGGAATGCTAGTATTATGTCCCTTGGGAGACTAGAGCCATCAGTCATGACCACCTTCATCACAGTTGCCGTAACAATTTAATCAGATTAAAACCCAGGTGAGTTTCGTCTGAGTAAGCCTTTCGATTCCGTCTCTGGGGTCTGGGATAGAATGGAAGGTGACGATGATGTGGTAGGACAACTGAGCATCCCTCGTGGAGAGGCAGCTCCCCCCCGGGCGAGAGTGTGGGGCTGCCAGAGGACCCCAGGAAGGCCAGGATCTCCAGGCCTCAGGGGAAGGACGGGGAGGAGGCCGCACGCTCAGAGGTGGAGGTACAGGGACTGGAGAATGGGCCACTTGGCCCAGCAGAGGGCAGGGGCTCAGAGACACCCCTCATCCGCCTCTGACTCCCGAGCAAGGCTTGGGAGGGGCTGGCTGGGCTTCCTGGTGGTCCCCAGTCAAGGCTTGTTCCTTCTTCAAGCCCAGCGGGTGTGCTTTTATTGGTATCTCTGCCTCTGGGCCGGGCCCCCTCCTCCCACGGCTGGCATAAAGGAGGAAGGCAGCAGGAGGGCAGTAAACACAGAGAAGGGTCTGTCTCCAGGGAGGGGCCGTACTCCGCAGTCCCGTTCTCTACCTTGGGCGGTCCCCTGAGGAAAGCCCCGATCACGCCAGTCTTGGCCGGCGCCTTCAGTAGACCCCAAGGACTTCGTGCATTTCTGCTTCCGCAGATGCAGTCAGTTAGCTCAGCGCCGGGAACCCCAGTTCTCGCGGGGCGCCTCCGTGCGTGGGTCCGTGTCACGCACTCTGGGGACCGCCCTTCCTTACTAGCTGTGTACGGAGTGTGTGCTTACTTCCTCCCGAGCCCAGCCCGGGCCCGTTCAGGACGGATCCCCCGTGACGAGGAGGGCCCAGTCCCCGCTCGCCAAGGTGGTGTGGGGAACCTGCCTGCTTTGGCAGAACCACCAGGCCTCCGCAAACAAACTTGCCCCTGGACGTCATCAGAACATTCTGGCCCTGGGAAGCTGGTAACCCTCAGCAGAGCAACCCCAAATATGCAGAGGCCGAGCTGCTCATAAAAACGGTCCAAAGGGACGGGTGCAGCCCTTCGAGCAGACAAAAACAAGGGCTTCCTGACGGCTTGTGCCAACAGAGGCTGGGATCCCGGCTGCAGAGTCCTCGCAAAGGCCGCGTCCACTGCGGTGGGAGCTGCAGGCTGTGTCCGGCCGGAGAGGCGGGGATCACACTCCCCCGAGAAAGCGAAGACGCTCAGGGAGCCAGAGGGGCCCTCGGGGCTCGGCGAGCAGGGCCCCCGCGCTGCTGGCCGGCTCAGAGCCTTGCTGTCTGGTTCACATTCACGTCAGAGCAGAATCGCCATCAGATGGACACCCCCCCACCTGCCCCGCAGGGCTCTCTGAGGAACTGGCCACATCCCTTTGGTCCCTCTGCCCTATGCGCGGGTCAACTCTCCAGGTCACCCCCTCCTCCAACCCCTGGTTGTCCTCGTCCCCACTCTGGGTGAGCCCCACCCGCAACAGCCGGCCCACGGCCCCTCGGCACAGCCCCACGAGTCTGTGCGGGAACAAGCCCGGCCGCTGGAAATCTCTTCCTGCGCTAACTCGCTCGAGCCCCGAGGGCCCACGGGAGTGAGTTTCGTCTTGAAAGCGCCTGGCAGCCCCGAGGAGCTGTGACGGCACCTCCCGAGCCGTCCCCCAGGTGGGATGCCGTCTCCCGCTGAAGCTTGCCGTCTGCGTGTGACACGCGTTGGGTCCTGTCCCCTTCCTGGTTATTCCCCGTGGGCCTGCGTCTATCCGTCCCCCATCCTCAGAAGGGGGGGCAGTGAGCCTGGACAGTGTGGTCCCAGAGCCACACAGTGTGTTCCGGTTGTCACGTGGCCCCGGGGACTGATCGCCTACACTGTTTGTTTTTAATTCCTCCCTCCCGTTCTCGATTTCACCCCACTGCCGGCTCACGTCTTTGGGTTGAGCGATCTCTCTGCCGGGTAGTGGACAGAGGAGTTGACAGCCAGCAGGTGGAAATCACACACCAGCATCATTCCCTCCACTGCCGCCACGTAGCACAAGCCACGCAACGGGGAAGCCGCCACGGCTGCAAACCTACTGGCCTATGGGGAGGGTCCTCCCGCTGTGGTCCAGGCCGCCGGGGCCCCAGATCGTGTTGTCCGTCATCTCCGTCCCCACGTTGCCACTCTCACCGACAAACAGACTGTTCTTTATCTCCTGCTTGGAGCCGTCGTCATACGGGAAGGTCCCGCCGCTGTAGGGAGAAGGTGTCTGGGCTGAGCCGTCCAGAGCCAGCTTCCCACCGAGGGCTCAGCACGACGACGGCTGCCCTTACCTGGCCAGGGTCAGGCCGATGCCATTGTCAGCAAACCTGGGGACAAGAGCGGATGGTCAGAGCCTGCTGTCACTGCTCAGGGAAGCCGCAGAGGGAAGGACCCTTCCCTGTCCCCGGCATCGCACCGTGGGTGCTGCGTGGGGAAGGAGGCTTCAGCCAGCGCGGGCTTTGCTCAGGGGTTTGGTGGCTCTCCTGGTCGGTGTCTGCTTGCAAGGATGGGGCTCAGCGTTTGGGGCCACGCTGCCCGCGGCAGCACGCACACCAGGCTCCATGAGCCTCCTTCTACCACCCGTCCCCACCCGTGACTCCAGGGCTAAGTGCGAGGTTGGACCTCGGAGGACCTCGGCCCACTCAGGGCCCGCACCCGGGCAAGACGGGCTCTGGGGATGCGGCCCCCCTCCCCCCAGCCGCCCCCACTCCCATTCCAGCCACAGCGAGAAGGATGGACAGATGCCAAGCTTCCCGGGGTCAGGCAGCTCTGGGAAGGGCGGGACCCACGGTCCCAGCGACACTGTGGCCATGCCTCCGAGTCCCGCGAGTTGCGATTTCAAGCCCCAGTTCCACCGCTGACTCATCAGTCACTAAACTCAGCCTCAGTTTACCGTCTCCCAAATGGACGTGATAATTTGTATCTTCGAGAAGCACGGTAACCAAGGCAACCGGGATTCAGCGCACAGCAGGGGTCCAGACCGCGCTGGCTGCCTCCCTCCCCCTCCTCTCACTGACCGGCTCTGTGGCTGGGAGCCTCACCCAGGGGCTGTCTGGTGACCCAGAGCACCTGCATATACTGTTTTTAGGGGGGCGGGGGGGTCACTGCCGGCCGGGGGGGCCTGTGCCGCTGCCCGGCCGGGGACCAGAAGGCCACAGCCCGCGTGTCTGTTTCCTCCCCACCCTGCCCTCCTGTGCCCCGTGTGGGGAGGCATCACCCCCTCCCTGTCCCCAGACCCCACGCTCTCTCCTCACCGGCAGCTGTCCAGCCACACGTCCCCGCCGCGCAGCCAGGCCCCGTGGTCCTGGTTCTTGTAGGCGGTGAAATGTCTGATGATGGCGGGCTCCCGGGGCTTCAGCGGGTCGGCGTCCTGGTGAGGGCTGTACCTGCAGCGCACGGTGGCAGGGTTGGGGCCTCCTGAGCGGAGCCCCTCCTGGCCGTGAGCTGCTCCCCGCGCGCGGTCCAGGAAGCTGCCGGGGAAGCCGCCGCCGGCTCCCAGTCCCTGGGCTCTGGCACGAAGCTGCCGAGCCTGCCACGGAGGCAAGGGTCTCTCCTCCGGGGCCCAGCCCACACGGGCCAGGCCCGATCCGGCGTGCGGTGAGGCCCCCGGGGCTGGGAATGCCCAGCTCCCCACCGACTTGGGGGACTGTCGTCCTCACGCCTGCTCTGGGCTCAGCTCCTGGGCCGCACAGCGGCGCGCTGAGTGGGGCTCGGTGGCGTCCAGACTGGCAGACGCCCTCCATCCGCGTTATCACAGCGCCAAGCCGGTCGCTTGGAAGCAGGCCGGGCACCTCGGCCTCTTTCAAGGGCACTGAGCTGTCTAATGACCTTGAGGCTCTGACAGCCCCTTTGGAAAGTGGCCCCTGGCCTCTGGCTGAGCTCGGTCCCGTCCCACGAACCTGATGGTGCAGTTCTCCCCGATTTCTCTCCTCCCCTTTAGCTCTTGGCCCAAGCAGCCGACGGACCAGGTCCTGGCTCTGGCTGAGGGGTCCAGGAACCTCTAGAGACTTCTATTTCCCTTCCGCTGCTGCAGCCTAAGCCCAATTCAGACTTCGCCCCGCTCAGATTTTCACCGTGTTACCCCAGCAGCCAACCCCAGATCCAGGATGTAGAAAGTGCTCACTAGATATTCGATGAATGAATGAATGAGTGAATGAGTGATCGAAGAGAATGGAGGTAGGTCAGAAGGTCAGCAGAGAGTGTGTGCGTCCCCAAAGGGTGACTACCTGGCAGAGATGATAGAGAGGAAGGGCCGCTTGTCCTTGGCGGAGGCCTCGGTGGTCTTGACCCCGTTGTCGATGATCATGCCAGCCTGCAGGGAGGGGACAGTCAGGTACACAGCCACTTCCACTTCAGGCCGAGGCACCACCTCACGCCCAGCCTCACCGCACACCCTTACATGCTCCAGTAAAACCAGCCGTGCTGTCGGGATGCATTAACGGAGGTAAGGGGTCTGCGGTGAGGGAGGTGAGCAGCCCTTATTGCTCGGCATTGCTCAGAGCATAAATGGAATAAGTCATCCTCTTGGAGGTGTGCATGAGGAAGCTGAGGCCTGGAGGGTTACGTGTCTTATCCAGGATCATGCAGCTAAGTCTGTGCCCGGAACTCCCCTTGCTTTGGGCAGTTATAAGCCTGGGCCCCACCTCGAGGGCGATGGGCCTGCACTCCCAGGAAATTTGTCTGCAGAGACTTAGAGGGTCTCATCTCCCCGCCATGGAGTCTGAGATCCTCCCACAGTCCTGCCTGGGCTCCTGCCTGACTCAAGGGCAGAACCCCCATTCTTGTTTGGCCCTGAAGGTGTTTACATGGTCAGCCCTGGGCAGCACTGTGCCCATCCCCACCGAATGGAACTCCGGTGCCCAGCTCAGGGGCCGCCGGGAGGCGCCGCCCTGCTGTCAGCCAAAGCGAAGGTGCCCCTTACTTCTCCTTCTGGCTCTGACCAGAGGCTGAGGCAAGGCCAAGGGGGGAACAGCCGCGGGACATTCTCGCTAAGAATGGCCAGGAGCCAAGGAGGAAGGCGGCCTTGTTTTCTTGCAGATGGGCGCTAGGAACGCAGTGGCTGTGGGCTGCGGCCGGCAGGCTGTCCCGGCTCTGATGACCTGCAGGCCTGGGAGGGAGGACTGACAGGCTGGCCCGGGGACGCAGGGTCTGGAAAGACTTACCCGGTAGTTGGAATGTGCTCGGTTGTTGTGGAATTTTCCCAGTGGAATGTGCTCTGAATAACCCGGGGAGTACATTCCCACTGAGGGGCCCGTCGGCACGTGGTGGAAGATGAACCAGAACCCAGTCTCCTGTTGGGGGGGGCAAGGGGAGAGCCACAGAGATCAGCCCCCCAGACTGCTCGCTGGGGCTGCGGAATGACCCGACGCGGGCAGGACCCAGGGTGACCGCCGATCGGGCCCCTGCCGTCCATCCCCAAATGGCTCGCTTGGGGTTCGTGATGCTCTCAGCTTTTCCCTTTCATTTTGCAGCTCTGGACACTGAGGCCCAGAGATGGCACCTGACCTGCTCGGGGTCCCACGGACGCTAAGCGGCAGGGAGGAGTGTGTGAGAGCAAGGCTGTGTAGACAGAACACCGCGTTGGAATCCCATGTGTGCCCCTGGGCACATTCGCCCTCCCTGCCTCGGCTTCCCCGCCCAGCAGATGGAAGGGACAGGCTCCTGCCTCGTAGGGTTGACTCAAGAATTAAACTATTTCAGCTGAGAGCGCCGGTGGGCCGGGCACGGCGCCAAGCCACACCCGTTTCCATCGAATAGTCAGTCATTTCAGTAAAGTGCTCTGATCGCCCGTATGATGAAGGCACAGGGCCGTTACTAAAGCCAAATCTGCGTGACCCCTTCGTCCCTGCTGAACCTGACCTGGGGCTCGGAGCCCGCGCGTTCCAGGCCCTGCCCTTTACTTCCTGCCCAAGAAGGGATCGTTCTGCTCACCTCGGAGCCCGCGGCCGCACAGTTCACGAGGTGGTTGTTGGGGTTGGCCATCCAGAAGGTGGACACCGCACTGCGGGGGGCGGGAGGGGGCAGAGATCGCGGGACGTCACACGGCGGGCTGCTGGCTCCCCCGCCCCTCACCAGAGGCATGACAAATCCTTAGACTGCATGAAACGCAGTTTGCGAGGGCGAGAGTGAGGGCGAGGGCAGTGCGTTTCAGCATCTCGAGGGCGCCGTTTAACGGGGGTGTAGGGCTCGGTGACATGGAGGCCGTTGGTGGCAAGAGTCTGAGCCTGGCTCTCCAACCAAGAGAAGCGACCAGCGCCCTGGCGGGGGGCCGATACTCAGGGAGAGGCCCGCAGTCGAGCATGGACCACACGGGCAGTCCTGTCTCTGTCTCTGTCTCCAAACGGGAGAGCACGACTCGGCCCGCGGGGGCCCACTGGGGCCCGCGGGTGCAGCCCACACCCTCCCCGAGGAGGGCCGCCTGACCTTGGGAGAAGCCCGAGGATGGGAACAGCGGTTCTCTGTGGGCAGGAGTGATGGCCACGGGCAAGCAGAGAAGGAGGGAGTAGAACGCAGGCCCTCCGTGGCCTCCGGCTGAGAGGCTGAGGGCAGTAGGGGGCTAAGGGCGGGGAGGCACAAGGCGCTCAGAAGCCCCGGGGTGCAGAGGTCAGAGGCCCGGCCGGCGGGTGAGCGAGCACGTGCTCGCAGGGTCCCCTGGACGCGGGCCTGCGGTGGCCCGTGGGGGGAGGGGGAGACACTTACTTGCAGTCCTGCCTGGGCTTGGGGATGTACCCCGGGTAGGAGTCTTCGGTGATGGTCTTGCACATCTTGCTGTCACGGTCGGAGGGGAGTAGGGTTCCGGACTTGACGAGGAGCCCGAGACAGTGGTCGAAGGTGTTCCGTTCCTCAGGCCCGTCCTCCGTGAAGAAGCAGTGGCCCAGAGAGTTGTAGCCCACCACGTCCTTGACCTGCAGGGGTCCAGACCGGGAGCCTCTCACCCAGCGTCCAGGTCTTCCCGAGCCCAGGCATTCGGTCAGCGACTGTGGTGCAGCCTGGGCGGCACCCCAGGTCCCGTGAGGAACCCCGCCGGCTTGGGGAGGGGCCCGGCACCGGTGGGGGGCCCGGGGGTTGGGACGGGGACTCCAGAGCCCCCTTGCAGCTGGAGGTGTGGTCGAGGCCACACGGGGTGGGGCGGGGACAGAGTGTGGGGGGCAGGGACAGAGTGTGAGGGGCGTGGTCACAGGAGCCCACGCAGGCGAGAGCGCCCTGGGAACAGCTTATGCGGAGGAACTGCACAGAACCCAGCCCGCCGGCCGGGAAGGGCGGTGGGCCGGCTTCCCCTGGGGGCGGCATCTGAGCCCGGCCAGGCTGTGCCCTGCCCCATGTCCCACGATGCACAGCGGGCGACATTTGCAACCCTCGGGCCAAGAGCCAGAGAAATTGCAGACTCTAGCGCCTCGATGTCCTTCTTGGAACCACGGAGTCAGCGGGGGAAGCAGAAGGCCGTTTGCAGACACTGAGGGCACCGGGCACGGTCTCGGCAGCGTGTCCAAGCAGCCCAGGGGACTCGGCTCCCTCGGCCCGTCACAGGTGAGGGACTCCCGCTCCCCAATCTCTGAGGCCCCTTCTGGGTCTGAACCCCATGAGCACATCTTCTCAGAATGAAAAGGTCCTTACGGGGTCTCTGGCCAGAACCTGCCTCCCTCCCCAAGGACAGACGGCCGAGCACCCCGACACACGGGCAAGGCACTTCTACTTGAATGCCCCAGAGATGGGATGCTCACCACCTTGAAGGTAGCCTGTCCACAGCACAACGCTGACGATGGCGAGGAACACCCCACTGGTCTCAACTGAGGTCTTGACCCTCACCCTACGACATCAGTTGGACCCACACGGATCACGTACCTGCCAGCAGGCCAGGCCCCGGAACATCCAGACCCAGCCCGAAACAGCTCCCCTTTCAGCACCGTTAACACTTCAAGGGGCCGTCCCGTCCCTTGTGGGACGTTGAACGGCGTTCCGGGCTTCTGTCCTCACCACATGTCAGCGTCTCCTCAGTGTGACAACCCAAAATGTCTCAGGCACTCGCTGCCAAGCACTCCCCCGGTTGGGGGTGGCACAGTTCACTCTGGCCAGGGCGCACAGATCCCGGGGAACCACCCCAGCGACCCCCGGGCTCTTTCCGAGGACAGAGCCTGCCTGCTCCCATGCCCGGGCAGCCACGTTCTGGAAGCATCCGGAACTCGGCCCTTCATGTCCTTCTCATCTTGCTCAAGTCTTACACAGTTCTAGAACTCTTGGTTTTGGGTTTTGGCTTTGTTTTTAGAGCTAAGGAAAACAAGACTCGGGGAAATTAAGTGATTTGCCCACGGTCTTGCAACCCGTGTTCAAAGCCGGGCAGGGCCCCCCCCACTTTCTCACTGTGTCCATTCACCCCACAAGGGAGGATCCAAACCCACAGGCCAGCTCTGTTCCCGCCACATCCCTCCCTGATCTTGGGTCATTGGCAAGGGCGTGATCTCGAGTCCTATTCAGTCCCTCACTAAGCAGCGCAGTAAACACCAAGATCACCCGATGGGGCGGCTTCCTTTCGTCCCAGTGAGCTAGGAAAGCTGGTTATAAACAGCCTGGAAAGACAACTAGGGAGGACGCGGGGCTGCTGGGGCTGGCGGGGACAGCTTTGAGCAAGTCCCACGCCGCCACTGACAGAGGAGGACACTGACGGCCAGAGAGGGGGCGTGGGCTGTCCCCAGGAGCTCACAAACCCAGAGGCGGAGCCACGCTCAGACCAGGCCTCCCGCCTCCTGCCCAAGGTGCTTTCAGACTCCGAAGCGCCCACTTACCCCACTGTCCCGATCACACCCCTTGCGTGGCCTTCTTTGAAGGCAAGTGAATGAGAAATGAATCAGGGACATTCTTATCCTAACCAGCGCCCCAGGAAGAGATTCCCTCCAAGACCCTCGAGGTGTGCGCTGGAGAGGAAAATCCCCAACGAAAGGAACAGTAAGAACTAGTCTTTGTTGGGTGTCAAATGTGTTACGGACATTATCTCGTTTCGTTCCTATCACAGTATCGTTCCCTGTAGCCTTCCGACCCGATTCCCCATCCGCCTGATTCTATTCTATTCCACAGGTTGTCAACAAACCCCAACGGAAACCATCCCTCTCGTCTTGTGCCTTCTCATCAGGGGTGGGTGGGGACGGCGCAGGGAGCGGAGGGGACAGCACGGTGAGGTAGAGGAAAGGGCTGTGTGGGGACCAGAAGACACAAGTTCAAGTCTCGGCTCAGCCACAGACTTGCTGCGCCTCGCCCGGGGGGCCCTTGGGCGACAGGTGTCTTCTAAAAGCTGGGTCTAGGTCTCTGATCGTTCTGCCTTAGAACATTCCCCAGAATTGAGTATTCATGCGGTGGCACAGCTTGAGACAGACAGACAGATGAATCGGTACGCCGTAGCCGCTCGCCCAGACAACACAGTACGGTCTGCGGGTGGCTACCCCGTCCCTGGGCGCGCTGGCCCGCAGCCGGCGCCCGTTCTCCTGCGCGAACCCCACCTTGCCATCCTCACCTGCACGTCACCGCTGCTGATGGTTGGCAGTGGGACAGTGACCCTGAAAGCTGTCTCAAGTCTTCGGCTACTGTTAGGAGGGGTCCCGGCGTGAGACTACGAAGGAGGAAACCTTTCAGCCCTCAGGGACCACTTCATCTGAAACGACCGTGTAATTTATGGCCTGAATCGGGACATTTTGTTAGAGCAAAGGAGGAATGCTGTTAGTAACGAAGCTGGGGACACAGGTATAAAGTGGAGCGTCCTGTGCAAATGGACCTCCATCAGCAAGGAGAAGGAACTGCCGCTTAAGACAAGCCAATAGGAACGGAAATCAGCCCCGCCCGATTCCACCTTCTCGGGCGGGTATGACGCTGTTCACACTAGCGAGACACTTGACCCCAAATATAATCAGAGTGAAAGACAGGCTTCTGCCCCTCCCTTTGAGTTTTTCGAGCCACTGAAGAAAAGAACCTATTTTGGCCGAGTCTTAAGGAGTATGTGACCGGGCAGACAGGAGCGAGGAAAGGCGCGGAGAAGCAATCACGCTCGGCCCGCCAGAAAGGATGGAGCCCTGGAGGCAGCCCCGGGGAGGCGCGAGCGGGAAGGGAGCCCGGGAAAGAGGGGCCTGGCGCCCGCGGCCAGTTGCTCCCCAAGCTGATGGGGGACGCGCCCGCCCTCCTCCCCAGCGCATCTCTTCCCTGATCTGCCAGCAGAAGCCCCGGCCTGGGACACTTTAGGGGGAAGCGAGCACTGCCGTCTGGGTTCCTCGTGGGGGCTCAGGCAGGAAGGAGAATTGGGAGCAGCTATAGGAATCCAGAAGCCAGTGAGACTCTGAATTCGAGAAACCAGGAAAAGGGGCCAACAGACTCCTGGCCCATGGTTCCCAGAGCGGGGTCCCGCCACACGCGACCAGGGCCTGCCATCAGCAGGAGAAAGCTGCAGGACGGATGTGTCCCTGAGGCTGGACGGCGGGGCTGCAGCCAGGTGTGGGACCCCCGGACGCATGTGCACCAACGACCACACATTCCGAGCTGCGTACCAGGTGGGGAAGAAGGAAAGGATGGGTGTTCTGCCCCTGCCCCCCCCTTTGCCCCGAAAATGGAAGGAAGGGGGGAAACAACCAGAATCCATACTGGAGTCTTTCTACCTTCCTCGAAAGCTCTGGAACGGATTCACTGTTTCCGGGAGAGAACAGGCAGGGGTCCCCTGGGTCCCGCCGCCTGCCCCACAGCTCAGAGAGTCACGGAGACGCAGGGGGAGCCCGCCGTGGGCCCCCAGCTGCCCCGCCTGCCGGGGACGGACAGGAGAGCCTTCCTTTGAGGGCCCGCTTCAGCCCACACCGGCCAGCATCCCGGGGCTTCCGTGGGGACCACCCGGTTTCAAAGAAAACACCACGGCTAAGTGGGTCTTGGCGTCAGGAGAACAATCGGCGTTCAGTGTGGTTTATCCGCTGGCCTGCGCTTTGCCGGCACGCACGGTGATCGGGCAGGGCGGGAGGGGAGGACACGTACGCAGCGTTTGCCGAACTCCCGAGTCTACTCCGTGTGTGTGTGGTGGGTGGGGCGGGGGGGGGACCTATTACGAGCTCATGGAAGCGGGGGGCTTCCCTGGGGCACAGGACACAGAGAGGCCCAGGGATCCGATTGTGACCCGCCAATGCCGAGTTTGCCACACGCGTTCCCTGGCTTCATCCTCCCCCCAAAGCCCTTGCAATGGGCTGTGTCCTCATCTTCACCTTGCCCATCGGGGAAACTGAGGCTCAGAAAGTTTGGCTCAGCCCCCGAGTCCCCACTGGCAGCGTTAGAACACAGGTGGCTGGGACTCGGTCCGCTCAGCCCGGTGGTTCTGCGGATGCCCGCGGTCACTGTTGCTGAGTGAGCAAGGAGACCGGGCAGGAGGGGCGTGGCCAGGAGCTCACGGCGTGCGCAGTGGCCCTAAGAGCCTGCTCTGGGCTTGCGGGGAGCACACGTTGAGAGACCCGTGTGTTCCTCAGTTAGGAGGGGAATGAGAACCAGGTGCTGACGGGAACGTCAAGCCCAGACTGCCCTTTCCAGAAGCAGGTGGAGAAGAACGGCGGGGAGGCGTGCAGGTGGGCATCCCGGGCTGGCGGTGGGGGGAGGAGGGAAGCTGTTTTCCGAGGACGAGGGCACCGGAGTCTGTCCTCAGGCGGTGGAGGGGGAAGCCCAGCGTGGAGGGAGGTCTGGGGCCTCGGGCATTTGCAGATCTGGGACGGCCGGAGGGTAAGGCATCCTCGATCTAACGAGCGGCCTCCGCCCTCTAAATCAGAATCCGGTCTCTGTCTGTACTTGGCCTGCTTTCATCCCATCCGCTGAAAACATCTTCAAACAGTCACAGTCCCGGCCACTGGTAGATCCTTCAAGCCAGAACGAAGGGCGCTAATGTCCACTAGCGACGGAGAGAGCCCAGCTCCCAAGGCGGCCCTTCTGCCCCCGAGGTAGAGCACTTACGGGGGGCGGGCAGTGCCGATCCAAACCCCCAGCTCTGCCCCGGCTGCGGCGCTCGGGGAAGGAATGGAATGCTCTCCATTATCCTGCTGCTTCTTCAGCTTCTTCCGCTCTCCATTATCCTGCTGCATTATCCTGCTGCTTCTTCGGCACCGAGGGAACCCGAGGCCTGCCCCTAACCCAGACGCTAAGCCATGCCTTGGTGTCACCTCGGAAGGGCCGCACGGGTCTGTGGGCTCCAGATCCTAGCCCACCAGCCTGGCCTGGCTGTCCAGCGGGGACCGAGCTGAGTGTGGCCGGAGCCCTATGTGGCCAGCGGGATGGCCAGGCCTGCGCAAGGCTGCCCAGCGTCTAGATGGCACCTGGGAGTGGATGGGCGCTCCCTTCCCGTCTGCTGGCCGGCATCCCCGGGGGCCGGACCGACGCACAGCCTTGGTATAGGGAAGGCTGCAAGACCTCGTCCAAGTCTCTGGCTCCAAAAATCTGTCTAGTGTGGGTGCAGCTGGCCTGTCTAGCGGCTCCACACAAGCGGGTTCCGAGGGCTGCTACTGGCCTGCGCTCGCTCCCGGCCCCTGCCTGCCTGCGTCCCCTGCCGACCCGGGCTCCGGCGCCCCCGGCCGCTTCCTGCCCTGCTTCCCCTGCGGGAGCCCATTCCTCCGGCCGAGACCCCCGCCTGCAGCTCCCGGGGAGGCACGCTGCCACCAACGTGGCCAAACCCTTCCCGTCCTCACATTCTCACTGAGCAGCTGTCGGGCCCTGCACCGCACACAGGACGAACGGGAATGTGAGAATGGCCGTGCATCCATGCTGCGTGTGTATGTGTGCACGTGTGCACGGGTGCATGTGTGTGTGCGCACGCACGTGTGTGGGCGCATGTGTGTGCGGGTGTGTATGTGTGTGCGGGTGCATGTGTACGGGTGTGCATGTGTGCGCAGGTGTGTACACGTGTGCATGTATGCAGGTGCATGTGTGTGTGCGTGCCTGTGAGTACGCGTGTGCGTGCGTGCACACAGCTGCCCTGAGACACAGAACAGCCTCCGCTCACACTGACCCGCCTGCTGGGAACCTTAACATCTTTCTTTTCCGTTAACGGGAAGCGAAGGGGAACTGAAGTTGGATCTAAGGACGACACTTGAGAACGAATGCTCAGAGCACGTACAGCTCAGACCCCGGCCTGTCATCTTCCTTAATTAATCCCACACCGTTCTTGGAGCACACGTGCCGATCCCAGCTGTCACCCCGCCAGAGAACGCCCCTAAGGGTCAGTGCGTGGACAAGCACAACGGCCCGCACCTGCTCCCGGGGCCACGCGTGGGCCACACACACCTTGTCCCGTGCGCACTCCTTGTGACAGCCACGGGGGACAGATCCTGCCGTCCTCCCCGTCTCACAGAGGAGGAAACAGGCGTGAGAGGGAAAGTGGCCCACGCCCCACGGCGGGTCCGTGGTGGAAGCCGATGGAAACCCAGGCCCCGGAGCCCGAGCTCACGCAGGGTCTGGTGCCGCGTTCCCGGCATTTCCCGCCATCGTACATCCTGCTGTCCTGCTACCGTGAAAACACGTTCTCCTTTCTTCTTCCTGGAGCCAGAAAACCATCCCCCGGCCAGCCACCATTCCAGCCACAGCCCTCCTGCCGCCGCCATGGAGAATCATCAGCCCTCATTCCCGGTCAGCGCCGGCGCCGGGCCCCTCACGGCCCCCCGGGTTGGCTGTGACTCCCCACTTGGCCGAGGAGGACGACGGAGGTTTGGGGATGTCTCACGATTTGCCCGCGGTGCCATGTGTGCACGAGCTGCGGACCAAGCTCTTGAACCCACACACTTCCAGACGAGGCCCCGGAGCCCATGCTCTCCCCTCCCCCCTCGGCGGGCCACCGCCCCAGCCCCCGGTGCCACACAGCCATGTGGTCTGACCCGCCACCTCGGACCACTTCCCTGGAGAAGCCACGAATCCAGCGTTCTGTGGAAAATCACTAGATTTTTAGATGATGGGACCTAATTCAGAGGTTTCTTTAAACACCACAGCATCCAAGCAAAACACATCCCGTCACTGGGTTCCGCGTGCGGGGGCCCGCCTGTGACATCCGGCTCCATAGTTCATAGAAGACGTAAGTTTAGTCCATTTAAAGAAAGGCTGGTTTGATTTAAAATTATCAGTTTAGTGTAAAGACGATCAAGCGTTTCTGTAAACACTTTATAAGCCAAACAAAACACAGTCTGGATCCTTCCACTCACAATATCCGGTTTCTAAAGTTTCTAGAGAATATAAGTTTAGTTCATCTATTTATTTTTTTAGGGAGAGGGAGAGTGGGAGTGGGAGGGTGTGAGCGGGAGGGGCGCAGGGAGGGGGAGAGACTCTCCAGCAGGCTCCCCGCTGAGCGCGGAGCCTGACGCGGGGCTCGATCCCACAACCCTGCGATCATGACCTGAGCCGAAATCAGGAGTCAGACGCTGCCCCGACTGAGCCCCCCGGGCGCCCTGTGAGTTAGTTCCTTTAACTGAGAATCAGTTCAGTGTAAAAACCAGCTGTGCGCAGCCGGACGGGCTCTGGCCCACACGCTGCCCTGCGGACGAAGCCACGCCCCCCAGCGGCGTCCACTCTGGAGGACGCCTGCTCTCAAGCGAGAGCCTTCTGTCCTCCAGGCCGCGGACGGTCCAACCCCCGGGGCCCCAGACTCAGCATCCAGATCCAGGGTTTGGAGGAAGGGGACGCGAGGACGGGGGAGCGAGGGGCCCCCTGCTTACCAGCAGGCCATTGGAGCCGTGCACCGTGACGCAGCGAGAGAATGTGTGGTGGATGGAGAGCTCGCGGACGTACGTGGGCGGGTTGTAGCCCCCCTTCTCGTCCACGTCGCCCGCCAGGTGGAAGTGAATGGGGTACTGCCCCACCAGCTGCTGCCCCATGTGCTTCAGCTCCACGCCCTCCAGGTGCGCCGCCTTAAAGCCCAGTGCGAACTGCGAGAGGGGTGGCGAGGGTCAGAAGGGTCGGCGACGTGCCCCCGCGCCCCTCGCTGGGGCCGCGTCCCAACTGTGCAAAGTGCCTCGCTGATCCCTGCCTCGGCCACGCAGCAAATCCCACGTATGGTGTGCAGATGGATTAGGGCCCCTGGGCCGCTCACCGCCCGGGCGCCAAGGGCCCTTGGATAAGGCGCGGATGTTACGAGGTGGTGAAGTGCTTGCCACAGCCGGGGCTGGGCTCCACTCCCGCCCTCCCTCCTCAGTGGCTGAGTGTCACGAGGGAGGGGGAGCCCCGAGATCGGCCGGGCCGAGGCTGGCACGAGGCCGGCCCCAGGAGGATGGGAATCCAGGCACAGAAGGGGCCTGTGCTCTGGCCTGCGGGCCCTCCTGCGGGAAGGATGGGGACACGGAGCCCGGAATCTCCCTCCGCGCGCGACCCCAGTGGCATGCACGGGCCGTGGGTGTCTATACCGTGGGATCCCACTGTAGAAGCACAGTCTGGAAATGACTCCTGCCCGAAGCAGGGCTCAGCCCGCTGCTCCGAGAGCCAGGCGATCTTGAGGGCACGCTAACCGTCCTCGCCAGAGCGGGCGTCAGGCGGAATGCCGCTCGGGTAAGGGCATCCGAGGACTGGTTCGGGCAGAGCGGGAAGGGGAGCACTGAAGGCTCAGGGGTTGCTCTGGGAATGGGAAACAGGCTCTGGTCTCTCTGCCGAGTCTCGGCGCAGCCCCAGTCCCCTCCCCCCCAGAGCCCGACCGGGAACACGGGCGAGTGCCTCTGGAGGCTATGGTGACCGCGGAGCCCTGCCGAGCGAGCAGGGACGCGGGCCGGAAGCTGTGGAGGCAGGGAGCCCCACGTGCCGCGGGACCGGGGAGTGGACGGCTGTCCCCAAGGAGGCCCCCTCCTGTCCTCCGGTCAGAGGACGACCGCCAGAACAGCACCCTGGACAGCGGGACTCGGCCCTCCAGAAAGTCCCTGCGCTTGGCCCTAGCTCCTGCTCCCGTCCCCTCCCCGGCCGGGGTCCCATACCTTGATGTGGCCCCCGAAGGTGTCGAAGTCGAAGAAGTCGCAGGTGTGGTTGCTGTAAGGGTAGCACCTGTCCTCCATCTCCCCCATCACCACGATGTTGCGGCTCAGGAGCCCGACCTCCGCCCGCATGTCCACACCGTCTATCTCCTCCCCGATGTGCAGGTACAGCGGTTTCCCTAGGGCAGGAAGGGGGTGGGAAATCGGCGGCTGCTCGTCTATCACTGCGTGCACGGCAGTCCCTGAGGCTGCCCCACTTCCGTTTGATGGAAGAAGGAAGCCCAGGGAAGTAGAATTCCTGAAAGAAGAACCAGGATTCACAGCTGTGCACTTAGGTCTGAAGCACGCGGAAATGGCTATTTGTCCCCCAAGAGCGGTCCCCCGTTTTGCTTGCTGGTACCGGGGCCGCCTGTGTTTGAGCCCCAGGAGAACCACACTTCCCAGACTCCCTGCGGGTGCGGTCACAGCCGTGGGCAGCCCCTGCTCTTGCTCCTTCCCCGGGACTGGAACGTGGCTGTGCCCGGTGGGCCAGCCCCGAGGACAGGGGGCTCTCTCCCTTGTACCCCTGACCCCAGCCCATCCCTTCCCAGAGTCCTAGGGTCCTGGACTCTGTAACTTCTCTTTTTCCCCCGTGTGGGTTCCTTACGTTCTGCTTCAAAACTCATCCAGACGTCTTATCCTTAAAAAATTATTAAAAGACCCTTCTGCCCAACTCAGCTGCCCTGCCAGTGCTGCCGGCCACAGACAGAAGAAAGGAGCTCCCCGCGCGGCCCTGAGGGACTCAGCTCCCGTCCCCCAGCCTGCAGGACGGACAGGGCGAAACCCCAGGCTCTGCCGGCTTAGGCGTCATCGCTCCCACGCCCACTTCTGCGGCAGCTTGAGCAGAGCGCCCGGCCCCCCCTGAACGCCCCTTTGCTCCTTTGCATCTCGGCGCTCCCACCTAGCTGCCCCTCTGGCCGGGCCAGCCGTGTCCACCTGGCCTGGGCAGCGGACGGCTCTGTCCTTCTAGATCCTGCTCTAGCGGCCAGGACACCGGGCCTCCCCATCCAGGCACACATCCCCCGACGTCCAGCCGCCCCTCGTGGCATGCACGTTTTGGGGGTCGGTGCCCCCTTAAACTGTGGGGAATAGGCAGAAGGCTGACCAGAGGGCCTTCCCTGGGGCTCCACGGTCCTCTCGAACACGGCGGGAGGGGAAGGGGAGAAGCTGCCGAGGACCGTGGCTCTGGATCCCGACTCAGATGATGACTGTGAGTCCCCACACACGTCCCTTACGCTCCCTGAATCTCAGGCTCTCCTTCCGTAAAATCGAGCTATTGCTAGCATGTGTCTCGAAGGCAGCTATGCTTGTGGACCGAGTTAATCCGTGGAATGAGCATCGAACAGCCCTTGGCACGTGGCAGGGACGGGTGTGGCCCCAGCAGCCTGCACAGCGGCCACCGGCGCTGTCCTCGGGGAAGATGGGAGCCCGGGGCTGACTGAGAGCTGCGTGCCCCCTGCGTTCCCGCCGCCTCCTCCCCGCCCCATAGAGCCCGTAGAGGATCTTTACAAAACCCCACAGCCAGGGGATCAGTCCCGCCGCTGTCCCCCAGATGGCTGCCCCGGGGGGAGCCGTGTGCCCTGCTCTCCGGGCACCTCATCCTGTCTGCAGACCCCCCCTCCCTCCCTCGCTTCCCGCAGCTTGGGTGCACGAGGGCCAGCTGGGTAAGAGCAGATAGGGCCCAGCCAGACCGTCCCAGATAATCCAGGAGGGCCACCAGCACGGCGCGGCGTGGGGGCTCGGGCTGGAGGGTCCCGGAGAGGCCGCCCCAGCCACACAGCCCCCAGGTCCCCCGCACGGGCCAGCCGTCTGTGAGTGGAGACCCGGGGACAGGGTGGAGTAGGACAGGGAGCCTGGGAGCCGGAGAGCTCGGAGTTTGAATCCGGGCTCCGGCCGACCACACAGACCTGCCTGGTCTACACCGGCTCGCCCTCCTAGGACGCCTGAGGTGCCGGAGACACTCTACAGTGCGCCATCCAGGACACCGGCCGCCGGCCACCTGCGGCCACCAGACACTCGCAGGCGGGGTTGGAGGACTGAGGTGTAGACTGCCAAACTTGAGTTTTAATTAAATTCGAACGGCCTCATGTGGCTGGTGACCGTCCTGGATGTCTGACTCCCCGCACTGGGCGTCCTCCTCCGTGTCCCGCAGAAACAGCAGCTGCCACGTGGTAAGGGGCCCCGAGGAGCCAGGAGACGGTCTCTCAAGGGCTTGGGGGTCGCAGGAAACAGAGACCGGCCGTGCGAAGGAGCAGATTAACCGTGTGTTACTGAGGGGTGCGTGCTGGGGGCAGGGAGGGGGGGTGTGAGAGCCAACGCAGAGGGTCCGGGGCGGCTTCCGCGTGCGAGTCAGGAGGTGTGGAGACTCACTCCGCGGAGAACAGCATTCCGGAGTATTCTCTGAGATGATTCACACACTTTCGTGACCTGGTGGCTCCCATCTGTTTCCTGTCAGAAAACCCTTCCCAGGCACGAAGGCCTGTTTCCTGGAATCGGGGGGCAGTGAGGACGGAGAATCCGGGAAGGCGTGTCCTGCTCTGCAACCAGCCTTGGAGGGGGGACCCTAAGACGTCGCTGCGGGGGGGGCACAGCTTCGGAAGAGATAGGGCAGGGGGAGCCCTTGCCTCACGTCAGTGGGACCCGGGGCCCAGGCGCAGGGCTGAGAAGGAGCCCCGTGAGCCTCCCCAAGACAGACACACAGACACCCCCCACCTGGGGCTTTTCTGACGCATACCACCAGGGGGCGCTGTTGGCAGGTAAGCCTCAAAGCCTCGCACAGTGGTCGGTCCCCTCTGAGCCCGACATCAGGGGGTGGGGGCCAGGGAGGGGTGAGCGGCTGCCGGAGACAGGACGGGCCCTGCTGCTCCGAGGGAGTGTGGAGGGGCCGAGGGGGTAGCCTTCTCCGCCTCTCTCTTCCCCCCGCACCCGGGCCCGGAGCGGCCCCCTCCCACGGTCCGTCCAGCCTTCAGAAAGCTCAGGGGGCAGCTGGGCCTGTGGATCGGCCGGCAAGTGGGGCTGCTCCCCTGCATCCCCCTCCGCGCAGGCAAGCTTCCCACCCCCCAGAGGCCACGCGGGCTGCCCCAGAACCCCAGCACTGGCATCAGCTCACGCCACCTCAATGCCACTCCTGCCAAGAGCCCAGGAGGACACTGACGTCCCAGGAGGGCTGTGCACGCACACTGGTCCCGGGGGACACAGGAGTCATGCAGGGAAGGCCATGGCTCTGACCCTCACGGGGCACGGGCTTCTTTGGGCACCCTCCTGTAATCGGGGGCGTGGGGAGGCTTGCCCCACCAGGGGAAATGCAACAGGCCGATGCACTTGGGGGGAAGCCATGTCCCCTGCCCCCAGCCCCATGCAGCCCTCTGCCCCTCGTCCCGGTAGCTCTGGTCCTCTTCCACGGCTGGGACGCTGCCTGCAGTCCCCAGCATGGCGCCCTTCCCTGTGCTGTCCCCCTCCGCCCGTCTGGGGCCCCTGCTCCCTGGTGAGCCTCCCAAGGGCAGAGGACACGTTTGTTTGGCCCAGCGCCTGCCCCACGGGCACCCCCTGTGTTGAATAGAAGACGATGCTCCCCCTCCCACCTCCCTGTGCGTCCTCGTCCCCGTGAAGGGGACAGGGCGTGCCCAGCCTGGGGGTGGAGGGACCCGAGGGGGACACCCGCGCTCACAGAGCCTCCCACCTCCACGCCCGGAGGCATGGGGACACGCAGGACAGCCTGTGACAGACCTCAGCCAGGGGCTGCTGAGAACGACACACCTTTGCTTTTCTCCCTGCACAAGGGTCTTTGCCGAGAGAACACACGCGACCGCACCATCCCCGTCCGCCCTCAGGCTTACGAGCTTCGCGATCGCAGGAACCCCGGAACCCCGCCGGTGACAGCTGCTGACACTGGCCGAGCACCTGCTGCTTACCGGGCACTCCCCAGAGGTCCTCGCCCCGCAGGAGTCAACCCGCCCATCCTCACAACCCCGGGAAGCGGTCATGATCTGTGAGCATTGTGTCCATTTTATAGACGCGCAAACTGAGGTACGGGGAAGTTCAGTATTTGTCTAAGGTCACACGGCTGGTAACCACATTCCCACCACGCTGGTCCTGTGCTCTACCAAAGAGAGAAGGCACCGGGAGGGAGGGAAGGAGAAAAGGAGGGAAGGAGGGAGGGTTGGGAGGGAAAGAAGGAAGGCATTTCCCCAAAATGTCTTCAGGAAATGAGACCGACAGCGTGCCCCGATCTAACATGAGGAGTCCAAGCGCCCGGCTACATACTGAGTATCTTGGCACGAAATGCTTGCAGAGGGCAGTTCTCGCCGCTGTGCCCCCCGCGGACCCTGAGCCCAGTCCCTCCGCTAGTAGCCCAGGGCCTCGGGGACGCCGCGCTCCTCCTCTTCATCGGACAATAGTAAGGAATCTGTGATGTCCCCTCTGCTCTCGCTGCCAAGAAGCTCAGGGACAAATTTATGGTCTATTTCGGTAGCTTTTCCTAACTTCAACCCCCCCCTTTGTTGAATTTATTCTCCTCGCACCAGAATGTATTACATCAACGTGTATCTTTCCCTTTTTTTTTCTCCTGGATGAAAATTTAATTGGACTTGTGTTTATTGTAAAATACCCCCACACCTTTTTCAAAGAAGGTAGGGGTTTGAACAAATGATTATTTTAAAAGGCAGGTTCTATTAACGTGTCCAGCACGGCTATGCGTCCAGCATATGCAGCAAACCCCCGTCTGCCCCGGGACACCCATGGCCTTCCCTTCACAGGCTCTGCCCCCCCCCGCCCCAGGACCACAGCCGCAGACTTCGGGGGACGCCCTCTAGGGCCCATGGCCCCCGAGAGTGGGACAAGGGGATTGGGCTCTACCGCCATTGCTCAGCTGCTTAAACCTTCGTCCCCCCAGATTCCTTCCCAGGCACATCCCCACCAGCCAAAAAGATTGTTTAACTTTTTCTAGTCTTATTTCCAAAGCGATAGATAATTTGGACACATCTCCATCCATCTTCTTCCTCCTTCCCTCAATCCCAGACCTTCTCCAGGGGCCATGGTCCTGTGCTGGCTGCTGGTTCTGATGCCCGAGATCAAGTCTCCTACTCCTGGCCTTTTCTTCCCCAATTTGCCTTAGGGGAGGGACCCCTTTCTCCATTCAATAGGGGCGCTGCCAGAGGGGGCCACGTGAGCCCCCAGCCCAATCGGAAGATTGGGAAGATGGCGTGCGCACTATGTCCCAGGGACCTCGCCCAATGCTTTGGGACCGCGATGCCCTGAAGGCACGGCCCACTGGCTCGCACGACCCAGACCCCGCAGCAGCCCTGCCCCTGGTCCTTGTGCAGCTGGGTCCATCACTTCTTGAAGCTCAGGAGAACTCCCGACAGATTCCTCTTTTGCTTACGGTAGTCACATTGGATTCCATTGCTTATAACCAAAGAACCCTCGCGGACGTGTAACTCTCTCCACTAATAAACATGGACCTGGACTATACTTTTAATCCTAACAATCTGAGATTCCAGGAACCTCACATAACATAAATTGCAGCACCACTAAGTCAACATTTAGGAGGAGAAAAAGGAAGACGCCGAAGCTGCAGAAAGAGGAGATTTAAAATTTCCCGGTAGCTCGCATTATTGCCTAACAAATATTCACTCCCTTCCCTCGGCCTTGATGGGATAAATAGGTTGACCCACCCCATGCGTGGGGAGCTTAACCACATTCTTTGCTTTGTCCGGTAGAATGTGGATGTGAGAGCATGCTAGTCCTGAGCCCAGGCCCTGAGTCCTCTGTGTTTCTGTTCCCTGGGAGATTTCCGCCTCCCCCGCGGGAAGAATACGCCCTCGGAAGCACGAGCGTCCCATGGAGATGACGGGGACCCAACTGTCATTCTGGAGCCAAGCTCCGTCTAGAGAAGCTGGACCCTGGACCAGCGGCAGGTGCACGAGTGAGAACTAAGTGCTTGCCACGAGAACTTGAGATCTGTTTTGTTACGTAGCATTATTGTGGCGATAGCTGCCCGATACAGACTTGTTGTAATTTCACACAACAGATTCACGTGGCCTGGGGCGGGCTTAGTGGAAGTCTCACCTGCCACTCTGACCTGGTTGGAGGCACAGGCTCTGCAGGGAAGCACCCGGAACTCTTCCGCCTGGTACATGGAGTAGTCGGTGCTGGCGACAACCAGCGTGTCTCCGGGCTTCCACGACCGAACGTCGTCCTCCAGGGTCAGGACGGTGCTGTTCACGTTGGTGTCGATGGTGACGGTGAGTTTGGGCCTCACTGGGACCGCAGACAGGAGGGACCGAGATAGAACCCTGTGTTCCTGGCCAACTTTTGGCCGCCCGCCTCTTCCCGTGCCCTCCCTAACTAAATGCCAGGTTCGCCTATCCAAACCCAAATTACCAGGCTCAGCCCATCCCAGTCTTGGTGCAGGTTTTGAAGTCAACAAAACCGTAGCAGAAAAGAGCCATTCATTAGCCCCGGGCAGGGGAATTTTCCACCCACTCCTTAGAGTTGAATGTAACTGCCCGCCACACCCGCTTTGCTCAAGATGTAAAACAAATATAGCTCTCTCAGCTATTATTTACTGTAGCGGTAAGCCCTTCCCCCCGAGAGCGCTCATCCCTAATGACCACCTTCTGGGGGAGGCCGAGCGCCTCCGCGAACCACCCGGCCACTTCCCATCCCTTCTAACGAGTGCCTCGGGAGCCGGGTTTAAAATAACACCATCCAGAGGCCACGGGCTCATGTCTGCAAGAAGGTCAGCCCTGGCCGTGGCACCCTCGTCTACGCCGGCCAGGCCCTTCCCCTTCCTGAAAGGCATCTGGGCAGGGTGGGGCCCGGCCGGCTCCTGCCAGCTCCGAGGACCGTCCCACGGCTCCCGGGTCGCAGAAGGGCCGTGCACGGCCAGCTTGGCAGAAGCACCGTGTCACTGAGATGTGCCGGGGCAGCTGACCCAGCTGCATCCAAACCCCCGACTGCCGGCTCAAGGAACGAGCCACCCATGGGTGCGTGTGCGTCCCCGCAAGCCGCTGCTTACCAGGCTTCCCGCAGAGGAACCGCACGCGGTAGGTCTGGCAGGCTCGGCCCCGGTCGTAGCACACAAACCTATAATCCTGGCCTTTTTTGTAGACGACTTCGGTGGTGAGGTTAATGCCGTCCGCCGTTGTGGCCTGGAAACAGCAGGGGAATTATGGAATGAAATCATTTTCGTGCGCGTAAAGGAGGAAGGCGATGATTAATGGTACAAACATCCATTCACAAGTCTAAAACTGTCCCTGCTGCAGAAATTATTTCCTCGGGCCCAAGATGATCATGAAACGACCGGGCCTCGCTTTTGTGCTAAGAAAACAGTTTTGTTGTAAGGAAGACGGTGTGAAGGCACGGGGTGGAGAAATGCCTCCCAGGGTGGTCCATACCCACGCCACTGATTTGCTGCGAATTCTACCACCCCCCTCGGCCATTTATTGGGGACCCCCTCTGTTCAATCAACTGGAGTGGGGAGCCCTTAAAAATACTCCTGCCCAGGCCCCCTCCTCCGGGGCTCAGATCGGGTGTGTCTGCGTGTGGCTTGGGCATCGGAACTTTTAGAAGTGGCCCAAGTGGTTCCAGAGGGCAGTCCAGTTTGAGAACCGTCCTTGTCCTTACAGTTACAGGGCTAAGTGCTGGGGATATGATGTCATTCCATCTCCACGGCAACAATGAGGTCGCTGGCCTTACAGATAAGGAAACCGACCCTTGGGGCGGGGGTGGGGGGGGTGAGTCACTTGCCCAGGGTCAACCAAGCCAGTCGGAGGCAGAGCCAAGATTCGAATCCAGACTCAGCCAACCACAGAGCTCGTACTGCTCAGCCCCTCCCCCCCGGGGATGCCAGGCGTGCGGCCTAACGTCCTCTGTTCAACGTCTCTCCCCTCCCCGGGGATCCTGGGCTCCAGGGAGGGCGAGGGGCTGGCTTCCGCTTGTCTCCCGACCCCAGCTTCCAGACCGGGGCTTGGCACGGAGTGGGGTCTCCGCGATGGGGACCAACGGGTGAGCGGCCCCAAGGCCAGGTAGAGAATTTAGGGAGCGGGCTCCGAGGAGGTCGCGATCCCTGCCAGCTGGGGCTCATCCCAGAGCCCGGGTGTGTCTGCAGCAAGCCCGTGGCTGTCATCAGAGACGAGCAATTTAGATCCAGGCTGCAGCTGTCGTCCTCTTTGGCACAGAGACCAAAGGGACCCGGGCTGGGGAAATAGGGAGGCACAGTACAGTCAACCTATTAAAAAAGAGGGCGGTGGGGGGCAGCTTTTCAGGAACCATGAGTTTGAACACAGTAGGTATGTGTTGTCTTTGGCTTCAGAGAAGAGCTCTACGGCAGCTCGGGCGTCAGGGGCACCCAGCCCTTTCCTGCAAGTCACGCTTGCCCCGTTATCTCGGGTGGCCCCCAGCGCCTTGGGACAAGCAGGAGTTGCGGACCCGCCCTTGGGAAAAAGGGAAGGCTCAGAGGTTTTTAGAAGCGAGCTCAAGGTCAAGGTCGTTGGAATGTCAAGCTCGGCTCCTCTGAGCTCAAGGTCAAGGTCGTTGGAATGTCAAGCTCGGCTCCTCTGAGCTCAAGGTCAAGGTCGTTGGAATGTCAAGCTCGGCTCCTCTGAGCTCCCATTGTTTTCCGTGGAGGCCAGAGCATTCTTCTGCAGGAGACCCCGTAACATGGAGAACTGAGCCTGAAAACACCAGTGACCGGAACCGGACATTTTCCAAGGCCCAGTGTCCCACAGGACTTCCTGGGGGGGGGGGCATCTATTCAACTCTGCTCTTCCCTCCCCCCCATTTTTCTAAACCTGAGCAATGACCTCACTTTGGGATAAGAAAAGCAAAAGAGGGATTCTTTCCCTGTTCAGGGAAACTGGTCTCCCCCTTAAGTAGACACAATTCTATTACTATTTTTGATAATTAATAATTACAAAATAACAGGATGATTAAGATAACAATTATGAAATATTTTTAAAAATTAGGGGCCCTTCGTATGTCGTTGCATGATGGCCCCAAAAGAATCCCACCGGGAGACTGACAATCCCCGATCCGCGTCGTTGCCGAAGAGGAAATGGGGACCATGAGTCACCTGACTGAGGCCTGCCGCCAGGACTGGGGTGAGGGCAGCGAGATTTAGGGGGGCGCTCACCTTAGGGCCGTGGGAGCGCAGGGACAGAACTGCGAGAAAGGGGCACCTTGACCATCGTCCCTAACCCTTGACTGCTTCCGTGGGCCTCCGTTCAGCCAAGAAAAAGCCAAGATCCCATTCTGGAATCCAGAGTTTCGAATCAATAAGGGGCCACCATGCTCAGCAAAATACTTTCATGGAATGCACTTCTGCGTGCAGCCCCCTGGGGGTCTAGAGTATGGGGTCGGGTCCCTTGGAGGGTCTTGGGTAATGGAGCTGGAGAGCCATCGTGCCCTACGCTGTTTCATATTTTATATCTATGTACGCTTGTCACTGCTTTGTTGCCTCCAAGCCTTCAGTCAGGTTTTATTTAATCCTTTAGCCTGGGATTAGTTGTGCTTCGACTTAAGCAGGACCCCGTGTCCGTGCCGGGCACAGAGGCACCGGGAGAACGGGAAATGCCTAAGGGAAGCCGCCATAGAGACAGGGTCTCCTAAAGCCAGGAGCCCGCAGCCCGACGGCGCAGAGCCGACACCAGGAGCCGTCTGTAGACCACGGAAGCGTTCCTGGAGGGCTTCCAGAAATACTTGGGGAGGGGAGGCTAGCAAAGGGCTGCACTTGCCGTGGCCAAGGGAACTGGAGGTCTGACGTGAGGGCTAGTGCAGAATTGAGGCCAGGATCTTCCGGGGTGCAGGGGAGAGTTAGAATTAAATCTGGGGAGGATGCCCCTTGGGGCCGTCGGCCCTTTGTGATTCTGTTGGACCCAAGGAGAGCCTACAGCCGGCGACCTGCTCTCACTCGGGGTCGGTCCTTCTCAAGGATGCCGCCGCTGTGGGAGGAGGGCGCCTTAGCCGAGTGGGAACGGTCTGCCTGCGACGCCAGTGAGCTGGGGGGGGGGGGGGCAGCTCGCTCACTGCTTGGCGGAGAAGCAGCCTGCGGGTACAGGGGTGGAGCTCAGCCGGCACCCCAAATCCCATTTGGGTCCCGTGCGCTCGAGGTCCCCAACGAAATCAACTGAGAAGGGAGGCTGAAGGAGACGACCCATCCCCAGGCCGGGGCGCCGTCCGCCACGGCTGTGGAAGCAGCTTGAGGAGGAGTGGGGAGTGGGGAGTGGCGTCCAGGAGGGGACTCACTGGCCGGGAGGCCTGGAGCCCAGAAGAGCTTCCAGAGCAGGAATGGGACTTCCCGGCTCACCCGTGTCCCGGGAGCGCCATGAGAACCGCACCACCCCAGGGGCAAGGGAGTCAGGTTCCACTTCCAAAATAAGGTCTGTGTAACTCTTGATGGTTCGGGGTTCGGTACCTGGATATTGATGGGGCGAGTGCAGATTTTTCCTGGGTGAGCGACCTGGAGGTCGGAAATCTTCTCCCCGCCTTTCGCGTGTGACACTCTGCTGTGGTCGAACCACTCTGTCCACTCCACGTCTAGGCAGAAAGCGAAGAGCAGGGTGAGGCGGGGAGGGCCCCGCTGTGCGGCCCCAACACCCCCAGCCCCGCAGGGGTCAAACACCGGGTGCCCGGCTGTGCGCCAAAGCCGTTGGCCACATCCCCCGCCTTTTCCTTAAAAGCACCTCTCTGCTTTCTCACTTTCCAAAAGCAATAGAATCTATATTCTTCACGACTGCAGAAGGGTTGACGATGAAAGCTACGGTCAGCCCGATTCTCGAGGCTGCGGGGAGGGCGCTGCTCTCTGCACCGCAGCCCCCCAAGCATGGCTGCCTGAAGGCCGGTCCCGCTCCCGGCTGTTTCCCGCTCAGCACCACTGCTTGGCACAAAGAGGATCCGAGAGGGGGAGCAGCCTCCTCTGGGCTCTTGGCCGCTCGGGACTGATGAATTAGAGACAGCTTTCCCTGTAATTCAGCGGACTCAGTAACAACTGGGGTCTTATTGGCACAAGAGGAAAACCCTTGCTTTGCAAAGACGGACCTTCCTGCCCTTGGCTCCCCTGGTTAGGGTTCCCCTGGTCGTGCCGAACTCCTCACCTTGAACCCACTCGCTGGAGGAAGACACGTTGAAATGCTCGCCGTGCTCTGTCTGGAACACTTTGGACACTCGGGCGGCTGCGGAACCCCGGTGTCCTGCGGGAGAGAGCAGGGGCATCGGAGACCGCGACCCCCACCCCCACACTCCGGAAAATGCGATTAACTCTAAGACGGGGCAAACCCCCAACATGCACGGATCTTGAACTCTTTCTTAAAGACAAAAAACCATTTCGGGCCAATCTCTGTACTCGGGAAGCAGATGATCTCTTGTCCCTTCTTTTGCTTCAGTTTTGAAAATTGGATTTCAGCGTGCTGACAAATCTGTATCTTGAAGCCCCAATTTCTCCCGTGAATTCCTGTCCAGGACTAGAACCTGGAGGGCTTTCCGATAGGTGGTAAAAGCTCATCAAATTATTCCCCCTGCAGGGTCTGTCCCCGGTCTCGCCTGTCTTAGGCCCCTTGTTTTGAATTAAGTCCGTGGCAATCTCTCTGTACATGTAAATATTGTCTCAGTGATTGATTGCCTTCTGCCACTTTGGCGAACCATGGCCAACGAACGTGGGTTCCAGCAGGTTCTGAGGGAAGGGGGTGGTTCAGAAAGCCCCGGGCCTTTTGATCCAGGATTTGATCGCCCACTATTTATTACCGTGATATTCGATATGGTCTTCAACCGAAGAAGAGGGATTTCCTTTCACAGTCAGGAAACTCCAAGGGTGTCTGGTGAAAGCAACAACAAAAGGTAAAGACCCTTCCCTGCCTGAGCCTGTCCCGGGGCAGAACTGAGACAGAGCCCCACGAGCACGCAGCCCTCCCCGCTGTTCCGGGGCCATCCGCTCGCCGGCCGGGCTGCTTTTCGCCCGCAGAACAAGAGCCTCTCTTTGCCAGGCTGGGCCTCCTACCCACCTGGCTCGCCCGCTATTGACTCACCTGGAGCCTCTTTAACCCCACTCTGGCGGGAGCCGGGGCACGGATCACAAACAAACAAGCCCGCAGCCCTACAAACCACCCACCAGGCTCAATGAGGTCCTGAAGCAAGGGTTCCGATGGCTTTGGGAAAACAAGGATGCAGATTCCAGGAGAGAAAGGCTCCTTCCCTGGTGCCCTGGCCTTGGAAAGTCAAGCGAGGCCTCTCGCTCGCAGTGGGGAACGGAGGAGGAAAAGGAACGGAGGAGGAAAAGCCGGAGGAAGATGTCCTGACCTGAAGCATGAAGGTTTCTCTCCCCTTTTCCGTCTTCCCCTGATGCCTGTCTTCCTGTCTTAGGGTACTCAACAGCTTTTGTTATTTTTGTTTTGGTCTTTCATTCTGGAAAGCAAGTCTTTACTGAAGTTGGGGATTTGATCGGGGGACTCTCTTACTCAAGACCCATCGATGGCTCCCCAGTGCCCTCTGGATAAAAGCCAAGCTCCCGGGGGGGGTGGGGGCAGAGCAAAAGGTCTTTTTGCGCCCACCTCCTCAGCCTCGTCTCTGCCCCCTCCCCCGCCTTCAGGAGAGCCATGTGCTCAGCCAGGGCCTCGGCACCTGCAGTCCCTCGTGGGGAACCTGCTCGCCCTCGCCCTCGCCCTCGCCTCCACCTCTGTGCCTTGAGCCCCGCGCCCATCCTCTTGCTCAGGCCTCCTCCTCACTTCTCTTCCGTTCCTGCCTGCCCACGAGGGCTCAGCACCGTCTGGCCCAGAGCCTCGTGCCAACCCCTGCTCGGGAACCACTTTCTGAGTGCTCGAGCCACGGACCGCACAGACCTCGGTTCTAACTGATTTTAGATGCCCCAAGCTTGTCCCTCAGAGCGTGTCCATACAAACGAGGACGCAGAGTGTAATTCCTGCCCGCCCATGTCTGGCCCTCAGGGGAATGGCCGTGACAAGGCGGGGCAAGCATCCCTCCTCCCAGTGGCCCTTGCTTCTCGGGAGAAAACAGTTGCTAACGTTTATTGAATCCTGAGTCTGTGCCAGAGAGGATGGCAAATATTTTGCTACTTATTATGGCACGTAACCCCCTCCCCCGCTCCGGATGTGTCTACTTCACAGATGCAGGAACCGAGCAGCGAGAAAGAGTCCCCTCCCCGCAGGCACACCTGCCAGGAGGTGCAAACTCGGGCCTATCTGAGGCCGGGTCGTGGGCCCTCAGCCATTACCGTCTTCTGCTGAGGCCCTAAGAAGCCAGTCCCTTAGTGGTTCTCACTGTCATTGTAAATCCATAAACTGGCCTTTCAGTTTAGAAAACAAGGAAATGGAAGCCCCCTCTGCTTTTGCTAACAAAGGAGCCTTGAGATATCAAGGTGTCCTTCAAGGTGTCATCTCTGACCGCCTGAGCTCCCTGTCCAGACCCTTCTAGAAGGAGCAGCCCCTGGACTGTCAGAGAATGCACTCTGGAATCTGGAGCACCCCCCGCCCCAGCCACCCCTCTTGCCCAGGCGAGCTCGGCACAGCCAGGAGCCCGGCTTTGCTCAGAGCCCAGGGGAGGCTCTTCCAGCCCCCAACCCGGCTTGGGGGTCTGCGGAGCCGAAGGGAGGTGCCCCGCTATCTTCAAACAGCCCCAAGCCGGAGGACCCCAACCTTCTACCGAGCTGAGATCTGGTTCAATGTGATCAAAAGGTGCGGCCCCTGTGGGGCAAACAGTTCACTGTTGGTGCCCACATGCTCAACAAAGTCAGGCCCGAAGCTCGAATCCGAGACAACCAAACACGGCGGGCACATGAAAGGCCCTTCTCCCCGGGGCTGGGCTGGGCAGACACCTTAGAGGGTCTCTGAACAGATGTCTGCCTGTGCCCCCGGGCGCCCGATGACCCCTTTGCCAAAGAATGGGCAAATGAAGCCAGTGGCCCATTGGAGACACGGCTTCCACGCCGCGGAAGGCCAGCCGGTATTTTGTAAGCGGCTAAACGAATGAATGACTTCACGCACACAGAGATCTTTTGTGTTTTCGGAGCAGAATACGCTTCGTAAGGAAATCCGGGCTCCCCGATGCGCCCTGCGCAGAGGGGCGTCTGCCCACCGCTCCCCAGGCCGGCACTGAGCACTGAGGGGTGAGCCGCGGGCAAGGATCAGATGCTAAGGTAACCGCACAGCCCAGGAGGGGGACTCGGGGTCCTGGAGCCCGGCGGGGGCGGGAGTGACCGCGGTACCTGAATCCAAGGTGTAGGAAGTGTTTGCTGCCCAGTTTCGTCATGGCTTTTCTGGCTGTGTCGTCCAGGTTCCGAGACCCCTCGTCGTTCACCGCCACCGAGAGGATCCTGCCCGCCGGCACCGCACTCAAGTACCGGACCAGACGCTCGCTCTCTTTCTTGGATCTATAGGTGTCAAACCTGAAAAGGGCAGAGAGGGTGGGTTTTCACAGCCCTGACAGCAGCCCCCCCAGAACGGAGGTCTAAGCACACGCGTGCACTGCAGCAACGAACGTGCCCTCCAAAGACCCCTGGGATTTTTAAAGAAAGGAGCTCTCGTGACGGCAAAAACCCATCTTCCCAAACTCGACGGAGGTAACCCACTCTCACACAGAAAACACCCACGCTGCGTGGTTTCAAACAACAGTCTACACCCCCCAGACGAGCGTGTACAAAGAAAAGACGCAACTTTGTAATGACCCCCGACTATGCCCCATGTGGCTCTAAAGATTTGGTACAATTATAATGGAAATTCTGAAACAGTTTGTCTCGGGGCTTCAGCAAAATCGTTCTAAAACAGATCCAGAAGAATAAACCAGCGTGAATGGCCAAGATCCGGGGAAAGAGAATCAGGGGTGGTACCGGGGGGGTGGGGTGTTGGGGAGGGGGTGAGGGAGGTGGGGGGTTAAGGGGTGGCGGGATAGGTGCTCCTGAGTCCTCAGACTGGTTTGCACGTGTTGGTGTAAGCTGGTGTGTCCCGGCCAAGGCCCCTCATCCTCCCCACCCCACCCCCCGCCCCCCGGGAGCCACCTGCGGCGAGCCCAGCTCGTCTCCGTCTCCGTGCTGACCACACCACACGCCTTAACACGTCCTTCTCTGCCGGATCACATGCCTCCTGCCTTTGAAGGGCTGGCCTACGTTCCCATTCCTCCAGGTAACCTCAGTGACCGCAGCCTGCACCCGTGTGCGTGCGTGCATGAGTTTTATTAGGATCTCTACTCACACGCATTCCCCTATCAGGTTCTCGAGGCCCCAGACCCATGCTTTCACCACAGAGATTTGGCGGGAGCAGCTGTCCGTCCTCAGGACCTGCACACCAACCGGTGGGATGACTTCTCCCCCCACAGCTCAGTAGGGCCCACACACCCGGAGCCCAGCTCGCCGCCGCGACAAACCATGGCATACTGATTCCAGAGGCAACGCCGAGGGCCCGGCACGCCGCGTGGAAAGGGAGGGCTCGCAGACGTACTCTGGGCCTATGGGGCTCATAGCGCCTTCCCACGTTACCTGTGCGCCAGCGTCGCTCAGCCCCGGGCCAAGGCAGGTGCCCGGAAGGAATACGGGTTAAAGGTCTCTCTGGGCAGATCTGGGTGTGATTCCCAGCTCTGACACTTTCTGACCTTGTGACTTAGAGCAAATGGATCCCCCTGATCCCCCGTGTTTTCCTGTGTACGACGTGGATAATCACAGAACCTACTCCTGGGGGGGTCACGAAGGTAAATTACACATGGCTGGTAAAGTGGTTCACACGACGTTTTGCACACAGTCCAGTGATCGTGCACCTGCCTCTGCCAAAAACCTGGACGTCACTGGGCTGCATTGCCATTGATCTGCACCCCCACCCCTCTGCTGGTCCTTCTCTGCTTCCGGACCATCACGCCCCCCTCACCACTGGCCCTTGGCACTTGCTGCTTGCCATCTTGAACACTCTCTCCCTTACTCATCTTCGCCCTGCAGTTCTCCCCTCAAATACTACTTCTTTACACTGGCTTTCCCGGACCCTTTGATGCAAAACAGGCTTCCCTAGTTATCCTCCACCATTTCCTTCGTTTCCCCCTGATTAGCATGGTCTCCAACGATGCCGTGTGTACATGTGTGCCCGCCCCGTCGTTCCTGTTAATTCAGCTTCAGGAGGCAAATGCCCAGGAGGGAGAGACGAGTCTCCCCCCGCGGGGGATTTCTGTCCGGCTGGCTCACCGCTGCGTCCCAGCACCGAGAGCCACATCCAGCTGGGGCGCAGGCTCCGGCCGCGTCTGGGGAGCGAAGGGCTGTGTGTTTAAGTGAGGGCAGACCTTACCGGTCCGAATGGATGACCGTCGCCGATTTGGGGTCGATGACATGAACGATGACTCCACGGTGACCCCAGCTCCTTTCAAAAAAATAGCCTCCTTCCTCCATGCCGCCCGGGTGGAGGGTCTTGTTCAGAAACGTCCAGGAGAGCTTTTTCTGTCCATGTAACTCGAGCGTGCCTCCTCGGCCGACCCCGATGTACTTCAGGCCAAAGTAAGGGTCGGGCGGAATGCCTTCGTCGGCCCTACGAGAGAAAACAGCTCCCCGGCGTCAGCCGACCCCTCTGTCCACCGGATACTGAGCCCAGAGGGGACCGCACTGCTCCCACCGCGGCCGCCGTAGAACCGGACACGCGTGGTGGCTGCCCGAGGCCCACAGAGACAGCGTCGCCCACCAGATGGTCCCAACCAGACCAAAATCAGGCAAAAACACTCCTCGCTTGTTTACATTCCCAGCGCTAAGAGTTTTCTCTCCTGGCCCCACCTGGCCACGTACTACCGACCCTCGAATATTCTTGGCTGCCGCTCCTGAGAGCCCCGCTGTCCGAAGAGAGAGCGCAGCCAGAGGCCAGCACCGCACGAAGGTTTTATCTTGTCCATCGTAACCGACTGAATCAACCCTCCCAGAGGCCCCCTGAGCCACGACAGGATCGAAGGACAGCAAGACGTCTGGCGGGGACCCTTGCAACTTACAGAACAAAGCCTTGGTAACCCTCTCCTCTCCCGCTGGCCCCCGCCTTGCACGGAAGCCTCGTCATCCCGCCGCCCTCTCCCCGCGGCAAAGCCTCCTTCCCGTCCGGGCCGAGAGCGGCCCCGGGCGCCGGCGCCCACCTTCCATACAGAACGATGCTGAAGTTGCCCTGGTAGGGGCAGAGGGCACTCCCCGCGTGCAGCTCCCCGCCGTCGTCGATCAGGATGTGCCGGGTGCGCAGAACGATGGGTTCCCCGTGGTCTTTGATGACCAGCTTTCCTGAGGACGCGGGAACGGGGTGGGGATGGAGAAGGCTCGCGCTAGAGGGTGGACCCGCTGGGCCCCCCTCATCCAGGCGGGCCCTTCTGTCCAGCTCTCCCCCGTCTCCTGCCGGCCCCGCCGTGTGTGGACACCGCCCGCTGGCCTGTGGTCACGGCCGCGCACAGCCCGCAGCAGGCAGTGATGCGCAGGAGTGCTCCCAGCTGCCCCGAGAACGTCCCTCCAAAAACGCCTCTCCCACTGAGGCCGCACCTGGGACAGGCTGCTCCCAGAGGCCCAGAGCCGGGGGCCTCGCGAGCCACAGGGCGCTCCGACCTGAGCCAGGAGCACGCGACCTGGGTTCCGCCCGTCCAGAGCGGGGGCAGCCCGCTTCCCGCGGTGGACGGGGACCGGCTTACCTCCCTTGGACACGTGGATGGAGTTCACGGTGGCAGACGCGGTGAGCAGCAGGGCCTGGCCCCGGCCGATGTGCACATAGTGGTCCAGGTCGTGGCCGGGGCTCCACGGCTGCAGCTCAGGGCTCCGGTCGGGGCACGTGGCTGCCGAGGACAGAGAGACGTCACAGCCTCTGGCCCCACCCCAGGGCGCCGGGGGGAGGGGTGCTCCCGCACCGTGCCCCGCCCCCCTCTACTAGCACGAGGCCTCGAGAACAAGGACGCCCCTGATGTAGGCGCCAGGAGCCCTGGGGTCTCAGTTCCTCCCACGTCTGTGAACCAGCCACGTCCTTCCCCAGGGGTCACTTTCTCCATTTATAAAAGGGACGGCAGACCAGATGACTCCTGAAGGCATTCCGGGACCCAGCGGTAGGGGGTGATCTGCCCGGAGTACTTGTCATCCAAGACATTCTTTCCTCTGGAAAGCGGTGCTCAGAGAGCGCACACGGCCCCCTCCCCTCCTGCGGGAGAATCTGACTCTGGTTAATTTTTGATCTCTGTTCCACTGGAAACCGAGAAGGAGGGTATCACACAATAACCCGTGTTGCCGAGGACATCGCTTCCAACGAGGGGGGCCCCTTACTAGCAAACGGCGTCTAAGTGGGGAGAAACTGTACAGTTTGTGTCTCTCCCTGGGGGAGAGGTCGTGTCGTGGGCTCCCCCGAGAGCAGTGACCCTCGTGACCGGGCGCGTGTCCCGCGGGAACCCCACAAGTCCCATCTGCGGAGTTGCCGCAAGTAACTGCCCTCGTCTCTTTTCAAAGAAAGTGATTTGGAAACAAAGCCGTCACTATTTAGCAGGATGTTGTTTACAGACTACGAAGTTTCACGAAACAACTGTTACTGTCGGATTGAAGAGAGAGAGAGTAGGGGCCGAGGTCCCCGGCCCAGGCACCTCCCGCATCTGTCTGGCCACGGCCTCGCTTCCTGTCCCCCAGAAGGCAGCTTCTGTAAAGCTCTGCGGAGTGCGGCCAGGACCGTTCTCGCGCGGAGAAACGCAGGCCCTGTGCGGCTCTGGCCGCAGCCGGTGTTTCGGCCTCACCCCCTCCCGAGGGAACCTGCCGCCTGGTGGCCTGTGGTGGCCTCGTGAGTCACAGGGTCAGCCGGGCTGAAGGCCCCCGGGGTGGGTGTGGGGGAGGGCTTCTCCCCGGCTGCAGAGGAAGCACCGGGAGGAGCCTCGTCTCCATCTGGCCGGCTGGGCTCCACTCCAGCAGCGGCCGGCGGGCGCAGGGGGAGAGGCTTTCCCTGCGGCCAGGAGCAATCCGGAGGGAACGCGGTGGGCGAAACAAAACGAGAAGGGCTTGTCGAGGAGAACGAGCCCGATGCCTTCCTCCCCTCTGTCCCCCGAAAACCATAAAGCAGGGGAACCGCTCGGTTTAAGGGCCCTGAGCCGGGGTGGGGGCAGGCAGACCCGCCACAGGGCCAAGGCTGCAGGTGAAGGCGAAGACCCCGGCGTAGGCCGGAGGGACAGACGTGACCTCCAGCTCGGGCTCCAGGGAAGGACGCCAGACGCCTTTTGTCTCTGGAGCAACGTGGGTGCAGAGGACGACGTCCACGATGTGGAGCTGTGACCCCGGGAGGGACCCCGTGCGGTTACCGGCAGGTCAGGCCAAAGCATCCCTTTAGACTTTAGTTCCCTTAACTCCGGGATGACAGGGTCTGCCCCATGTTTACTTATCTCGAGAACTGGAAGGGAGGCGCCCTTTATCTTCCCTCAACGGCCCCAGATTCAGACCCCAAACCCACAGCATCTCGTGTCTTTGTCCCTCCGAAGGCAGCGACCGGCCCTTCCCTGCTGTGCCGCGCTCGGGCTGGGCCCTCGGGGTGGGCTGGGCCCTCGGCGCGGGCTGGCTGAGCTGCGCCCCCCCCGCCCTCCCCAGCCCCGCAGCACCCCCCTCCTGCCCGCCAGCTGCTTCCCTGTCCGCGCGAACCTGGGCTCTGGGGCTCTTCCGCGGAGGAGAGAATTTCACGCCGCTTGGAAAGCAGCCCTTCCAGCTGCTGGAAGCCCCAAGGGGCTCGAGTCATGACAACACATGGAGAACTACGGTCCTTACTCGTCGGGGGACTTCCCGGAGCCCGCGGGCTGGGCTGCTGGGACCGCCGCTCCAGTATCCGGCAGCCCTGGGTCACAGGGCCGGGGGCTCTGGTGCCTCCGCGGCCCCGAGAGGCTTCGGAGGGTCACGCCTTTCCCGGGGTTTGTGTCCCAGTGGGTCAGGTGCTTGCTGGCTTCCAGCCATGGAGGCTGCCCCCCACCTAGCTCTGGACCCGAGGGTCCATTTCCAAGGAGGAGACACACGGCTGTGCAGGGGACCCCTGAGGCCCAGTGAGTGGTCCAGGCAGGGAGCCACGGGCATCCCAGCTTCATGGGATGGAGCCCTAGGGTCTCGCCAGCCACACCTCCCAGGACCAGCTCGGCCGCCCCTTTACGCTCCAGGCATGCGCACTGAGTCTGATGTCACATCTGGCTTTGGGAGCGGTCGGGCCGACCCCACAGGCTCTCCCGTCATCAGGAGACCGTGTCCCCGAGCCCCAGCTGTGTTGGCCCCGCGGCAGCAGCTTGGCGGTCACAAGCCAGGCTCTTTCATGAGAGCGGGATATTTACAGGCCGTAAAGGTCAGTTTCAGCGGGTTTTCATCTGTGGGAACCGCCAGGGGCTGGAAATGGTCGGAGCCTCGGCTGGAACATCTCCAGGGCAGCCGGCCTTCCCAGGAGGGGCTGCAGGAGCAGGACATGGGCTGGAGAGTGAGGGCACGCCCGGGGAACTCGGGGCACACGGGGAACAGGGACTGGGAGCACCAGGGGCACGGCCTCCTTTCCAGACGTCTCCACCCGGACAGAAGAGAGACACCCAGGCTGTGGCAGGAGAGTACCCCGTGAGACCTCCCCAAGGCCCTGAGGGGGGGGTCACCCTAAAACAGAGCCCCGAGCCCTGCTCCCGGCCTAGGCCGATGCCCCTCGGTGTTCGCTAAGAATAAATGAATAAACTCAGGCCATGCTGGCCACGATCTCACCAAGCGTGAGCACACGGCCTGCCCGCCCCATCCCCTCCGGACCTACAAGATCCCGAGCGAATCACACCAAAGGAATTCCACTCGTGACGATGAGAGACTACTTCCCTCCACAGGCCGGGAACACCGAACGGAATAAAGCCCCTTATTCCGACCACACGAAAGCAGCCGGCATGAGCAATGATAACGGCGTGAACCACAATGATGGGTTCCTTGCTCACGACCCTCGTTCAAAACAGACACGTGGTCCCCCACCTCCCACCTGCTCCCCCAAGTCCGCTTCCCAACGGCTGTTTCCTATCGTCCCCGCAGACCTGCCCTGAGCTTCTGCCTGTTCGTTCAAAGTCATTCCAGGAAGGAGTGGACACTGAGCTCAGAAAAGCAGACCCTGTGCAGGGCATTGCCGCCGAGACGCGTAACGGTCCCCAGATTTTACGACGGCAGAGCGAGGAGGGAGCGATGGGCTCAGGTGGAGGGGGCAGGCGGGCTCCCAGACGTGTGATTTTTCTCTGGACGCCCCCCCCACCCCTTAAGCGGTCTGTAACATTTCAATTGGTTGTCAACACTTAACAAGGAGATTTTACATAAAAATCTACATTTCTGGTTTCCCTTAAAAATTCATTGGGGCCCCTGGGTGGCTCAGTGGGTTAAAGCCTCTGCCTTCAGCTCAGGTCATGATCTCAGGGTCCTGGGATCGAGCCCCACATCAGGCTCTCTGCTCAGTGGGGAGCCTGCTTCCCCCTCTCTCTCTGCCTGCCTCTCTGCCTACTTGTGATCTCTCTCTCTGTCAAATAAATAAATAAAATCTTTAAAAAAAAAAAAAATTCATGAGATCCTCCAACGGGGCCCCACTTTCACACAGGACAGCAATTGGCCAGGAGTAAGAAGTGGGTGTCCCCCTCGAGGAACCTGAACTCCCCAGGTGACCACGGTCCCCGCCTGGCCAGCCCCACCGGTCTGGGTCCCGTGCCTGGCTCCCGGGGACGCTGTGCATGGAAACCCTGTGTCTCGTCCGGCCCCATCCTTTTGTGGCTTATGTCAGGGGCCCGGGATGGGAGGGCCTGGGACGGGAGGGTAGCAGGGAGCCGCCAGACCCCAGCCACCCTGTCCCTGCCCTGGGGCTCCTTCTCATGCCCGCAGCAGCCTCGCCTTCCCACTGCGACACAGAGGTCCCACGGCGCCGGGGTGGCTCACCTGTGGACGCGGCCCCAGGGAGGCAGGCCAGGGTCACCCAGCCGAGCATCAGCATCGCCTCGGAGGAGAAGTCCCGTCTGCTGGCAGCTCCCATCCTGGCGGAGTGCTCCCTGAAACAGAAGCACATCAAGTGAGACCGGGACCCCGGCGGCCTGGAATCCGCGGCCCAGGCAGCAGCGACAGACCCAGCCACCGGCGCGCACATGGGCAGGGCCAGCGGGCACACGCCGGCCGGCCGGGGCAGAGTCCTCGGCCGCCGTGACTCAGGGCCGGGCAGACCGGGGCACGCCAGCCCCGTCCCCGTCCTGCCCGGGGCCTGCAGCTCAGAGACCCGGCGACGGATGGAATTTCATCCTCGGTGCCCGTGCTCCCGCCCCTCCGGGACGAAGCTTTTTTCTGAAGGAGCAGAGAAAACCTAAAGTACTCCCACACCATAGGAGCTGGGAATTAGATGTCACGAACGTGCTGTGTGAGCTCAGCTATTTGGATTGACCTCTCTGGGCCTCAGTTTCTTAATTTGGAAAACGAGGCTCTGGACTGGCTGAATTCTAATCTTGACTCCGTTTTTATCAGTCTACACTTCTAAAATACACATTGGTAATAAGTCTTGACAATAGGATATCTGTGTTATACACCGTCTGTATGCCACCTATAACCAGATGAGGCGACGACGGGTAACTATCCCCCAATTGTTCCCTCCTTCCTTGAGAAACAAACCCCTGACTTTTATCTGGGTGTATGGCCACCTTTCCAGACTCTCTTATATAAGTGGTGCAATGGCCTTGGAATTAATTTCCGGCCAACACAGCCCCAGTATGGTGTGTGAATTCCAGGAAATGTCCTTAAGTGGGAAGCCCTTCCTCCCTCCTTCCTCCCTCCTGCTGGAGGGAATGTGGATGTGATGGCTGGATCTCCACCAGCTATCTTTGGCTGTATAGTGGGAGCCATGCTGAAGATGCAAACCAAATCTAGAGAAACATTGAGGCCCTGACCCTGTAGAAAACAGAACAGCCCTAGGCTCGGGATTTATTTTCATGTGTGAGGGAACTAAATTTCTATTTCATTAAACTTCTATTTTACTAAAGGTGCTTATCTTTTTTCTTTTACTCAGACAGTGAATATGGGCCTCTGTTTAGATAAACCTCAAGACAGCAACTTTAAAAAGAAGACGCTAGATTCCCCTTTCAGTACAGAATGCACCCAGAAAACATGTGTGTCCCTCTGTGGCCACACAGATGGCTCAGACTGGGCTTGGGGGGGGGGGGGTTTAACCAGCTACGACTTCCCTGCCGGGGTCCCCGGGTCCTATCCCGGGTGTGACGGCAGCTGTGCCCAGACACAAACATAGTTTCCCTCATGGAGAAAGGGGCCCAAATCCCTCCCGCCCAACACAGGCTCCTCCCCTGAACTAGCTCAGGGACAAATCCGACCATCCCTGGGCTGCAGGCTCCCGGTAAAGTGTTTGGGGTGCTCCGGGGGAGCTGGGGAAGGCAGGAAGGTCTGAGCAGGGCCCCCCGCGCTGGGCCCACGTCCTTTTGTGCAGGTGTGCCGGGAGGCGGGGAGGGAGAAACTGATCCTTTCGGGTTCAGTGCCCGCAGCGTCCTCCCTGCCCGGCCCGGGCCTGGCCTGCGAGAACAACAGGTCCATTCTAGTCTCCTCGGCCGGCCGCTGAAGGCACGCATCATGGCCTCTGGGAACGGCGTCTTTCCCATGGGCCCCGGAACAGGAGTGTCTGCTCTCCTGCTCTCTGCAACAGAAAGGACGGGCTCCAGGGACAGGGGAGGGGCACGCCCTCGGGGGGAGCCCGAGCCCGGCTCTGAAGTCCCGATCGGGTCAGGAACTACTGTCTGCTGCAGAGAAGCCCCCCGGCACCACGGGGTCCTCCGAGGGGCGCCCAGACTTCCGGACCATAAGCCAGCCCCTCCGCTCGCGGACAGAACACGACAGGCTCCCGGGGCGCAGGGGACGGGAACAGGAGGTGGTCTGGGTGCGGGCACCCCTTCTGGCCCAGCTCCAGGGGTCCCCCGTGAAAGCACTTCTTCGTGGGCCTCGGACTCCCACGTGGAGTGGCCGTCGGGCATTCAGGGACCTGCAGCTCTGACATCCTCTGATTACGTCACAGGTCATTTCCAAGATACCCCCACCCACACACACACAGTCCCGTTCTGGGGATATGCACACAATGCCAGTCGGAGGGCTAAGGCTCTAAACCTCTTTCTCCCAACATTCAGGAGGCCTCTGCTGTGCCTGTGTCCGAGCCCTGGGAGACAGAGGCCGCCTGCCTGGAGAGCCGAGGCCCACGTGGCCGGGCTGGGGGACAGGCCTCCGTGCTTTCTCTCCCGGGCGTGGCTCCAGCGCTCGAGTCCAGAAACCCCGAGGGACATTCTGTTGAAGCGAGTCCCCAGAGTTTCTCAGATTTCACTTGGGAGCTCTTCACCGGGGGAGGCCGGCATGGTCCGCTGCGCGCTCCGAGCTTTCTGGCGACGGGAGCTGAGATTATGCTGGCAAGATACGGTCCTGACCCGGTTCCCAGCTGCCGGAGACCCGGGAAGAGCACGCACTGGCCCACGGTGCTAGAAGTTTCCGCAGGACGCCGCGGGCCAGAGGCTGGCCGACCGCAGCCCGATGGCCGTGAGCTGACCTGCTCCCTGAAGGGCACGGGGACCGCCCTGTGCAGAGCCGGTGAGGAGCAAGGGGCGGACGGGCTGTTGGGAGCACCTCGGAATTTGCCATAACCAGCCCAGGGGTCCAGACGGGCGGCATCCCTGCAGTCCCGGGCCTCACGGGGACCAGAGACACTCTCTGTCCGCCCGTCTGGCCTTCACGTGCCAGGGGCCTGCGTCTCGGTTCTTCCTGCAGGTGGTCCGTCCTGGGGTCTGGGCCTCGGCACCTGCAGGGAGACGGGAGCAGTGTTGGCGGAGCCTCTCTAAAGCCCCTGCATTCTGGCTCAGACTGCCCCAGACAGTGGCATGCTGGCCCCGGGGCACGAGAGACCCTGTGCCGGGGGGGCCACGGAAGCCGGACCCCTTCAGGAGAGTCTTGGATGTGGGCCCAGAGGTGGGGGAGAGGGTCTGTTCCAGCTTGGAGGCAGGGGTGACGTGGGACCTGCGGGGCGAGCCAGCGGCTGGTCCTGGGGCGGGTGAGAGCACAGGGACAGCGTCTCCCCCATCAGCCTGGCCTGAGGCAAGGCTAGTGTCACGCAAACCCAGACGAGGCTGGGCCCAGCCACTGGCAGGACCGCGTGGTCCAGAGTCCTCAATCCTGGCAACCCGGCTGTCATCTAGAAAACCATCTGAGCACCTGGGGCTCTGTTTCTTGGTAAAATCTGAGACAAGACATCCTAAATTCCAAGGTCACTGTGGGATCAAGTGAGATGCCTGACCCGCGGCCAGCCCCCCAGTTGTGCTCTCTGGAAGGCTAGCCTGGGCCCCCATTTGTGGAGGGCCCCCTGGGGCTGCTGCAGGCCAGACCACCCGCGCAGGCTCCACTTAGAACCTTTCGGGACAAGAACCCACGGGCCCATCCCAGTGGGCACCAGAAATCATGCAAAGAGGCAGGGAGCGCCCAGAACTCTTGTGCCCACCAGGCAGAAAGGGACTCGTTGCAACGCAGCCTCTGACCCAGCAGGTCTGGGGTGGGGTGTGATTCTGCCTTTGTAACCCACTCGTGGCGGAGGAGGTGGCTGCAGGGCCATGGGCTGCGATCCGAGCCGCAGGATCTGCTCGTCTTACGGAGCAGAAGACCCCTGCCTGTGTTGGTCAGGAGCCATAGATGGAAATCCAAACCAGCATGCGAGGAGAATTTCCGTCTGACTCAAACTTCGGGGACTCGCATCACCCTCCCGCCTCCCTGCCTGCTTGGGGAGGAGGGGGCGGGTGGGGGCAGACGGGGCCCATCCATTCCTGACCCCATCTCAATCGAGGCGTCACTTCGAGTCGTCGTTCGGATAGTAAACACAGGCCTCAGACACCTTTGATACACCCACGGAGGCTACAAATCCCTTCTCCGAACGAAACACCTGGGTGGATAGGGGGCGTGCCCTCCAGGGGCCACAGAGGGAGAGGCCGCCGTTCCGGGGGGAGAGGAGGGCGCACCGAGGCTCCCCAGCCCCAGACGGATGCAAGCAGGTCCTTCAGGTCCTGCCCGGCCGCCGAACCCGAGCCCCTCATCGCACCACTGCCCCGGCTCCCGGGGCCGACGGCGTCCACACCTGCACCGCTCGTCCCGACCCCCTGAGTGGATACCGTGTGGCATCAGGGGACCAGGAAGGGAAGACCCCCGCCCTCCAAATGGTCCCCCGTCCCATTGCCCTATGCCACGGGCACCGAAATCGAGACGATGAGCGTGGCCCCCCACAACCTCTGCAGTGGGGATCACTGCAGCCTCAGCCGGCCCCAGAGCGCCCGGCTCCCCGAATCGGAAGCTCCAGGGTCAGGGGGCCCCGGCCCTGTGTGTGAGCGGGCCCTCCCGGCGACGCTCCCGTGCACGCACATCTGACAACACTGTTAGTTCGGCTCATAGGGACACTTGTCACCCGGGGGCTTGGTCCCCTCGGCTGGGCGGGGAGGGGGGAGCTGGACGGGACGGGATGAGGCGCACGGGCGTGGGGCGCGGTGACCGAGCCCCCCGTGAGTGATGCTGGCCGTGGTCGCCCGCCCGCTGCCGAGGCTGCTCACCCTCAGGGCGACTTCCTGAGTGGGATTTTCCAGAAGCGTCTTCCACGGATAAATGGCTGGGTCTGGGCACCAGTTAGGAGGCACCACTAATCCAGAGATGCTTTCTCACAAGCTTGACATGGAGGGTGACATAGGGCCCTCACCCCCACGGGGCTGTGTGTGTGGAGGTGGGGGGACACAGCTATGACACGGGGCCCCGGGCAGAGGTTGTGCCTGGATGTGGCCTTCCCCCTGGGAAGGGTACGCAGACGGTGAGGGGACCCCTTCAGCCCCAGGGGCCCAGGCGACAGGCCGAGGAAGTCCTCGCAACAGCTCGCGTCACTGCTTTATTCCAGGAGGGCCCGGCTGGCCGCTCACATGGGGCCGGCACGGCTCCCGAAAGAGGAGGGGCAGGAGACAGAAGGTAGGAGAGGACTTCTTTACCCCTCCCGGTATCCGGCCATTGCTCTTCTGGGGGACTCCACGCTGACACACAAGCCACGCTGGGCCTGGAGAGGGGGAGGTCAGGGGGCGGCGGACGGAGAGGAAGCACCAAGAGCAGGGGGCAGGTCCCACCTGTCCCCGGCCGGCTTCCCGCGAACGTGCCCCGGTCCCCGGCGGGTTTGCACGGGGTCTGCGCCTCCTTGACTTAAATGCTCTCTCTCCCCCGTCCGCCCTCCACCTTCGGGAACTTGTCTTTGCTCTGACGCCGTCTCTGCCCCCCCAAGTCTGCCCGGACCTCAGGTCTTTATCGGCGGCTTCTTCCCCTGCACCCACAGCTTACTGATCGAACCTCCCCTCAAGCTTCTTTCTTGCCATCCTCAGGACTCACTGAATGATTCCCCTGGGGGGACCACTGCAAGAGGTGACCCAGTGGTCCCTGTGTCCCTACTCCTAGTCCCCAGGCATTGGATGCCCGGCACCTCCAAGCTCACCTAGTCCTGCGGAAAGTCTGGCCCCTTGTAGGGCTCCTCCTTCCCTCCAGGTCCATCTGAGACCCCTTGTGGGCACCCGCACACATCCAGGCATCAGCCCGTCACTGCCCCTGGTCACCCCTGCTGAGCTCCATCTCTGTCCCCTTAACTGAGCCCTTCCCCCGGGGGAGGAGAGCCCACCCCTGGGTGCCTGGCCCGCGGGAGCTCCCCACTGCGCCTCCCACCTCACGGTAGAAGCTGCCCGTCTCATTTGCACGGAGACGGAGGGACCAGGCTCTGTCACCTGTCCCTCCAGCCAGGGCACACGAGGGCGTCTCCCAGGACGGGATTCCTCTCCCATGAGCCTCCCTGCCCGTCCCGCATCTGGGCGTCGGTCTGGTCTGCCCGGTTCGTCCCGTGGCTCCGTAAGTCAGTGAGTCTCATGCGGAAGGAGGGCTTAGGTCCCCCCTTCCCACCCCACCCCCCGGACATCTCAGCCCCCTTGTACATCAGTGGGGGCAAGCCGTGTGTGGGACGGGGGCTGCCACCTGACTTCAAGGACAAGCTGATGTGGGTCCCACTTTGGGCTTTGCTTGGCATCGTCTGTAAAAGGGACAGAGGCTCTGCTGGCTGGCTCCCCGCCCCCCACCCCCCACCCCGGGGCAGGGCCAGCCCGAGCTGGGGCGGGGGAGGCTGCCCGGCCATGGGGCTCTCATCCCTAGCGCCCCGCCCTGGCTGTCAGCGCCCCGAGCCCCCTCCGGGCTGGCAGCTGGAAGGTCAGGCAATGCCCACAGCAGCCCAATCCCACAGTTCAGTGACCTCAAAGGTAAGCTTCTCCCAGGACTCCGAGTCAGAGCTTGGAGGCTCCCACGTCCGACCACCAGGCTGCGCACCTTCCCGGCCGGCTGTGTGTCCTCCCCTGGCTGGCCGAGGGGTTCTGGCAATAAGCACTTCATCAACTGCGTTTTTTAACTGAAAATACCAGCATCAGGAGTTGGCCGCACATGTCTCCCGGCCCAAGGTTATGCCATGTGTGCCGACTGGTTTCCGAGGTTCCAGCGAGATTTCTACAAAGTGTCCCCTGCCTTCTCCCAGTCACCTCCTGCCCAGTGCCACCTGCTTCACCCCCCCCCCCAGGGTACCGTGATGGCCCGCTGACCCTTCCTCCACACCCAGCGGGCTCCTGCCTGATGGGGGTGGGGCGGCTCACTCCCATAAAGAGCCCCCAGATCAGTGCTAAAGCAAGCGAGCGTGCAGGAGTGCCAAGGAGCTGCAGGGGTGAGGGAGAGCAGAGGCCGGGGCACCGAGGCACCTTCGGGGCAGGGGCTCGGACTCCATCCCGACGGCTCGCCTCAGGCAGACGGGAGAGGCCGCGGGCAGAGCCAGCCCAGTGTTCTTCATAAAGATGCTGCTCCCCCGACCCGGGGAGGGGCGAGGGGAGGAGGGTGTGGCGCTGGAGGACTCTGCCACCAGAGTCGAATTAATTCAGCACACATCTACCAAGTGCCCACTGCATGACAGCACAGGAGAAGACCTGCCCGGGGTCAGTTGTGAGCTCACGGTCCGGGGGACGCTGGTGTCGGCGGGGAGGGGGGCGGTGGGCAGAGGAAGAATGCAGAGCACATACACATTCTGTGTGTCTGACGGTGTTCAGAGCACTGGAGAAAGTCCGGCAGGACCGCGGGGAAGGAGCCGCTCCTGTGCACTGGGAGGTCACGGTTGCGCCCGCCGAGAAGGGGACATTCGAGCAGGTTCCTACAGGCACGAGTCTCAGACCACAGTGGTGGCAGTGACTTGCATTCTTTCTCATGGGGGCTACTTTTTCTGGGGAAACGCATGTCTGGGGACATGGGACAGCTGGAGAAAGGAAGTCTCTCTCCCAATACAGTAAGAGGAGGCCTCATTGATTAAAATGGTCCCTCGGTAGCAGACCGGCCCTCACGGGTCATGGCACGTTTTGTTTAAGACCCTCCAACGGCTGCCCTCCCACTCGGGGTGAAGGCGGGACTCGTCACCCAGCCTCACGTGGCCTCAACTTCATCCCACGCGGATCTCCGCCCACCACGCTGGCCCCGTGGTCCTGTCCTCTGAAGATGCCCGGCTTGTTTCTGCCCTGGGGCCTTGTTGCGGGTCACCCTCCACCTGGGACGCGTGCTCCTGCCCCTCCCACCAGGTGTCGGCCTAATGCCCGGCTCTCGGAGGGGCTCCCCCGAGCCCCTGCCACGGGAAGGAGGCCCCTCTCTCGGTGCCCGGGGCGCTTTCTTGTCGGAGTTGGTCATCATACATTATTCGGCGGCCCTGAGCTTCCTGAGGGGGGATGGCCGTTGTCGGGGTGGCTGGGGGGTGGTCCGGGAACCGGCAGCCCCTGGGAGCTTGTTGCCGACAAGAAGCCAAGGCCACGGCCACGGCCGCCGACTGGCGAACACAGCGATTCCTGGACACGCTGACCTTCCGGGGCCGAGATGCCTTCTGAGCTCCTTGTTCCCCTCTGCCCGGAGCACCACGTCCAGCTACCTCGTCTGCCAGCGCCCCCGACGGCCACCTGTAGGCCACCACGCTCCCCACGGAGGAGGAGGCCGTGGCAAGGTCCGCCCAGAGTTGGGGCCCAGAGCGCTGACCCGAGAGTCTGGCTGGGGCGAGCGGCCCCCGGGGGCAGACCCAACACGAGGCCAGCTCGCGGGCACCTGCTGCGTCTGGGAGTGGGGCTGGAATGTGGCGAGCCGGGCCTGGCAGCCCTTCAGACAGCGCGGCCTTCCCCCCAGGCTCCCACTCCCAGGCTCGCACAAACCCCGGAAGGGCAGACGGGAGTGTCTGCACAGCACACAGACCTTCCCCGCTCCTCCCGCTGCCTGGCCACACTGGGGTCGGAAGAGTGTGCTTGATTCTCGTTCCAGTTTGGGGCAGAGTCCTCCTTTGATCTGAGGGGGCGTGTCTTCTCCTGGCTTGTTTATTTGCAGAAACCACGCTGGTTTCCTAAGACTTCAAACACGCCTCCAGGAAGCGACGCCGGGTGGGGTCCCAGCCGAGGCTGCTTGGCGGCCCCGTGGGCCCCCGGCTTGCAGTGCCTGCGGGCGGGTACCTGTCCTCCTGCGGGCAGGTGTGACTCACAGCCTCGGGTGATGAACAAAAAACCCGTGATCTTTGGGAGAAAACGGTCTCTGATAAGCCGCCCGGGGAGGGGCCCCTAGAAATGGAGGCTCCTAGGAGACCCCGGGCGAGGCTCTCTCTCCCTGAAGGGGACCCAGGGGAATGCATACGTTCGCACTGACTCCCAAGTAGGTCCCGCTCCAGGGCTGGGACAGAGGGGCGGAGGCATGGTGGCACGTGCTTGGAGAAGCTTGCCAACCGGCCCTGAGCTCCAAGACCCCTGCTTCACCACTGGGGGACCCCAGGGCTCCACACAATTGTCGCTCCCCCTGCAACACCCCCAACATTTTACCAGGCTGTTTTCCAAACATACAGCCACATCGAAAGAAGTCTGCGGTGACCACCAACATAGCCACGACCTAGACACGACCGGTAATATTTCACGTTTACTGTATCAGGTAACGATGCATCCGTCCATCCATCCCCCGGTCCATCCATCCAGAAAGCAACCTTAGCTTTTGGATCTGTTTCAAAGTAAATTGTGAGCACCAGCACACTCTCCCCTAAATACTCCCCTAAGTACGCCTGTTATTTACTAGAGTTCAATACTCGTTGAAATTTTTTAAAATCTTTTTTTTTTTTTAAAGATTCAGTAATTTATCTTAGAGAGAGAGGGAGAGAGAGTGTACGAGCGGGAGGGGCAGGAGAGGGGCGAGAATCTCCAGCAGACTCCATACTGAGCATGGAGCCCGACGCGGGGTTCGAGCCCACGACCCTGAGATAGTGCCCTGAGCCGAAACCAAGACGGGTACAGAGACAAGGAAACAGACTCGGGCACCAAACCAACTAAGCCACCCAGGCGCCCTAATGCCTTTCTGGATAAAATCTGTATCTAATGAAATGCACATCAAGGAAAGAACATTAGCATCATTCCAGAACGTTCCCTCGCATCCCTTCCCAGTCAATTCCCTCTTGGGAGGCTCAACCACTGTTCTACCAAAATGGTACCATGGATTCCTTCCACCTGGTGTGGAACTCTGTATCCACGGAATGACCCGGAATGTAGCCCCGTGTGAGGCCTCCTTCCCTCAGCACGTTTCTGAGAGGAGGCCATGTTCTCGTGAGGGTCCGCCGTTTGGGGGTCGTAACTGCCGGGTGGTCCCCGACTGCACGGATGTGCCCTCCTACACAGCTGCCTTCTTCTTACTACTGCCCTGGGGAACCCCACCCGAAGTGGGGTTTGGGGGGACACGGCCCAACAAAGCCGTGTTTGCTGCCGTCCTCAAACCCAGCAATGCTCGGGGGGCGGGGGTCCTTGGGTCAAGTGCGACCGGGGCCACTTAGCCCTGATATGAAATTGGGCAAGTCGTGGTCGCTCTCTGTGCTCCGGCTTCCTCGACGGCAAGACGCCGGTGACAGCAGACCCTTCCTCAGACGGCCCCACACGTCCCACTAAGTGGCTCTGCGATTCTGGGAAATTTCTGTAGGTTCTTATTAATACAGGAGTAGCTTCATAACATTTGATGCTATTATCTTGTGGATTTATTTTTCCCGTGATTCCCCTTTCCACTCAACTTTTTAGACTCAGCCCCTTCAACATTTCAGGCTACCACTCCTCTCTGGCACCTAAAGCTCTTAGTCTCTTCTGCCTCATGGGGGTTTGGGGAAAATTTTATTTATTTCTTCTCTATTTTTTTTAAATTCTGTTAGTTAACATACAGGGCAATATCGGTTTCTTTGAGAGACTTTAAAAAGACTTTTAAAAGACAATGTCTTTTAGAAAGCATGGGTATGCAGTCGGCACTCCATAAAAGCCACTTTCCAGCCCCAGCTGTATGGTCTTGGAAAGGACAGTTGCTGGAAACAGCGCATACCCCCCAGAGAGGGGCTGCCCAAGGAGTCAGGACCGCGGGCCTCCTGCCCGCCGGGTGGTACTGAGAGTGGACTTCAAGGGACTGCAGAGAGCCCGCAGGGTCCCCCGGGTCCTCAGCCTGGTCCCCGGGGGCTGCGGCCCATGCGTGCGTCTCAGCCAAAGGAGCGGCCAGCAGCACACGGAGCCCCCGCCTCGGGCTCTGGCCTCCTTGGCTGAGCTGAGTGACGGCCCAGGACGCTGGCCTACATCCAGCCCAAGTTGGCTGTGCTGCCTCAGATCTTCCAGAGGCTTCAGCTGGAAAAACTTAGTCCTTGCTTTTCACCATAAAATGGGAGAGAGCGGTCCTGGCTGAGGGACGAGGCGGCCCTGTCAGCTCGGGGCAGGCCCCTCGGGTATCCCGAGGGCCTGCCGGGGCCGCGATGGTGCCCGGCTGGGACCTGACTCCAGCTTCTTCTGGCCTCTGAGTCTCTGTGTGTCCCTAGTATTGTCTTTCCAGCACCTTGGAGCAGGGACGGGCCTTGAGAGCCATGGAGCCCATGGCTTGTCCAGGATCTCACGCTGAAGATTCCAAGTTGGGTTCCAGTTCAACTCAACGTACACGGATCATGTGTTGGGTTGAAAATATGAAAGTATCAGTGTTCAACCACTTTGGTCTACCAAAAACGGCAGTTTTATACAAGTCAATCTGTTCAGGTCCTCTTAAGTGGACACTGCTGTCCTTGAGTCTGGGCGGTGGTGGGGGGGGGGTACAGAGACAAGGAAACGGTGCTTGCCCTTACGGCTGATACTGGCGTTTATGATCTATGCTCTGGGTGGCCATCTCTTTTCCGAACAGGCCTAGCTCTCGCTATGCGGTCCACACCATTTGAATTGGGTCAATCACCTTCGCAGGGTTTCAAAGACCCCCATATTCTGAGGCGTCCCAAGTCCCTGCTGTGAGCCGAGGTCTTGTCTGTGCTCCAGACCTTATGGAACCGACCTGCCCTTTCTCAGGATGGCTCTCCTGAAGTCATGTTCCTGCAGCAGCACCCCTGACTCCCAGGCCAACACACTGGACCAATGAATGGGTACAACCGACCAAAGCTAGGCTGATGCGTTTTTCTCCCAGTTCCAGTCCTTTCGTTTGGCCAGGCTTTATCCCTGCCTCTGATTCTAGGACACACCCCCTGGGGCCTTACAAGAAATCCAACCCCATGCATTCTTTTGTGTGTGTGTGTGTGTGTGTGTGATCTTGCTAAATTGAAAACTGGTTTCTCTTATTTGCAACCCAAAAAGTCCTAGTTCTTCCACCCATAAAGGAGTGACCTCGCCTTTCTCTCTGAAGGTCTTAAAATGGGTATTGGAACTTTCCGACACGACGCATTTTCCGGTGTAGATTTCTACCCTGTTCTCAGTGGCTCTCTCGTGGGGTTACAATCCCATCTGTCACAGCCGGGACTCTGCGAGGACAGAGGATGGGATGCCCCAGGGACCCTGCGCATCCCACGGCCGGACAGGAGAGAGCGGAGGGGACTCATGGAGGACGCGGCAAGACGGCGCCATGAGTGGGGGCCTTCGGGGATTGTGCCACTCGGCTCTGTGGGCACCTATCGGCAGCCGCTCTCGCGTGTGTTTACAACTCAATTCGTGTTGGAACAAAGACCGGCTGAAAATCACAAACAGCTTCCAGACTCTCAGCCTTGCACACCCTCTGTCTTGCCCTTCGGTATTGAAAATGAGATAAGCCCCACCTTGTCTGGCTGTCCTCCAGGGTCCTGGCATAAAGGGTGGGAGGGAGGGGGCGAGAATATCCCCCAAGTGTGTTGTGACATGAAGGCGGAGGGGTAAAACCCTTCTCTGAATGGGGGCGAAAGGCTGTTTTTTTTTTCCTTAAACATGTCTCTGTATAAAGGAAGACGATGCCAGAGAAAACGTTTCCAAACTGGGTCAGAACGTTTTCTCATGCCATAAAAACAAATTGCTGTCCTCAATACCAAACTAATACCATTGCTGCTCTCAGTTATTATTTCGACCTCTCCAATTTCCAAAAACACATTGAAAGTAACCAACAATTCCCAGGAGATCCAGACTTGAAATGACACCCATGGAGCGCCTTCTCCGTGTCAGGCATTGGGTCATTCACTTACTATCTGGTTTGTCTCTCACCACAGCCCGGAGATTAAGGGGCTTTATTCACAAAATCAGTTAAGTAATACATCCAAACCGTCGGACTTTCAAACCATTGCATCTTTCCCTAGCTGCTTTGCTATTCTCAGAAACTAACAGTCCCCTGGCTGGATCGCAGCGAACTCTCAGATAAGTGCCCCTTCCTGTCCAGCAAACCCGGCCCCCTCCCCCCTTTGCTCATGACCCCGTCCACCCACGCGGATGCTAGTGACATCTTCTCTCCCGCCGCAGACTCTAGCACAACCCCTCTGCTGCCTGGCTGGACATTCATGGTGGCCTCCTGACCAGTCTTCTGTCTCTCCCTCCTTCTGACCCGTCCCCTGCCCTGCTGTCCATAACCTTGCTCTCAGATCTTGTGCTCCACACCTTTCCAAAGCCCTCGATGTCTTGGGAGGTCCTATGTGAGGGACCCTTCACTACCTACCCAACCTCACCTCTTGTCCCTCTCCGACCCGACCCCACCTGCTATGTTCCACTCACCCGGGACCACCAGAAGGCTGCCCCCGAGACCCTGTGTACTCCCATCGTCTGTCCCTTTCCTCATGGCGCTCTTTCTGCCTCGAAGGCTCTTTTCCAGGATCATTGGCCAAGAGAAACCCTGCCACCCATCCAGGACGACTTACAAGTCTCCTTTTCCCGGAGCCTTTATTGGCTTTCCTCCTCATTTCCCTTCTCTGTTGAATGCTTATCCTTGTGCATAACTGTCCCTGTCAAAGACTGTCACCTATCTCTCCTGCTAGAATGTGAACTTCGAGAGGGCAGCAAGCCCTGCCATCTGCACCTCTGTGTCCCTGGTCCCGGGTCTGGCGCAGAGAGAGGGCTCAGGGATTGCTCGCTGGATGATGGAGAGAATCGATGCGCCAAGAGATCAATGGACAAATGACTTATCTTAGCTCTAAAAGGAACCTCAACCGGAGAGAGGGTCATCCGTCTGCTGGCCATGGGCCCACCTCCCCGTCTCCTGGCCCTGCCCTGCTCCTGCCTGGTCCTACTGGGGAGCAGTGGGGACCCCACGCCGGTCTGCCCACTCCCTCTCTTCTAGGATCCGGCCCTCCTGCTCCCGTGCAGTCACCATGGGGCCTCCCTCGTGGGCCAGCGCCCCTCTGGGCAGGCCGGGCCGACCGGTCCACAGAACACCTGCTACGGGCACACCGATGAGCCACCCCCGTGGGGTTCCAGGACGGGGGCCAGAGGCCAAGTTTGAGGACGGTCTTACTGCTGCACTGGGTGTGGTTCTTACAACGCGGCTGCCCCGTCCGCTTCCCGGTTCCCTGTAGGTCCACCCGGGAGATCCAAAAGCCAAGGGGGAGAGAGGAGCAGGGGGAAAGAGTCAGGGGGGAAAGTCGACCACCTGTGAGCCCCACTTCCAGCTGCCCTGAGGTCGGACCCCACATTACTCCTTTGACAATCTGTCTTTCCAACGTACCCGGGGTTCA